>VDFB02026320.1:100645459-100677998 GCA_007258455.2 Sequoia sempervirens | reverse complement strand
TAAACATAAAGTTAAATTCTTCAAGATGGGTGATCTAATTTATAGATGGTATGAATCTAATTATTTTGAAATGTTAGTATTTTCTAGAAAGGAAAAGTTTGAATCTATTCGCATAGTCTATGTCATAGAATAAGTAGTTTTGATTTAAATTGCATGACACTAATATTTTCAAGATAAATATTCATCTAAGTTAGCATAAATAATTCCAACTCAAAGAGACTTCATGGCATAATCTATTGTTTCAAGACAAAAAGTTTATTAATTTTGGTTGCATAAATAAATAATCCAACTAAAAAGAGACTTGATTTAAATTGTATAAGTTATTACACTAATTTCTTAGATAGATAAACCAATACAATGTCTTAATAAGAGCCTTGATTTTTAATTGTATAAGTTATACTACTAATGCCTCAAGATTTATGATCTATCTAAAGAAGGTTTGCATTAATTTGCATAAGTTTATTCTTGATAATATTCGAATAATTACATAATTATTTATTCACTATGACCTTGTTGTAATTAAATGAGTCAACCTTGTTTTAAGAAAAAAAAATGAATCTACTTGTATATTGAGGAAGAAAATTAATTTAAAGAATAACCATGATATTTAAGTTTATTGTAAATATATTAAATCATAACTATGATGTGCTATAAACCTTAAATCCCAAGAAAATAAATTTATTACATGGAGAGAGAGTTTACAATAAATCTAAGAGCTAAATTTGTGGCATAACAAAAAAGAAATTTGATTACAGATATGTTATTAATGCCTTAACTTAGATAGTATTTTGTAAATTCAAGCTTATAATTTAATGTTTAATGGTCATAATTATTATTATAGAGTTGTAATTATTGTCATAAAAATATAGTATTGCCATAAAATATAAATGTTGTCATTCCTCTATTTTAAAATTTTTATAACTAAATCCAAACTCATAGTTTATCATTATTTATGAAGAAAAGAGATATATTATAAGTCCATTAATTATATTCAACATTAGCTAGTAACCAATTCCATATTTGTTCAAAGGAAATTAAATACTATCTCATAGAACCATAGTTTGGACTAAATCTTCATCAACCATTGATGTTAGTTAATTTATTGTCTTGCTAAGTTAGGATAACTTTATTAAAATTAAGAAGTTTATAGATTATTATTATTATATATATATATATATATATATATATATATTTAATGAATAAAACCACCCTTTGATAGTTAATTAGACCGAATATTTTATTATTTAATCTATCCAATTGATACCCCTTTTTTTTAAAAAAAAATTCTATTAATTTATTTATTTCCACAAAACAATCTAACTTTAAAACTTATTTCGTTTAAGAATTAAATGAATATTAATTAGATATTATAAATAACTTGAATACAAAAGCACATATGTATTTTAATACTAATAAAATAATAATTCATTTATTTATAAATTTTATTTTATAAAAATTGATTTATATTTGTAATAACATTAACCGGATTAAAGGAAAATAATTTCTTTGTAAGTAGACATAAATGAGAATAAATATATTGATTTAAAGAAGAAAAAATAAAATAGGAATAATAATAGTAGAAAGATTAGTTCCATTCTAGATTTAGTTGGAAAAATAAAAATAAATAAAGAATAGGTTGATTCTAGCAAATTTTCTAGATTTGATTAGTTATTCTAAAAGCAAATCAAAGTGAAGAATACCTTGATGTTGATGGAGTTGCAACAAATCTTCTCTTTGTGCCTTATTCAACTTGATTCTTCCTCCTTCAATCCTATCCTTCTTCAAAATGATAGCATAAAAATACCATTCATGTGTTGTTGATGAGAGAAGAAATGGCCTCAATTTATGGACTTGAGAGGAGGTAAATGGAGGGTCAAGATTGGAGATTGATTCAATGGCTAGGATTGTTTGAGAAGGTGGGGTTTGGATTGATAGCCTCACTTTGTGACAAGTGTCACAAGAAGAAGGCTTTAAAAATAGGACCACATGGCATGGGGAGAGGAGCCAAGGGTGCTCACACATGTGTGAGCACACCTTGGGAGAAATGGATATGACAAGTCTCCACACCTTTCCCAAGACTATAAAATTCGTCACTTCTCTTTAAGTTACCTTTTAGGGGTTCATACTTTGCCCAAAAGGCCATATTATGTTTTTAATAAGCTTCCACCCCATAGGTACTTACTCTGGGGGCTCATTTTTACCCTAAAGTCAATAGAACAAGCCCAAATAACTATATAAAAGAGAATTCTAATTTTAAAATACAAATTTTGATTTGTGAGCACACCTTGGGTAGATGGGATGTTGACATGTCTATGACATATAAAAGAGAGGGTGGCTTGATAATGACATGTCTATGACATGTAATGGAGGGTGGTTTGACCATGTGTGCTCACACATGTGTGAGCACACATGGAGAAGCGAAATGGCTAAAAGAGGAAAGGTCACATGCATGGTGTAACTCCCACACAAGGGTGAGTGGGGGTGAGTTATAAGGTGATAGTGACTTGTGCATGCAAGTTACATGTGAGTGAGATTAGAATAAATTTTTAAATTTGAAAAAAATATAATGAAGATTAATTAATCAATTAATTTAAGATTAACTAATTAATGGATTATGAAGGATAGTGACATCTCCCTAATTCTAATTAATTAGATTAAATGATGTATTATATTAAATTAATGTGACTTAGTAAAATGGATAATTTTATTAATTAAGTATAATGATAGATTGTGTCAATTAAGAATGCTTAGGATAGGATGGGTATACTTGTCACTTAATGTATTAGCTTTTTATTCACAATTATTTTATTCATCATTTTATTTTATTTTATTATTTTATTATTTTTATTTTTTCTCTAACACTTATTTATTAATATTGTTAACTTTTATTTGTTCCTTTTTAGGAGTGTGTATTTAATAATTTTTTTATTTTTATTTGTTTTATTTATTTATGTCTTTTTTTATTTAATCTCTACCTTCTTCACACATAAATTAATTATATAAAAACACTTACATAATATTACCACACAAAATTATAATATGTCTAAAATTTTAACAAAAAGAGGGTCATGCCACATATTGTAAGACTTTGTTTGTGTTGGCGTTGATGCCATTTTTGTATATGGACATACACTTGATTATTGGATAATTTCATATATAGAAGTTGACAATCAAAATTTAATTTCCTCACATGCATGATTAAAATCTTTGAAAATTTAATCAAGTGAGCAATGGTTAAATATCAATGCAATAGCATAAAAAGAATGGTTATATTATGTAGTTTATATTCATATTGTTGATTACATTGCATTGCAAATCTTTCAAACTCAAAGCATTACTTCATATTGAATAAGTAACAACTAGATGCTGATAGATGAAAAAATTTCAATTACAATATAGGTTTTACAAAGACAACCTAAGCAATTATGCAATTACTTCACATTACAAACTAATAACTAGGAGCAACTATCAATTACATTAGCTTGTCACGAAATTTTATGAGACTACATTTCTTTGAGGAAACTTGGCACAAAACTCACAAAAAATGAAAAGAAAGCACTCAAACAAACTTTAAAGGGGTCTCAGGCCTGCTGCCCCCTCATTCCACACACTATGCACACATTTACTTGCGATGTAGGGGTCAAACAATGGAGAAAACATGTAAAAACTATTTATATATATATATATGCAACCTAGAAGCATGAATTAGGATTAGAATATTACATAACATCATATAAACAAAAAAACCACCATAAACTTGAATTTCATTTAAAACATGCATGATAAATATTCATCGTTGAAACTTGAATTGTGGTAGCTTGATATACAGAGTCTATTGATGCCAGGGTTCAATTTGTATGGTATTGAAAAAAGAAGCCAACTGAGTAGAGTTATCAGCATTCTTTTGAAATCATAAGAATATTTTTAGTACACTAGCCATTTTGATGTCTTCTTGTAGTCTCAAATGTTATTTTGTATCATTGTTACATTGATCTTGAGAGTGGTAGCTTAATATAGGTCCACAATACAAAATCTGGTTTACCTGTGCAGTGTAACAGTGGCATAGGAAAATTTTTCTTTGAAAGAACCAAAGGGTGATTGCACGTTTGAAGTGTATAAACACATACCTTTTTCTAATATCAAGGATACTCTTTGAATCTTCCATGCATTGCTAATCTAAAAGGAAAGGTCTTTTTCCTAATCCGTGTGCAACCATGCTTTTGACATTGTCAAAAAGAGCAAAACTTCCCTAATGATGCAAAGGCATGGCCAAGCAATCCTAACTCTCCACATGAGAGAAGAGAGATGTTAGAATACATCAAGTCAGTGAGAACCAAAGTGTAATGTGTTTTAGTTTGTAGTACTCCTCTGTTTCTCTGCAGATGTGTGATAAATTCTTAGTTCAATGATTTTGAACAATTTTTGAAAAAAGAAAGTTGTGTCACGGTCCGCTTTCAATCCAACAAGAAAAAATGAAAGCTTGGCCTCTTGGAATGAAAATTATTGTTTGCAAAAAAAATGAATAAGAATGAGGTAGTTAAGGTGTTTGAAGTTATTTAGAGGTCACTTTTAGGGTGCAAGGCTTAAAACTTCATTTTAAATGCACCCAAACAAACTTTAAAGGGGTCTCAGGCCTATTGCCCCCTCATTCCACATGCCATGCAGCCATTTACTTGCTGTGTAGGGGTCGAACAATGGAGAAAACATGTAAAAATTATATATATATGCAACCTAGAAGCATGAATTAGGATTAGAATATCACATAACATCATATAAACAAAAAAACCACCATAAACTTGAATGCGATTTAAAACATACATGATAAATATTCATTGTTGAAACTTGAATTGTGTTATCTTGATATATAAATTCTATTGATGCCAGGGTTCAATTTGTATGATATTGAAAAAGAAGACAACAGAGTAGAGTTATCAACATTCTTCAAAAATCATAAGAATTTTTTTAGTACACTAGCCATTTTGATGTCTTCTTGCAGTCTCAAATGTTATTTTGTATCATTGTTACATTGGTTTTGAGAATGGTAGCTTAATATAGGTCCACAATACAAATTTTTTTTTACATGTGCAGTGTAACAGTGGCATAGGAAGATTTTTCTTTGAAAGCAAAAATGAAAGCTCAACCTTTTGGAATGAAAATGCTTGTTTGCAAAAAAAATGAATAAGAATGAGGTAGTTAAGGTGTTTGAAGTGATTTAGAGGTCGCTTTTAGGGTCTTCTTGTTCACGCGAAGTGTATCAACACATACCTTTTTGTAATATCAAGGATACTTTTTGAATCTTCCATGCATTGCTAATCTAAAAGGAAGGGTCTTTTGCCTAATCTCTATTCAACCATGCTTTTGACATTGTCAAAAAGAACAAAAATCCCTAATGATGCATAGGCATGAACAAGCAATTCTAACTCTCCACATGAGAGAAGAGAGATGTTGGAGATTACATCAAGTCAGTGAGAACTGAAGTGTAATGTGTTTTAGTTTGTAGTAGGGTAAAAGCACAAAGTTGTGTCACACTTTTAGCCAACTTATCAGCACAACTGAATTTAAGTATTTCTAACTAAAAATCAATTTTTTCAAACATATGATCTAGTAAGATTCATTCTAGCTAATTTAGATGCTTCCACAACTTTTTCAACTAAAATTGTTGGCTAAAAATGTATGAAGCACCACTTTGAGTCCAATTTACCAAAAAAATTAAATTATTTGAAAAACTTCAAGTTTCAATAACTCCTACTAATGTAAACAACATTTTAAAAAAAATATAAAAATACCCTTTTGTAAATCCATAAGTGTAGTTTTCAAAAATATATTTATTTTAATAGTTTAATTATTTTTTATTTTTTATATTTTATTTTTACTAAAAGTAGGTTTTCAGCACAAAATATTAGGTTGATTAATATGCCAAGGAAAAATACAAAAACTTATTAAAAAAAATAAAAAAAATATGATGCACTAGATAAAAGAATCTATTTTAAGATGGTATAATTTTGTTTCCATTTTAGATAAATATTTAATATGAAAGTTGACGTATGGTGAAAACAGTTGTTTTTATTCACACACATTTTAATATTTATTTAAAAATATATATTTATCAAAATGGGAAAAAAATATATCCATGCACTAAAATTTCAAGTTATAAATACACAAAAAAATTTGAAAGAAAAAAAATAAATTTACTATAAAAAGTTTGACGTCCCATGCAACTTCATTTTTCAGCATTTTATCAGCAACTACATTATAGTTTTAATTTATTAAAAATTAGTTTAAAATAATTTTTATATTTAAAAAAAAATACAAACATAAAATATACTAAAAAATACATATTTCATTAGTTTACATCATTTCAAAATTCAAAATATATATGCCACTTTTTAGTGATTCAAGTTTAAAAATTGGATCAACGTTGGTCGTTTCCTTTATAAAGTGTGACACAACTTTGTGATTTTACCCAGTACTCCTCTGTTTCTCTTCAGATGTGTGATAAATTCTTAGTTCAATGATGCCACTACTGAATTTGACACCATTTTTTGACGGTCGTTCATCGGTCGTTCGACAAATTTTTGTCGGACAAGTGACGAAATGGCAAAAATATTTGTGTCGCTATTTTTTCGTCAAAAGGCCGACGATGAATTAAATGTCGAAATAACGGTGAAGAATCGTTAGTCATCGGTGTAGTACTCCTCTGGCTAAGGAGTCAGAAGAGAAAGATAGGTCAAGGGCTTCTTCTGGTATTTCATACGTTGAGATTGAATTAATTAAATAAGGGTAATATTAATTATTAAAATGTTAGATTAAATTGTATTTAAATATTTAATTATTTAATTTATTTTTTTGAAAAAGTCATGAGTTTATTAAATGTTAATTAAATAATAAATTGTGTTTATTTTTTTTCAATTAACTCACTGGTTGAGGATAATTATCAGAATAAATTATTTAAATTAATTGGATAATATGCTTTACAAGTAAAGTTGTAAAAACAGGAATTAAAACAAAAAAATATTGAAACTAGAAAAATAAATAAATAAAATAATAGAAAAAGGTGAAAGAACGAATGTGATTGGAGATTTATCTAAAAAAAAAAAAAAAATTGCTTTTAAAAAAAATATATAATTATTTTTAATTAGATTTTTGGAGAGATATTGAGTGAGCTGTTAAAGCAGAAAACGAACCAATGCATGGTCTGATTTTTTTTGAGAAAAGGAACTTAGGTGATTTATCTTTATTTATTAATTTTCTTGTGGAAAAAGGGGGTTTTTTGGCTGGGAATTATTTCATCTTCTGATCTCGCCTCTTTTCCTTCTCTCCTCGTGCCCTGCTTAGGGCGGCTTATTTATTCAACAAGTGGGGTTTGTACAGGGAATTGGTTCCTCATCTTCTACTGGATATCAGTTAATCATTATTTTCAGGAAATAATTTTTCAAAGTGAATGGAAGGAAGATAGAAACATGGATCTTTTCGGGGTGAATCATCAATGTTTGGAAGTATTGGATTGCTGTAGAGTTCGTTGAGCATATTGGAGCCGAGAGTTGGATTTAGGAGAGTTCAGCATCAAGGTCTCAGCTCAGTCAAACGAAATCAGGTTCCCTTCTCCAAATTTTGTCTCTGCTAATGAAAAGAAAGTTGCATGGTAGATAGAACAATATATATTCATTAAAGTATTCCAGTTGATATAATTTTAGTAATTGCTTGTCCCATGGCGGTGATAATCATCCCTCTCTATGTTCATATTTCACTCTGCGAAGATTGATGCTACTGGGTGTATTAAGTTTGCCAACGAAATTAGATTGGAAGTTCCGTTAAGCTGAATTTTTTTTTTTTGACATCCTTATTCCCTATGTATGGCTTTTAATTCATTTTACATCGCCTCTTACCTTGTTTGTTATTCCTTCTAAAATAGTTCTGTAAGTTCCTTTTAGCCGAACTCGTGGGTACTCCCAGCGCCTTTTCTTTCTATAATTGAATTCTCTAGAATAGTGGGGATATGGTAATCAGCTTTCTAGGCTGTGATATACTCCTTGCCCAAATGGCGATACGATCTAACTGTAGTAATTAGCAATTTGGGATTGCACTAAAACTAAGGTTCTGAGAATCAGGTATTGCACTGCTACGAAGACAGGCTTCCACTTCAATTATAATACTTCTGAATTAGTGATAGAAACAACAAACCCGCTTTTCTAATCTTCAAACATGAACTGTAACAAAATATATCGACTGAAATATAAACATAGGAGGATTAATGAATTTGTGTTCCTCACATCTGACAAATTAGCGGTTACAAATCTTGCAGGTATAGGCATTGGGAGCAAGGACTTGTCAATAAAATGGAATGTAAGAGGTATGTTAAGTTGACCTAAGTGGACTCTATTGCCCAAGTCAGTAAATCACTTCTATCTTTTCTTGTAGCTTGTGTGATCATTGAATATAGCTATAAGTAGTGAATTGTGTTGTTGTTATCTTTGTTTCGTTGTTAGTTGTTTGTGAAGTAACCTTGCGTGCCCCAGAGAATTAAGTGTATTAATGTAATGTGTTATATGTTTATGGTTAATGTTTCTTGTATGTTCTATTGTAATGTTTAAAAAAAAAATTGTTTGCTTTGTCTATATTCTCTGGGTTGCATGACGGGTGTTACAACTTGGTATCAGAGCAAAGGTTCTAACACTGCGCACTCTGGTTTCATATGAGCCCATTATGTTGTCCGGTTTATATATTCTTTCTAGAAGAAAAGTTAGTCTACATATGCATATGTTATGAAGGCAAAAATGTTATACTGAATGAATAGAGGTGAATGTGAATTTATTAATTGGAGTTGTTAAGTGATCATAGTAATCATGATATTGGTTTGTAGCATCATGAGATAGATGGAAAATAGTACTTATGGAATGTGATATTTTGAAGAGTAATGGAGTTGTGCATGTAATTGTAACCCCTGTAAATGTGAGAAGCCAGTAACTGTGCATTGATTGAGTGTTGTGAGTACCATGTGCTTGCTTTGTGTGCCATGCGATGGTGATACTATGTACCCATCCATGGGAAAACTATTGTTTTTCTTGGTGTGGAAATAACCATACCATTCATGTGTCGCATGTTTGTTACTTGATTGAGGGCCAACCCACGTGTGGTTGAAATTTATATATGAGTAGCCAAAAGATAGTTTCACAGATTCTTTTCTTTTGGTTCTCCAGTCCCTCAATCTGTGAAGGGGTAGTAGCAGCCACAAAGTTCCTTGGGCGGAGTGTGTAGCGTACGCATATTGCGACGCAGAGCATTCTTAGCTCAACCGATCTTGAGGAAACATACTCACTACTTCCCCTTATGTTGGATCAGGGTACTTGATTCATATGTGCCAGCCTAAACCCCACAGTTTTGAGTATAGCAGCATTGGTTGTTAGTATTGGTCTGGCCATCCATAGGGACATTGAGCTGACATTAGCGAGTGAACCTCGTCCGTATGAGAGGTGAAGCTCGAGTAGCCCCATATTGATATGCCCACATATGTATTGCATACACCGTATTTGCACATGTTCCGACATGATGCGATGGATACGATGCCACACCCCACTGATGTTCCGACATAGTGCTGGTGATGATGCCGTGTTGTTGATGGTAGCGAGCTGGGCTCGAGGACACGATGCCACGTGCTTAGACACGTGAAGGTGCACTATGAGATGTGCTATGATAGCCTACTTGTGTGATGAGCGTAATGGGGCCTCACACATTTGTAGAGGGATACTCATGTTTGCTTTCAATAGTTTTCGGGTTGGTTAGCATATGGGTAGGTCCTGGCCATGTATACCTCTAGCGACGGTGAGTACCTGCGTGTGCCTTTTCCACAAGGTATCGCTATGCGGGGTATGTCTAGCGCGTTCCTACTTCCGCGGAGCCACGGACACACTACCATGCGGCATACGACCAGTGCGTGCCTTCTCTGGCTGGTGTATGACCACGCCGCACTGAGATGCGATGCAGGATGGAGGCCGAGGTGCACATCCTATGCGGGCAACCAAGGAGTGCGAGGGCCACTTGGTTAGTCCATGTCGCGTGACGACGCGAGGCAGAGTGTAGCCGAGGAGCACACTCTGGGTCATGTGGATGGCGTGCTCACTCCGCACCACATGGGGGCTATTGTATAGCCGGACGTTGTTCCCTCCTTCCTCGTTTGGTGGCTAGTATCTAGTCACGCAGTGTTGTATAGTGCAATTTTTAGGATTGTGAACTTTCTTTATAGTTATGGATGATTTTCTAGTGATTGTGAAAGCTGACACATTGTTATATTTGATTGTGATGGTTTAGCCACACCTTGTGATTTTATTTGCTTGTGGCCCTCGTGGTTACATTTGATTTAGTGTTGAAATTGTGCACATTTATTCCTTTATTGTTGAAATTGAAATTTTGCTTTCTTTTAATTATGATTTGGTGGCTAAACTAATTTATCCTTATTGTTTTCGAGGTCGGCTATGTGTTGTATTGTGATTCCTCACCAAGGACGTATGAGGCGGACTTGGTGAGTGTATACGAGGAAGTAGACGCAGGGAACCTTGAGGATGGGGGTATGGGAGGCTATTTTATAGCTAGGACCCACTACCCACCTATGTGTGATGACTATCTCTTGGAGGCTAACCACCTTGTACAACAAGAGATGGGTCATAGTGGTCTTGTTTGGATGGTCTCACCATGTGAGTGTGGCCTAACACCATCAAGCCATTGAGTGTGAGGTATGATTTATGTGAGATGGATATTGGCTCTTGGCTCATGGATTATGTATCATGGATTAGTATGCTACTTTTCGGCGTCCAGATGGACCCTTGTGTAGCCTTGTGATGTGTCTTTCCCGGTGGTGTGACTGTGTATGTATGTGTAGAAGAATATTCTTATATTGAGCCTATTGTTGTGAAAGAGGGATAACCATGTTGTTCTAAATGTGGGTATATTGTGACTCTGTGGTATAAAATAGATTGGATATTATTGAGAATCATAGATTGTGACTTAAAATATGTTACTGAATCATGTTATGGTGAGTATTTTTGTTAATTTCAAGTAATCATTGATGTGTATTCTTTCTATGATATTTTGAAGATGCTTGTTGTGTAAATGAAAAATTGAGTTGATAAGAGTATTGGCTTGGTTACTAATGCCTAAACCAAGGATGTTATTGTAAGAGATGTAAGGAATTATAAATAAAAGTAGTTAAGAAGATATTGTTTTCAAATGTGAAGCCGAATAGTGATTCTAATTGCAATGATGCAGAAAGAGGGTGTACATCAATTATAGATTAGATAAATTTTGGTACTAGTATGGTTATGTTCCATTTTGAGCCATGTGACTTCCAGGAGTAAGTTGAGTTTTAGGGGGGGAGGATGTAGTACTCCTCTGGCTAAGGAGTCAGAAGAGAAAGATAGGTCAAGGGCTTCTTCTGGTATTTCATACGTTGAGATTGAATTAATTAAATAAGGGTAATATTAATTATTAAAATGTTAGATTAAATTGTATTTAAATATTTAATTATTTAATTTTTTTTTTTTGAAAAAGTCATGAGTTTATTAAATGTTAATTAAATAATAAATTGTGTTTATTTTTTTTCAATTAACTCACTGGTTGAGGATAATTATCAGAATAAATTATTTAAATTAATTGGATAATATGCTTTACAAGTAAAGTTGTAAAAACAGGAATTAAAACAAAAAAATATTGAAACTAGAAAAATAAATAAATAAAATAATAGAAAAAGGTGAAAGAACGAATGTGATTGGAGATTTATCTAAAAAAAAAAAAAAAATTGCTTTTAAAAAAAATATATAATTATTTTTAATTAGATTTTTGGAGAGATATTGAGTGAGCTGTTAAAGCAGAAAACGAACCAATGCATGGTCTGATTTTTTTTGAGAAAAGGAACTTAGGTGATTTATCTTTATTTATTAATTTTCTTGTGGAAAAAGGGGGTTTTTTGGCTGGGAATTATTTCATCTTCTGATCTCGCCTCTTTTCCTTCTCTCCTCGTGCCCTGCTTAGGGCGGCTTATTTATTCAACAAGTGGGGTTTGTATAGGGAATTGGTTCCTCATCTTCTACTGGATATCAGTTAATCATTATTTTCAGGAAATAATTTTTCAAAGTGAATGGAAGGAAGATAGAAACATGGATCTTTTCGGGGTGAATCATCAATGTTTGGAAGTATTGGATTGCTGTAGAGTTCGTTGAGCATATTGGAGCCAAGAGTTGGATTTAGGAGAGTTCAACATCAAGGTCTCAGCTCAGTCAAATGAAATTAGGTTCCCTTCTCCAAATTTTGTCTCTGCTAATGAAAAGAAAGTTGCATGGTAGATAGAACAATATATATTCATTAAAGTATTCCAGTTGATATAATTTTAGTAATTGCTTGTCCCATGGCGGTGATAATCATCCCTCTCTATGTTCATATTTCACTCTGCGAAGATTGATGCTACTGAGTGTATTAAGTTTGCCAACGAAATTAGATTGGAAGTTCCGTTAAGCTGAATTTTTTTTTTTGACATCCTTATTCCCTATGTATGGCTTTTAATTCATTTTACATCGCCTCTTACCTTGTTTGTTATTCCTTCTAAAATAGTTTTGTAAGTTCCTTTTAGCCGAACTCGTGGGTACTCCCAGCGCCTTTTCTTTCTATAATTGAATTCTCTAGAATAGTGGGGATATGGTAATCAGCTTTCTAGGCTGTGATATACTCCTTGCCCAAATGGCGATACGATCTAACTGTAGTAATTAGCAATTTGGGACTGCACTAAAACTAAGGTTCTGAGAATCAGGTATTGCACTGCTACGAAGACAGGCTTCCACTTCAATTATAATACTTCTGAATTAGTGATAGAAACAACAAACCCGCTTTTCTAATCTCCAAACATGAACTGTAACGAAATATATCGACTGAAATATAAACATAAGAGGATTAATGAATTTGTGTTCCTCACATCTGACAAATTAGCGGTTATAGATCTTGCAGGTATAGGCATTGGGAGCAAGGACTTGTCAATAAAATGGAATGTAAGAGGTATGTTAAGTTGACCTAAGTGGACTCTATTGCCCAAGTCAGTAAATCACTTCTATCTTTTCTTGTAGCTTGTGTGATCATTAAATATAGCTATAAGTAGTGAATTGTGTTGTTATCTTTGTTTCGTTGTTAGTTGTTTGTGAAGTAACCTTGCGTGCCCCAGAGAACTAAGTGTATTAATGTAATGTGTTATATGTTTATGGTTAATGTTTCTTGTATGTTCTATTGTAGTGTTTAAAAAAAAAAAATTGTTTGCTTTGTCTGTATTCTCTGGGTTGCATGACGGGCGTTACAATCGGCATCATGAAATGGCTCAAATTTTCATCAGAATATTGATGAACACTTCGTGTATCCACCGATGAATTACACCAGAAGTTCATTGCTAGTTCGACGAAATGGGCAAAGAGTAGCGTTGAAACAACACCAGATGTTCGTCACCATTTCGACGAAATGGGAAAGGAGTAGCATCGAAACAACACCAAAATTTTGTCGAACGTGCAAAGAAATAGGCAAGTAGTAGTGTCGAAATGACACCAAGAGTTCGTCGAAATTGCGATGAAAAGAGTAAGGAGTAGCATCGAAAGAACACCAAAAGTTTGTCGAAAGTGTGACAAAATGGGCAAGTAGTAGCATGGAAACAAAATGAGAAGTTCATCAAAATTGCGACAAAATGGGCAAGGAGTTACGACAAAACCTTCGTAGCAACTATATCAACTTCGTTGAACCTTTTCGTTGATTCATCGGTGGGTTTCGTCAAAATTGCGATGAAGCATCAATTTTTTTTTAAAAAAATATTCGTGGAAATATATCATTGCGGAGACTGATGATTAATCATACATACAGACTGCATATTCATTTGATGCTTCAAACAATTCATTTCTTATATTGAAAATTACATTACCTTATTGAGCTTCTCTTTGTTTCGAGAATAGTTTAATATTCTCTACTGAATAGGGCCAACCACGTGACGATGGAAGCTCATTTGTCCCCTCCCCCCACTCACATCACTCTCAATTCCCCATACCCAATCATATAACATTAATCATTCATTCATCCATTAATAACATATAACATTCATTCATCCATTAATAACATATAACATTCATTCATTAACATATAACATGGGTGACTTCAAAATAGTGGTTTACAAATTATATGAGGAAGGAAATTTCATTTTTTTCCTTTTCCCCAAACTCAAGGGGTTCGGTCAAACCCAATGGTTCGACCGAACCTCATTATGGGTTCGACCGAACCCACAAACCCTAAATAAAAAAATCATATTTAAATGGGTTCGATCGAACATGGGTTCGACCAAACCCCCTTAAATATGACAAAAAAACAAAAACATTCTCATTTCGACTGTCATTTTCACTTTCTAAAATTACCAATTGCTTTCCCTGCGTGCGGTGAACCGAGACTGTGACGGCGAGCGAACCAATTTCTTCTTTCCAGCGAACACAACCTCAACTTGGTCTCTCCAAACTTCATCAACCCGACTTGCATAACGAGCTCTAGGTATTTGAAATTTGAATTTTTTAGAGTTCAAAATGCATTTATATGTTAAATTTTGAAACCCTAGATACAATTTTTTTCAAATTTGTTGAATTCAAATTGGATTTGTTTGGGATTTTTTAAAGTGTTTCAAATTTGTTGAATTAAAATTGGATTTGCTTCCCCATTTTGCATACATTTTTATGTTCTATGTGTAAATGAAATATTCCTTCCCATTTTAGCAATCAAAGCTATGGATAGCCTGCTCCTAAATGGAAAGACCAAGTGAAACATATATAAGAACTTAATAGCATACGCGAACAAACAATATAAAGTTATGAAGTTCAAATAGAACCACAAATTGTATCATTTGTAACATTAAAAATGTCCATCTCTACACATTTTTGGTGGTAGGTAGGTATTGCACAATAAGATAGAGGATGTAAACTAATTAAGACTTGGATAGTATTTTAAAAGGAATTTGAGGTGTGGAAACACTTCCCATATTAACCTATCAAGAGATAAATATGCAAAATAGATTTAATTTTAGTTACAAGAAAAATATATAAATTATAAATTTATAACATAATTATGTACATGGGAAAATCCTCTTGGAAGAAAAATCCCACAACCAAAAACATGAACCAATTATATTATTTGATAATAATATCATTTACAATAAAATATTCATGTGCATACCCTTATAGTAGTATCATCAACATGTGATTCATATGGAGTAATTTCTAGTAGCATGATGATACCTATAAAATCATTATGCTTTCTCCATCTCAAGCACCCATAAATAGGAAAAATTTAAACCATAAACCAAGTGTGGTTTACCAAAGCCATGAGCCAAAATAATGAGCTAAAAATGGCACCAAATTTGGCACAAATTCCAACACCATATTCCTTGACTTGGTTTATAGGATGTATTTAGCAAATGCTTTACATCTTGTCAAAAAAATTCAAATCCTCCTCCTCATAACCGACACTCCATTTTTGACATATTCAAACCCATTATTTAAGATGATCTTGATGATTTTCATAATTCTAATCAATATTCTAGTGTAACCCCCCTTTTTTATTCTCTTATGTGTCATATAACATTTCATAAGTAATTCCCATCTTACAATTTCATACAATGCTCTTACAACTTCTTAAATATATAAAAGGGACAACCCTAGTTCAATTAGGATTATTTAATTATTATCACCTACATCCATTCATTACATGTTATTAGTTTTTAGTTGCACACATTATTAGGAAATATGCATTGTCTAAGAAATTGGGGTATATTGCATGTTTGAGAGTGTTTTCCTTGATCTTTTATCTAGTTAAATTAATATCCTTTAAAATCTTGTTTTATGGAGTTTTCATCTTAACTCTAATATGGCTAGCAAATAAAATGACGATTGAATCATTTTTTGATATAATAGCTAATGACAACCATATAAAGAGCCACATTAAAGAAGATGAAAAATAATGATCAAGACTATGATTTAGATACATATGTTGCTAAACAAGATATTTTCCTAAATTGATAATTACGTATTGATGCACCTCTCCACCCTAAATATCCTCACTCATTGGCTAGTAATTTATATAATGTATTAGGTGGCTATCCTTAGGGAATTAATACTATTCATAATATTACCACTCTAATGGATTTTAATAATGTTGTACCCTTTATGCATCCATCTACCCTTCATCCTCTTATAATGATTCCTCCTATCATACTATAGTTACCACTTCCATGGGATCCACCACCCATGTCCTACCGCCTTTCTCTCCACTAGTATTTTTCTTATCTCCCATCCTTTTATATATGTTCACACCATTGTTACTACTAGCACTATCCTATACAGATATGTTCTTCATACCATTCCTCCTTATCCTATGAAAATCTAACCTTATAGTGTAACTTCTCCTTCCATTACCATGTCATTACCTTTCTAGACCTTCCCCTCTTTATACATTCTCCTTTTTATCCTACACTACTCCTACCACTAATATATCCCTATACCTTGGATATAATATTGAAGAAATTTAATTGAATTTCAATATCGCAAAAATTAGACTCATATTTTCAAACGTAAAATGTGTATAATAAAGCACAATCCATGCTTCCTAATTCAACTTCACTAATATCTATCGAATTAACGTAGGTTCATTACAATAAGATAATCATATAGCCATAATTAGTTGTCAAGATAATGGTAAATTTTTCAATAGCCATATCTATCCTTCCACATGCCACCATTAGACATACACATAAGATTCATGAACATCCATACCTATGAGCATCCAAATACAAGAAATATAACTATATATATCATGCACATCATCAACATACAAATAAAATATCACACCCATCATCAACACAACTAATAGTTCCCATATCATATTATCTATGCTCTCATACAAATTTGTCTCCAAATACATCAAAGCACTCATGAGTAAATCCACTCTATAGAGCATACACAACTAAAAAGGTTCCCCTATGGTATTTGTCTCCTATATCTATCCTCTTAGCCTATCCTTCTCTATGGATATGTTCCACTCATATCTACCACCCTGAGGTGATCCATGTCTCAATGCTTGTCAAGGTCACTCCTCCTCTCTACCTACATCCTTTCTCAATGAGCTAGATCTATCACCACTACTCCCCAAAACACCTACATTTAAATATTAAAAAAATGTTTAATAAATCATACAACATTGATTAAAACTAACTAAACAATGAAAGCATTTAATATTATAACACCTTATGAATTATATTGAATGTCCCCACCTTGAAATTTATAGCCATCAATGTCAATCACTTATTCATACCATAAATTTGTTCTCCAAAACACCTACATTTATATAAAAGTGAATTTTTAAGAAAAATAATATTTAACCTACTTTTAACTCAACAATAATGGATGTACATTTCTATCATAAACTCTTCGTACTCATAACAGAATCATGGCCTAGGTAAAGTATAAAAAATGTTGTTTCCAACCTCATATGTAAATCTATAGTTAGAGTGCCAAAATTGTTGAATGTCATCCTTTGTGCTATTAATTGGCTTCTTATCGACTCATGGAAGCCTACTGCTAAAAGCCCAAGTATGATTTTCAATAGAAATTTCTAATCATGATCTTATTGATAGTACTTTTGATAATTTTTTACGATTTAGGCTTAATTCAAGACAAGTTTACCTTAATAATTGAGCCTTTTTAATTTTTTAATTTCTTACTAATGATGTTATTACTCTACGAGCAACTCTTTTATCTTTTTCCTTACTATTATTTACAATAGAATTGAATGCATTAAAAAAAAAAAATTAACAACAATATTATTTCGATCAAACTTTTTGTTTACATGAGTCTTTGATATTTATTTAGTAAAGGTCTCATTTTGTACATTTTTAGTAATTGTATAAAAATTTGGAATTTTTTGGTTAATGTCTTATTGGAAAACCATTCATTGAAAATTTTTGAAGCCCACAACCAAATGGTTTGTGATGACCTCTTTCCTTCAAGAATTTCTATTATGCTCATCAATTTCAAACCATTTTGGGGTTCTTGAATGTTTTTAAATTTTAACAAACTCATTACAAAAAGATGGATTTTGAATTTCTTTTTCTTCTTCACAAAGGTTCTCTCTTCTTATGTAATTTGGAGACACATTGAGTTTCATTGGTTCATGTGAGCTATCAATTTAATCATTGTTATCAACAAGTCGATTATTGAGTGCAATTTCAATGTCATAGGGTTCATATCCACATTAGTCAAGAAATTGTTGATGTATTTCTTCTTCTTCTTCTTCTTCTATGATGCTACTCTTATCAATAGGTGTTCCATCAAATTTTACAATATTTTCACATTCATGTTCAACATTTTTATTTTCAATATTATTGTCACTTTCATTTTTTAAACATTTCATTATATTGAACATTAAAATATCCAATTTAAATGTCATTTAAGGGTAAATAAGGACCTTCATCTTCTTTCAATATATATTTATAACAAGTATATATATTTAAGGGTAAATATATATTTTTAACATATATAATATGTATGGTTGGATTAGTGAGATATTTATAACAAGTATGCAATGAAGTCAAACTTTATTAGATTTGATTCTTAATAAATTAGTTTTAACAAAATTCAATTTATAGCTTTATGCAATCTATAAGTTTAAATAGTTTGATGGTATCTAAACTTTATAAATATAAAATATGATAAATGTCTGATTATTTTGCTTTCCAATCTATAATTTTTATGTTCTTGGCTATATAATTGAAGTTCATTTATGTTAACAACTATTAGATTAAATATTTTTATCCCCAATTATTTTCAAATAATTTTATACTAATCTTTGTATTCTTATTCTTTCTTTCATTGTTTCATTTAAAATTTGAACCATTTAAGAATGATATGTTATAGATTATAGTTGTCTTCCAATTCTTTTTAAATTGTTAATGGTATGAAAATATTATTGATGAGTAGATGAATTATTACAAGTTCTATTTTAGATTTGTATTCCCTTTATCTAGATATATTATTTACCAAAGTCTCATTGTTTTTTTAGGTGTACTATATATATATATATATATATATTTAAAACATGGAAAATGCAGATCATGTTCCACCTGTGCTAGATTATTTGTATGAAAATACTAGTAATGAGATTAAAAAATTGAGAGATTCATTAGCACAAGGTGCAAACCTGGGGATATATAGTGAAGCATGCATGTTAATATTGCATAGTCTAGAAAAACTACAAGATGAACTTGAGAGGACTAGTGCATATTCCCTAGATAGAGTGACTACTATTATTTCCCACATGTGGGAAGAAGTACATGGTGATGTTCCCCTTAAACAAATATAGGATAGTGTCACCAAAGAAATGATAAAAGCCACTTGTTTTCCATTTTATCAAAATGTGTGTAAGGTTAGGGGATACTAGGTCATTAGATGTGTCGATCATGCTATGGCCTCATTGATCTACCCATGATTTCTCGCAACACATGGTATATACCCAAAAAATGACTAGATTCCATTGTATTTTGTTTAGCAGTTGTATGCTGAGGTCCATTTGGGCCTCAAAGTTAAATACTTAGACATTCCACTATATGTTGGTCAGGGGCATGGTAGGATTGTTGACAGGCCCACCTATCGTCCAGCAGATAGACCACCCCTAGTGTTTAGGGTATTGGTTGGTGATAGGTCTCTTGCTCTCACCCCAGCTCTAGCCCCCATAGCAGATGAGGTTGTCGTTGCTTCCCAAAAGGAAGCAATTGACACTATAGGTGACATTGCGGCTTCCACCACTAGGATATCTGATGATCGTGTAGGTTAGTATTTGATGTCCAGACATTCCTGATCCACACCATTTTCAGTACAGTGGACCACCATGGATCCTTTTACAGTGGTCGGCATCCCTACTCCTACATAGCTTGATGCACTTACAGGAGATATTTCACGCATGACTTTGCATTGTTTGGCTGAGGACCTGTTCGAGGCATATGCCCACATTGCATCAGACAATGAGATGGGTATGGAGCATGTTAGAGAGCATTTGAGATGCAGAGGTCGTTCAGTTCTAGGATCCCATCACTCTCAGCCGAGCACTAGTGCACATCAGGATTCACCTACAGTTCATACGACAGTTGCACAGACTATGGGTTTTATTGATATGTTGATTGGTTATGGTTCATCATCACCGATGCCATCTCACCTTCATAGTCCTCTACATTCATCATTTATGGCACGACATGGGATAGATCATATGGATGCAGATGTTGATTCGTCGCTTGATCGTTTGGTGGATATGGTGGAGGCAAGTATTTCAGAGAACTTAGGTCATCCAATATTAGATGATATGCATGTATGTGTGCATGTGCATGTTTCAATTATTTTTTCATTATTTTTTAATTATTTTTTTAACTAGATATTCATGTAAGTTGATATATATGTGTATATATATTGTTATAGGTGGACATACCTCATGTCACTCCTAGCGTTGGTCTAGATCGTGTGCATGATCGATGTGACTCTGTGGATGAATATGTTGTCAATGGACATGTGAGTTTTACATTTTCATATAATCACAAGTGTATATGCACATGCAATATATTTATGTATGCATAGATCTAGATTGATATTTAAAAATACAAGTTCATTTAAAAATAACTTTCATTAAATTTATTTAATATAAATTATATGTATTTAACACATCTTGTACACAATTTTATTTGCAGGGCTCAGCACATCCATCAGAGCGGGACCGTTCTCATTCAGATGGCCATTCATCTAGGAGTAGACATTCATATTAGGCCATGCACTCTAGATTTATGATCTTGACCACATGTATTTTATTATATGATGATCTTTAATAGTATTTGATAATTGATGATCTCTAACTTACATTTGCTTAAATATGATATACATACATTTGCTTATTTGTTGATCTTTAATTTACATTTTTCTTTTGTGATATGTACATATATTTTCTTATATGATATATGCATACATTTTCCTCTTTGCTTATAATATGTTTTATGTTTATATGTATTGAATCCCTTTACATGTATGTACATGTGTTTGCTTATGGTTTAAACATGTTTACACATAATATATGTATGCATTTGCTTTAAATATTCAATATACATACATGTTTTCTTATTTTATGATCTCTTACAACTTACATTTCCTTATATTCAATATACATTTGATCTCTAGTAGAATTTTAGGGAAATCAATGCCACTTTATAATTAAGTTCATTCATGTTGATCATAATAAATATTTTTTTAAAAATGACTTAAGCAACATGAACCATTGAGTTGAGAACAAGATATAATATTTTTGACAAGTAACTTGAAATTCAATTCAAATATAATTTTAAGAAAATTCAATTCAAATTATATCGAAGCTTTTACGCTTTTGACAAGTAACTTGAAATTCAATTCAAATATAATTAAGAAAATTTAATTCAAATTATACCTCTATTATACATTTTCGACAACTAACTTGAAATTTAATTCAAATATAATTAAGAAAATTCAATTCAAATTATACCTCTAATATACATTTTTGACACTTTAATAAAATTCTAAAATTACTAGATATGTTGTGCATACCTATGAATTAAATATGTTCAACAAACTCCACAATGAAATAACTTGTTTGTTTATTACTTGATTCATTTAAACTAGGATCTAGTTATTCCATGCACACTTGAATAATTTTGATTCACTTGGAGCACAAATTTTGGAGAAGAAGTTTTTGCACATTTATCAAGGAGGCAAATATTGGAGCTCAACAACTTTTCATTTTTATCAATCAAGGCAAAATTTGGAGGATAATTTAACTAAGTTGGTAGAGGAATTGTTTAGAGTCATCTTTAAGATGAAGAAGAAAATGGGACATCAAAGAAAAAGAAAAAATGTGTCTCAACGAAAATTGTCAAAAGAAGAACAAAAGAGGCGTGACCAAAACTTGGAAAATTATCATAGAAAGAAACAAGGTACATGCTTGTTTCTTCTCTCTCTCACTCTCAAGTGTGTGTTTAGGACTTTTTCTTTGAAGGTTTCTAACCATCATTGCACTTGAATGACTATAAATACTTTTAAATGTCCTCAAGTCATCTTGATCATGCAAGTTACATAGTTTATATGATCCTTGACTCCAATTCCTTAAGCCAATTCTTTTTGTTTCAATATTTTTGTTTTGTGTCTTTGGTCTTTTATTTTCATGACTTCAATGTTATCAAATTATTTTTATGTTTTATGCTCTATGGATTCCTCAAGCTGGAGTCGAGCCAAATCTAGATATTGGATCAAACGAATCCGTTGAAGAACACATGGACCTTGAGGTTAGGGAGGAGACCCAAGTTCAAACAATGCTTGTTGGAGAGGGGTCAAGATCACTTCCTTCTACTGGTATGGATGAGCATATAAAACTAGCATAAACTTCTCTCACTTATAGCTCATCATGTTTTATCAATTTGTTTGCTTGCATACATAAACTTCACTTATATTTAACATCATCTCTCACTTTTTTTTGCAAAATATTTTTTGAAACATGTGTAGGAAGGGCTCAACAAGCAAGAAGTTTTCATGCTCAAGTCGAGCCAAATCTAGACATTAGATCAAATGAATCCGCTCAAGAATGCATGGTCCTTTAAGATAGGGAGGAGGCACAAGTTCAAACAATACATGTTGGAGAGGGGTCGGGATCACTTCCTCCTACTGGTATGGATGAGCATATAAAACTAGCTGAGAAGGTGGGGAAAAAAAATTCTCATAGAAATTTAGATCATTTACTTGAAATGGATATGGAGAAACTGAAATATTATTCCAACCAACCTTATAATAAGAGAAAGAGGTCAATGACTAAATCTGTAAATGGAATGATCAATCATCATTTCAATCATCTTGATACACTTGAAAAAACCCAATTATTATCACGTTTACTTCTTCGTGATGAGCTCAAAGAGTCGTTACAATCGTTGGGTGTTCATTTAGCATCAAATAAGAAGAAACACATCGGATTACAAAATGATATTGTTCAAAATGTTAAAAAGGGTTTAGATTCCATTGGGAAAGGATCTCGATCAGTGGATAAGGCCACTACAAGAAGGGTGATGTTGACATCTATTGTACATCAAGATATAGCAAGAAAAGAAAAATGTCGCACTTTCAATTGAAATTGGTTATAGTAGAACCACATTGATAAAATATAGAGAAAAGAGAGTTTTTGGATGAGAGTTTAGAAGGCAATTGGGAAATTATGTGTAGAGCTCCCCATTCTCTTGATTGAAGATGTTGTTAGGAACTTGGTCTCAGGTTTTTGGCATGATTAGACTTCCCATCATCAAATACTAGAGATGTTATGAGACACAGGATTGGACCTAGTATTTATGAAAATCATATCAAACATTGGCTAGACATAACACAATTTGAGATGTCTATGAACTTTTGTAATGCATATCCTCATATAAAGATTGGGAAAACAATGTTTCAAAGTTTAAAGCCATATCATGTGAAGATAAACAATTTTTTTGAAACTTGTTGTTGTCGTTATCATATTGAATTTGATCTCTACTATCAGGTGTTTCGAAAGATGAGAGAAGAAAGATGTGGATTTCAAAATGCACCTGAGCCTAAATAGGCAAGTTTGTTCATAAAGTCTATATTATGTGATCATGAAAATGGACCTCAAATAAACTACATAAAAGGAATTTGTGAGACATGTGGAAATTTGGCTAAATTTCCTTCAAGAATTGAGGATACTGACCTAACAAAGACAATAAATTGCAAGAGGAAAGTACTATTTTTAGAGAGTTTATTTGTTTCAATTTCTCATCGATCAAGTTATTTGGATTCGTTTGATGTAATGTTTCATTGATAAAGTGTGGTTTATTAGTTATTCACATATTTTACAAACACAGGTACAAGTATGTAAAGTTGCAAACAAATTTTGGGAAAGAATCCACAAGGTTGAACTATGTAGAAGAGGAGATTCCCATTGGAAAATTTATGGAATATTTTCAAAAATTGATACAACCATACATACATCATTCATTTTTTGCTAAGTGGCAAGCACAACAATTCCAAACATTGAGAGATACTTTCCCACATGGAACAGTTCTATTAGTAGTTGACTTTGCAGAAAATTACTCCTTTGTACATCAAAAGGAGATTCAATCAGAGTATTACTTTTCAAAGTAGATCACTATTATGGTTCATGTGTGTTATCAACATGCACAATCAGAATTGGATGGTGTTGAGAGTACAGATGAACAACAAGCCATTAAGAAAGAATATCACTTTTATATTAGTGATGATAAAGAGCATGACACTTTTTGTCCAACATTGCTTTACAATATTTTTTGAGAATTTGAGAAGCAAGGGTGTAAAATTTGAAACTCATTTTGTATGGTCAGATGGATGTGTGGCACAATTCAAATCTTCACGGCCATTCTATGCACTTTGTAGATATCATAAAATCTACAAAATACCACATGTTTGGAGTTTTTTTTAGAGTGGGCATGGAAAGGGTGAGCATGATGGAGCAGGAGTTTGCATCAAACGAGCTTTAAGAAAGCATCAAATGAGTTATCTAGAAGATTGTCTAGAGAATGCACATGATGTTGTTGAATGGTGCAAGAAACACTTTGCATCAAATGTGGTCGAAACATCTTCAAGAACAAACCGACACATTCCACATAGAGTGTTTTGGGAGATATCGGGTATGTATAAATTACATTAAATCAAAAATTTGAATTTATTTAAATTGAAAATATATATATACATATTTGTTCACATAAGTGGTTTGTTGTACATATGTATCTAGGTGTGGATAGAAGATCGATGCATGGATGCAAGAGGGTAGAAAAAACAAGATCTTTGCATTGTAAGGAAAATTAGATGTGGAAAACAATTCTCCTAATGTCAATACCTCAGGGAAGAATGTAGATATACTTTAAAATTTACAATTACAGTCCAATTAAGATGCACTATGAAATAGATAACAAAAATAGAGTATTTGACAATCACACAAGAACACCAGATATATGTGGGAAAACCCTTACGAGAGAAAACACCCACCACACCAAGAGAAGTCACTTTGTATTACAGTAATAAAGTTTACATACAAGTTTCAAACTTATCTTTCTGATGTCTATTTATAGCGGCATTCACCATGTACAATTTGTTTCAGGAACCTTCACGTTACAGTCTACAGAATATAATTCATCCACCAATATAATCATTGAACAATCTATAGATTCAACCTTCAAACCAACCAATCATAATCTGCAATCACTGAGTATATCCATGGCGTTCCCTGTCTGTTGAACTTCCTCACAGAACTGTCACAACCGATTTCCTTCCAACTATTCAGATTCGGCTTCTCCTATTGGTCCACAAGACTCCACATACGATGGTCAAACGGTCAAAAAAATTTGCACTGTGTTGGCATCTCGGTGAGACACTAACAGTGTCTCGCCGATGCCACATAGTCTTCATATCATCATCGCCAATAGTTACCGCAGTCGCCAAGATTTTTCACCTAGCCTACAACATGTATCAGCTTCAGATTTCCTTTTGGCAAGAGTATCACTCTCGCCAAGACATCTCAACGATCCTTCTTGTGTTACACCAAACCATCAAGCAGTCAACGAGACCTATCGCTATCACCAGGACCTCACACCGAGTCACTAAAGGTATATCGAAGACACAAGTCATATCGAGCTCCAAAAGATAGTCGGCAAGACATACCAATATCGCCAAAAGGTCTCATAGAGCAACATTAGGTTACACTGAAAGCATACACCTATCGAAAAGACCAAACACCTTTGTTGAGACGTTACACCAAAGCTCTATAAGTCACATAGACTTAAGTGTTCTCATCGTCTAGAAAATTAGCTTTCGCCAAGACATCATACCGAGATCCATATGTTTCATCGAAGCCGTCAGCAATCGCCAAGACATATGCCCTTCGCCGAGAGATCATATCGATCTCCATATGTTACCCCGAAGGCTTCAACATAAAGCGCTGTTGACAAGACCTTGACACATCACTGAGACTTCGTAGCGAGAACCCTTAGCTATCTCGAAGACCATAGTCGCCAAGAGTCTCCCTGATACAAGATTGAATGGCCTGTCAGCCAGAGGTGTCCTGAGCACTAAGAGATCATAGCGAAAACACTATGTCACAACGATAGACAAAAGTGTAATATTTTGGCAAGACAGAAGCTAGGTCACAACGACTTGTTCAAAACAAAATGTATCAAGCTGCTAGTCAGCCAGACAATGAATATGTCACACTAACTTGGCTCTAATGGAGGTTTCAGCCTGTATTGTTTGAGGCACATATTCCAACAATCTCCCACTTGACGAAGATCATACAAGCACCTCTAGAGCACAACATAATTAACTAAAAATCATGGGCACTAAGGCCCATTGAACTGGCACACCACCTAAACTTGTCTGTGCTCACTAGCTTCGTCAATGAATCTGTAACATTCTCCAGAGTATCAACCTTTTCAAAATTGACCTTTCTATCCTCCACTATATCTCGTACAAAATGGTACTGTACGTCTATATGTTTTGTCCTAGCATGGAAAGTAGGGTTCTTTTCCAGAGAAATTGCACTCTGAGTGTCACAGAAAATAGTTATTTCCCCTGCATCAAAAACAATGTTAGAACACAAACATTTCAACCATACAGCTTCTTTACAAGCATGAGTAGCTGCCATGTATTCGGCCTCTATAGTGGACAAAGTGACTACAGCCTGCCGCTTGCTCATCCAACTCACTACACCACCATTCAACATGAGAATGTATCCACTGGTGGATCTCCTGCTGTCAATGTCCCCTGCCCAATCTGAATCCACATAGCCTTGAATATTGAGAGTCCTTTGTGATTCAACCAAGTTCCCATGGTAACACAAAGCAAAATCTGAAGTGCCCTTCAAATATTTGAAAACTCTTTTCACAACATCCCAATGCGTTCTTCCTAGATTAGCCATAAATCGACTAAGTACTCCCATTGCTTGGGAAATGTCTAGCCTTGTACAGACCATTGCATACATAAGACTGCCTACTGCACTAGCATAGGGTACACTGGTTATGTCCTCCATCTCAGTAGGAGATTTTAGACAGTCCTCAATAGATATTTTTGTTCCCTGCATGATTGGAACCACTAGCTGTTTGGAATCATTCATGCAAAATATCTCTAGAATAGTCCTTATATACTTACTCTGACTGAGCCAAAGCTTTCTATTCTTTCTGTCCCTGGTTATCTCCATCCCCAGAATATACCTTGCTGCACCAAGATCCTTCATTTTGAACTTAGCAGACAACTGAGAGTTAAGATCAGAAATCATTAGCTTGCTATTTCCTATGAACAACATATCATCAACATAAAGAGAAATAACAAGAACTTGATCACCTTCAACTTTATAATAAACACAGTGACCAGATTTTGACCTCACAAATCCCAAAGACAATACAAATGTATCAAATTTTTGGTACCACATTCTAGGTGACTGCTTTAACCCATATAGAGACTTCTTTAATTTGCATACCAGTTTTTCTTTACCTTTCTCAACAAAGTGCTCAAGCTAAGACATATAGATTTCTTCTTCAAGATCACCATGAAGAAATGTTGTCTTCACATCCATCTGTTCAACCTCTAAGTCATATGCAGCTGCAAGTGACAAAATAAGTCTGATAGATGTTAGCTTTGCTACAGGATAAAATATTTCCCCATAATCGATTCCCTCTACCTAGGAATAACCATTTGCAACCAGTCTTGCCTTGTACTTTTCTACACTGCCATCCAGACCAATCTTTTTCTTAAATAGCCATTTACAGCCAACAACCTTTCTACCTTTAGGCAAGGGCACCAGACCCCAGGTTTCATTCTTATCTAAAGATGCCATCTCTTCTTCCATGGCTTCCAACCAAGAATCTAAATCAGATATTTTAAATTCCTCTTTCACAGTCCTAGGCTCATCAGTACTAGAAATCAAAGCATAGGCACAAGTAGAATCTATCAAAGAGAACCCATACCTATCTGGTTTTTTTCTTTCTCAGGTTGGCCTCCTCACTTGCTGAGGCTGAGGTTCTTCATCTTTAGAACTTTCTGAACTGCTTGAGCTCTCCTTGGTTTCAGGTACATTTTGAATTCTCAATTCCTCTTTCTCTGGTGTAGGAGGAATTAATGCTACATCCTTATTGTTTTCTGACTTTTTCTCTGACTGCATATCCAAAGTGGAAGGTTTCAGCTCACGAAAGATTACACTTCTGATGTATACAACCTTCTCTGTATCAAGATTCCAAAGCTTGTATCCTTTTATGACAGCACTATAGCCTATAAAAATACATTTGACAACCTTGTTCTCTAGTTTAGATATTTTCACATTTGGCACATGAGCATATGCCTCATATTCAAAAACACGAACATGTCTAAGTGAGGGATTCTTACCAGACTACACTTCCAAAGGTGTTTTCTCAACAAGAGCAGAATTTGGAGAACGATTAATTAGATAATATGCAGTAGATACAGCCTCAACCTAGAACTTCTCTTCCAAGCCAGCACTACTGAGCATACTTCATGCTCTCTCCATCACTGTCCTATTGAACCTTTCTACAACTCCATTATGCTATGGAGTAGAAGGTGTAGTCTTGTGTCTTTTGATTCCATGGTATTTGCAATATCTTTAAAATTCATCAGAACATAACTCACCACCATTATTAGTCCTTAAGCATTTTATTTTTCTACCAGTCTAATTTTCAACAAGATTTTTAAATTCTTTAAACCGACTGAATACTTCTGATTTACTCTTCAGAAAATATACAAATGCTCTTATTGAATAATCATCAATGAACAACACGTAGTATCTTGACTTAGACAATGAAGGAACATTCACTGGACCAAACACATCCGAATGAATATAATCTAACAAACCAGAAGATTTATGAGGACTGGAATAAAAAAAAACACGGTGTTGCTTTCCATATATACAGTGTTCACAAAATTCAAATTCAAGATTACAATCTTCAAGCCCCTCTACCAGGTTTTTATTCTTCAAGGTTTTTAAACCTTTTTCTCCTATGTGGCCTAACCTATGATGCCAAAGCATAGTCTTCTCTGTAGGAAGTTTTACTTCCATAGAGTTTACAAAATTAGGGATATGTCCCTCTTTACCTCCACGAGTAGCTTTCAGTGACTTTACAGAGATACTGTTACATTGAACAGCCTATGCATCTAGCTTGTACAGGGTACCAATTCGAGCACCTCTAGACAGCACCATTGAACCTTTAGTCATCTTGCAGCCATTTCCAGAGAATGTAACTTGTACACAAATATCATTTAGCATACTTACAAACAATAGATTTCGAGCCAAACCTGGTATGTGCATAACATTATTGATTTTGTTCACTCTTCCATCAGGGAATTGTATCCTGACTCTTCCATGACCAACAATTTCCAAAGTTGAATCACTTGCTAGGTACACCTTTCCACCATCGTATTCTTCATACTTTGTGAACCACTCTCTATGAGATGTAATGTGAAATGATGCTCCAGAATCAATCAGCCAGACATCATTTGATGCCTGTGTAGCCAAGGCAGCAATGAAGGCGTCACCATCACTACGAGAAGAACCATTATCGAAAGAGCCTTTCTTCTTCATTTTCTCCTCTTTACAATCCTTTCGGACATGACCAAGTTTCCCACAGTTCTAACACTTCACCTTAGACTTCTTGCCAAGAGACTTTGATCTCCCCTCTGATTTTGATTTGGACTTCTTGTCCTTCTTCTTGCCTTTCTCTTTCGGTCTTCCTCTGACAGCAGGAGCTTCCTTCACCATCTTAGAAGATTTCCTTCTCATCTCTTCTAACAGCAAAGATGCAACAACATCTTCTATCTTGAAATTCGATGTTGTACTTCGAATAGCCATCACTAGATGATCCCATGAGTCTGGCAAAGAACACAACAATAGCATACAATGATCCTCTTCTTCAGTCTTCACACCAACAAATATCAATTGAGCAATCGACATATTAAATGCATTCAAATGATCAGCAACAGACCCTCCTTCCTGCATTCTCAAAGAATATAGCTTCTTCCTCAAGAATAGTTTATTCACCAAGGATTTCCCTTGATAAATAGACGCCAGTCTCTTCCACAAGGAAGAGGTAGTCTTCTCCTCATGCACATTCAGAAGCACTGAGTCTACCAAACATAACCGTATCAGCCCCTTAAATTTCCTATCTGCAAGGTCCCAATCTTCTTGCTTCATGCCTATAGGTTTCACTCCAGCCACAGCAATCCAAAGATCATGATCAACTAGAAGATCTCCATCTTGAGTTTCCACAACTCAAAGTTACTGCCATTGAATTTATCTATTTCAAACTTTCTAGATGTACTAGCCATCTCAACCTATAATTAGAAATAACAATTTTCTACAAGACTCCCTCTTAATAGAACTGACTCAAAAAACCAAATGTACCCACAAGGATAACACAACTAGCTAGGCTCTGATACCACTTGTAAGGAAAACCAGATGTAGAAAACAATTCTCCTAATGTCAATACCCCAGGGGAGAATGAAGATACACTTTAAAATTTACAATTACAGTCCAATTAAGATGCACTATGAAACAGAAAACAGAAACAGAGTATTTGACAATCACACAAGAACACCAGATATACGTGGGAAAACCCTTACGGGAGAAAAAACCCACCACACCAAGAGAAGTCACTTTGTATTATAGTAATAAAGTTTACATACAAGTTTCAGACTTATCTTTCTGATGTCTATTTACAGCAGCATTCACCATGTACAATTTGTTTCACGAACCTTCACATTACAGTCTACAAAATAGAATTCATCCACTGATACAATCACTCAACAATCTGTAGATTCAACCTTTGAACCAACCAATCACAATCTGCAATCACTGAGTATATCCATGGCGTTCCCTGTTTATCAAACTTCCTCAAAGAATTGTCACAACCGATTGCCTTCCTATTGTTCAGATTCGGCTTCTCTTATTGGTCCATGAGACTCCACATAGGACAATCAAACGATCAACAGAATTCGTACTGTGTTGGAATCTCAGTGAGACACTAACAGTGTCTTGCCGATGCCACATAGTCTTCATATCATCATTGCCAAGAGTTATCACAGTCGCCAAGATGTTTCACCGAGCCTACAACATGTATTGTCTTCAGATTTCCTTTCAGCAAGAGTATCACTCTGTCCAAGACATCTCAACGAGCCTTCTTGTGTTACATCGAACCATCAAGCAGTCGGCGAGACCCATCGCTATCACCAGGACCTCACACCGAGTCACCAAAGGTATACCGAAGACACAAGTCATATCAAGCTCCAAAAGATAGTCGGCAAGACATACCGATATCTCCAAGAGGTCTCATAGAGCAACATTAGGTTACACCGAAAGCATACACCTATCGGAAAGATCAAACACCTTCGCTAAGATATTATGCCGAAGCTCCACAAGTCACATAGACTTAAGTGTTCTCATCAGCCAGACAATCGGCTTTCACTGAGACATCATACCAAGATCCATATGTTTCACTGAAGCTGTCAGCAGTTGCCAAGACATACGCCCTTCGCCAAGAGATCATACCGATCTCCATATGTTACCCTAAAGGCTTCAACATAAAGCACTGTCGGTGAGACTTTGACACATCGTCGAGACTTCTTAGCAAGAACCCTTAGCTATCCTGAAGACCATAGTCGCCAAGAGTCTCCCCGATACACGATTGAATGGCCTATCAGCCAGAGGTCTCCTGAGTGCTAAGAGATCATAGCGAAAACACTATGTCATAGTGATAGACCAAAGTGTAATCTTTCGGCAAGACAGAAGCTAGGTCACAACGACCTATTCAAAACAGAATGTATCAAGTTGTTAGTTGGCCAGACAATGAAGATGTCACACCGACTTGGCTCTAATGGAGGTTTCAGCCTGTATTGTTTGAGGCACATATTCCAACATGCATTTTGTTAGGAGTTTAGATAGTCGCCATGGACAGATATTAGACACAAGGGATTACTCTTATTTTTGCACTGAGTGCATTGAGGGAAACTCTGATTATGCATGCAACAATCAAGAACTTGGATATGTTGGTAAATGGGATACGGTGCCACTAGTTGTTTCAGAAACATATGATGAAAATGAGGAAGAAATATTTGGAAGACATTCCTTTGATTTCACCTCGATTATGACCATATTTTAGGATTGGTTAGAAAAGGTACAATATGTGTAAGTTTTAATAATTTAAATATTATATATATCTAGTTAATGATCTTAGAGACATTTCTAATTTTTTTAGAAATTTTTTGTGTAAATTTGGTGTACAGTAGATGTTTTTGTAGTCATAGTAGAGCCTAGAAACATCAAAGGTGATAGCTATTATTTATTGCGTTGCACAGAAGAGAGGAATAAGCTAACACAACCTGAAACAAGTGATGAAATGTCATTT
>VDFB02026320.1:100398753-100645359 GCA_007258455.2 Sequoia sempervirens | reverse complement strand
TTGAGCTAAGAATGCTCTGCGTCGCAATATGCGTACGCTACACACTCCGCCCAAGGAACTTTGTGGCTGCTACTACCCCTTCACAGATTGAGGGACTGGAGAACCAAAAGAAAAGAATCTGTGAAACTATCTTTTGGCTACTCATATATAAATTTCAACCACACGTGGGTTGGCCCTCAATCAAGTAACAAACATGCGACACATGAATGGTATGGTTATTTCCACACCAAGAAAAACAATAGTTTTCCCATGGATGGGTACATAGTATCACCATCGCATGGCACACAAAGCAAGCACATGGTACTCACAACACTCAATCAATGCACAGTTACTGGCTTCTCACATTTACAGGGGTTACAATTACATGCACAACTCCATTACTCTTCAAAATATCACATTCCATAAGTACTATTTTCCATCTATCTCATGATGCTACAAACCAATATCATGATTACTATGATCACTTAACAACTCCAATTAATAAATTCACATTCACCTCTATTCATTCAGTATAACATTTTTGCCTTCATAACATATGCATATGTAGACTAACTTTTCTTCTAGAAAGAATATATAAACCGGACAACATAATGGGCTCATATGAAACCAGAGTGCGCAGTGTTAGAACCTTTGCTCTGATACCAAGTTGTAACACCCGTCATGCAACCCAGAGAATATAGACAAAGCAAACAATTTTTTTTTTAAACATTACAATAGAACATACAAGAAACATTAACCATAAACATATAACACATTACATTAATACACTTAATTCTCTGGGGCACGCAAGGTTACTTCACAAACAACTAACAACGAAACAAAGATAACAACAACACAATTCACTACTTATAGCTATATTCAATGATCACACAAGCTACAAGAAAAGATAGAAGTGATTTACTGACTTGGGCAATAGAGTCCACTTAGGTCAACTTAACATACCTCTTACATTCCATTTTATTGACAAGTCCTTGCTCCCAATGCCTATACCTGCAAGATTTGTAACCGCTAATTTGTCAGATGTGAGGAACACAAATTCATTAATCCTCCTATGTTTATATTTCAGTCGATATATTTTGTTACAGTTCATGTTTGAAGATTAGAAAAGCGGGTTTGTTGTTTCTATCACTAATTCAGAAGTATTATAATTGAAGTGGAAGCCTGTCTTCGTAGCAGTGCAATACCTGATTCTCAGAACCTTAGTTTTAGTGCAATCCCAAATTGCTAATTACTACAGTTAGATCGTATCGCCATTTGGGCAAGGAGTATATCACAGCCTAGAAAGCTGATTACCATATCCCCACTATTCTAGAGAATTCAATTATAGAAAGAAAAGGCGCTGGGAGTACCCACGAGTTCGGCTAAAAGGAACTTACAGAACTATTTTAGAAGGAATAACAAACAAGGTAAGAGGCGATGTAAAATGAATTAAAAGCCATACATAGGGAATAAGGATGTCAAAAAAAAAAAATTCAGCTTAACGGAACTTCCAATCTAATTTCGTTGGCAAACTTAATACACCCAGTAGCATCAATCTTCGCAGAGTGAAATATGAACATAGAGAGGGATGATTATCACCGCCATGGGACAAGCAATTACTAAAATTATATCAACTGGAATACTTTAATGAATATATATTGTTCTATCTACCATGCAACTTTCTTTTCATTAGCAGAGACAAAATTTGGAGAAGGGAACCTGATTTCGTTTGACTGAGCTGAGACCTTGATGCTGAACTCTCCTAAATCCAACTCTCGGCTCCAATATGCTCAACGAACTCTACAGCAATCCAATACTTCCAAACATTGATGATTCACCCCGAAAAGATCCATGTTTCTATCTTCCTTCCATTCACTTTGAAAAATTATTTCCTGAAAATAATGATTAACTGATATCCAGTAGAAGATGAGGAACCAATTCCCTATACAAACCCCACTTGTTGAATAAATAAGCCGCCCTAAGCAGGGCACGAGGAGAGAAGGAAAAGAGGCGAGATCAGAAGATGAAATAATTCCCAGCCAAAAAACCCCCTTTTTCCACAAGAAAATTAATAAATAAAGATAAATCACCTAAGTTCCTTTTCTCAAAAAAAATCAGACCATGCATTGGTTCGTTTTCTGCTTTAACAGCTCACTCAATATCTCTCCAAAAATCTAATTAAAAATAATTATATATTTTTTTTAAAAGCAATTTTTTTTTTTTTTTTAGATAAATCTCCAATCACATTCGTTCTTTCACCTTTTTCTATTATTTTATTTATTTATTTTTCTAGTTTCAATATTTTTTTGTTTTAATTCCTGTTTTTACAACTTTACTTGTAAAGCATATTATCCAATTAATTTAAATAATTTATTCTGATAATTATCCTCAACCAGTGAGTTAATTGAAAAAAAATAAACACAATTTATTATTTAATTAACATTTAATAAACTCATGACTTTTTCAAAAAAATAAATTAAATAATTAAATATTTAAATACAATTTAATCTAACATTTTAATAATTAATATTACCCTTATTTAATTAATTCAATCTCAACGTATGAAATACCAGAAGAAGCCCTTGACCTATCTTTCTCTTCTGACTCCTTAGCCAGAGGAGTACTACACCGATGACTAACGATTCTTCACCGTTATTTCGACATTTAATTCATCGTCGGCCTTTTGACGAAAAAATAGCGACACAAATATTTTTGCCATTTCGTCACTTGTCCGACAAAAATTTGTCGAACGACCGATGAACGACCGTCAAAAAATGGTGTCAAATTCAGTAGTGGCATCATTGAACTAAGAATTTATCACACATCTGAAGAGAAACAGAGGAGTACTGGGTAAAATCACAAAGTTGTGTCACACTTTATAAAGGAAACGACCAACGTTGATCCAATTTTTAAACTTGAATCACTAAAAAGTGGCATATATATTTTGAATTTTGAAATGATGTAAACTAATGAAATATGTATTTTTTAGTATATTTTATGTTTGTATTTTTTTTTAAATATAAAAATTATTTTAAACTAATTTTTAATAAATTAAACTAATGTAGTTACTGGAGCAAAATGCTGAAAAATGAAGTTGCATGGGACGCCAAACTTTTTAGAGAAAATTTTTCAAATTTTTTGTGTGTATTTATAACTTGAAATTTTAGTGCATGGATATATTTTTTTCCCATTTTGATAAATATATATTTTTCAATAAATATTAAAATGTGCGTGAATCAAAAAACAACTGTTTTCATCGGACGTCAACTTTCATATTAAATATTTATCTAAAATGGAAACAAAATTATACCATCTTAAAATAGATTCTTTTATCTAGTGCATCATATTTTTTTCAATTTTTTTTAATAAGTTTTAGTATTTTTCCTTGGCATATTAATCAACCTAATATTTTGTGCTGAAAACCTACTTTTAGTAAAAATAAAATATAAAATATAAAAAAAATTAAACTATTAAAATAAATATATTTTTGAAAACTGGCTAATTCATGGATCTACAAAAGGGTATTTTTATATTTTTTTCTAAATGTTATTTATATTAGTAGGAGTTATTGAAACTTCAAGTTTTTCAAATTATTTTTTTTTTTGGTAAATTGGACACAAAGTGGTGTTCTATATATTTTCAACGAACACTTTTAGCTGAAAAAGTTGTGCAAGTATCTAAATTAGCTAGAATGAATCTTACTAGATATGTTTGAAAAAAAAATTATTTTAGTTAGAAATACTTAAATCAGCTAGGCTGATAAGTTAATAAAAGTGACACAACTTTGAAGCTTTTACCCTACTACAAACCAAAACACACTATACCCGCTTCACTCCATTTGATGTAATCTCCAATGACTTCTCCCATGTGGAGAGTTAGAATTGCTTGTTCATGCCTATGCATCATTAGGGATTTTTGTTCTTTTTGACAATGTCAAAAGCATGGTTGAATAGAGATTAGGCAAAAGACCCTTCCTTTTAGATTAGCAATGCATGGAAGATTCAAAAAGTATCCTTGATATTACAAAAAGGTATGTGTTGATACACTTCGCGTGAACAAGAAGACCCTAAAAGCGACCTCTAAATCACTTCAAACACCTTAACTACCTCATTCTTATTCATTTTTTTTGCAAACAAGCATTTTCATTCCAAAAGGTTGAGCTTTCATTTTTGCTTTCAAAGAAAAATCTTCCTATGCCACTGTTACACTGCACATGTAAAAAAAAATTTGTATTGTGGACCTATATTAAGCTACCATTCTCAAAACCAATGTAACAATGATACAAAATAACATTTGAGACTGCAAGAAGACATCAAAATGGCTAGTGTACTAAAAAAATTCTTATGATTTTTGAAGAATGTTGATAACTCTACTCTGTTGTCTTCTTTTTCAATATCATACAAATTGAACCCTGGCATCAATAGAATTTATATATCAAGATAACACAATTCAAGTTTCAACAATGAATATTTATCATGTATGTTTTAAATCGCATTCAAGTTTATGGTGGTTTTTTTGTTTATATGATGTTATGTGATATTCTAATCCTAATTCATGCTTCTAGGTTGCATATATATATAATTTTTACATGTTTTCTCCATTGTTCGACCCCTACACAGCAAGTAAATGGCTGCATGGCATGTGGAATGAGGGGGCAATAGGCCTGAGACCCCTTTAAAGTTTGTTTGGGTGCATTTAAAATGAAGTTTTAAGCCTTGCACCCTAAAAGTGACCTCTAAATAACTTCAAACACCTTAACTACCTCATTCTTATTCATTTGTTTTGCAAACAATAATTTTCATTCCAAGAGGCCAAGCTTTCATTTTTTGCTTGTTGGATTGAAAGCGGACCGTGACACAACTTTCTTTTTTCAAAATTGTTCAAAATCATTGAACTAAGAATTTATCACACATCTGCAGAGAAACAGAGGAGTACTACAAACTAAAACACATTACACTTTGGTTCTCACTGACTTGATGTACTCTAACATCTCTCTTCTCTCATGTGGGAGAGTTAGGATTGCTTGGCCATGCCTTTGCATCATTAGGGGAAGTTTTGCTCTTTTTGATAATGCCAAAAGCATGGCTTGCACACGGATTAGAAAAAGACCTTTCCTTTTAGATTAGCAATGCATGGAAGATTCAAAGAGTATCCTTGATATTAGAAAAAGGTATGTGTTTATACACTTCAAACGTGCAATCACCCTTTGGTTCTTTCAAAGAAAAATTTTCCTATGCCACTGTTACACTGCACAGGTAAACCAGATTTTGTATTGTGGACCTATATTAAGCTACCACTCTCAAGATCAATGTAACAATGATACAAAATAACATTTGAGACTACAAGAAGACATCAAAATGGCTAGTGTACTAAAAATATTCTTATGATTTCAAAAGAATGCTGATAACTCTACTCAGTTGGCTTCTTTTTTCAATACCATACAAATTGAACCCTGGCATCAATAGACTCTGTATATCAAGCTACCACAATTCAAGTTTCAACGATGAATATTTATCATGCATGTTTTAAATGAAATTCAAGTTTATGGTGGTTTTTTTGTTTATATGATGTTATGTAATATTCTAATCCTAATTCATGCTTCTAGGTTGCATATATATATATATAAATAGTTTTTACATGTTTTCTCCATTGTTTGACCCCTACATCGCAAGTAAATGTGTGCATAGTGTGTGGAATGAGGGGGCAGCAGGCCTGAGACCCCTTTAAAGTTTGTTTGAGTGCTTTCTTTTCATTTTTTGTGAGTTTTGTGCCAAGTTTCCTCAAAGAAATGTAGTCTCATAAAATTTCGTGACAAGCTAATGTAATTGATAGTTGCTCCTAGTTATTAGTTTGTAATGTGAAGTAATTGCATAATTGCTTAGGTTGTCTTTGTAAAACCTATATTGTAATTGAAATTTTTTCATCTATCAGCATCTAGTTGTTACTTATTCAATATGAAGTAATGCTTTGAGTTTGAAAGATTTGCAATGCAATGTAATCAACAATATGAATATAAACTACATAATATAACCATTCTTTTTATGCTATTGCATTGATATTTAACCATTGCTCACTTGATTAAATTTTCAAAGATTTTAATCATGCATGTGAGGAAATTAAATTTTGATTGTCAACTTCTATATATGAAATTATCCAATAATCAAGTGTATGTCCATATACAAAAATGGCATCAACGCCAACACAAACAAAGTCTTACAATATGTGGCATGACCCTCTTTTTGTTAAAATTTTAGACATATTATAATTTTGTGTGGTAATATTATGTAAGTGTTTTTATATAATTAATTTATGTGTGAAGAAGGTAGAGATTAAATAAAAAAGACATAAATAAATAAATAAATAAAACAAATAAAAATAAAATAAAAAAATTATTAAATACACACTCCTAAAAAGGAACAAATAAAAGTTAACAATATTAATAAATAAGTGTTAGAGAAAAAATAAAAATAATAAAATAATAAAATAAAATAAAATGATGAATAAAATAATTGTGAATAAAAAGCTAATACATTAAGTGACAAGTATACCCATCCTATCCTAAGCATTCTTAATTGACACAATCTATCATTATACTTAATTAATAAAATTATCCATTTTACTAAGTCACATTAATTTAATATAATACATCATTTAATCTAATTAATTAGGATTAGGGAGATGTCACTATCCTTCATAATCCATTAATTAGTTAATCTTAAATTAATTGATTAATTAATCTTCATTATATTTTTTTCAAATTTAAAAATGTATTCTAATTTCACTCACATGTAACTTGCATGCACAAGTCACTATCACCTTATAACTCACCCCCACTCACCCTTGTGTGGGAGTTACACCATCCATATGACTTTTCCTCTTTAAGCCATTTGACTTCCCCATATGTGCTTACACATGTGTGAGCACACATGGTCAAACCACCCTCCATTACATGTCATAGACATGTCATTATCAAGCCACCTTCTCTTTTATATGTCATAGACATGTGAACATCCCATCTACCCAAGGTGTGCTCACAAATCAAAATTTATATTTTAAAATTAGAAAGCTCTTTCATATAGTTATTTGGGCTTGTTCTATTGACTTTAGGGTAAAAATGAACCCCCAGGGTAGGTAACTATGGGGTGGAAGCTTATTGAAAACATAATATGGCCTTTTGGGCAAAGTATGAACCCCTAAAAGGTCACTTAAAGAGAAGTGACGAATTTTATAGTTTTGGGAAAGGTGTGGAGACTTGTCATATCCATTTCTCCCAAGGTGTGTGAGCACCTTTGGCTCCTCTCCCCATGCCATGTGGTCCTATTTTTAAAGCCTCCTTCTTGTGACACTTGTCACAAAATGAGACTATCAATCCAAACCCCACCTTTTTAAACAATCCTAGCCATTGAATCAATCTCCAATCTTGACCCTCCATTTACCTCCTCTCAAGTTTATAAATTGAGACCATTTCTTCTCTCATCAACAACACATGAATAGTATTTTTATGCTATCATTTTGAAGAAGGATAGGATTGAAGGAGGAAGAATCAAGTTGAAGAAGGCACAAAGAGAAAATTTGTTGCAACTCCATCAACATCAAGGTATTCTTTAATTTGATTTACTTTTAGAATAACTAATCAAATCTAGAAAATTTGCTAGAATCAACCTATTCTTTATTTATTTTTATTTTTCCAACTAAATCTATAATGGAACTAATCTTTCTACTATTATTATTCCTATTTTTTTTTCTTTTTTAAATCAATATATTTATTCTGATTTATGTTTATTTACAAAGAAATTATTTTCCTTTAATCCAGTTAATGTTATTACAAATATAAATCAATTTTTATAAAATAAAATTTATAAATAAATGAATTATTATTTTATTAGTGTTAAAATACATATGTGCTTTTGTATTCAAGTTATTTATAATATCTAATTAATATTCATTTAATTCTTAAACGAAATAAGTTTTAAAGTTAGATTGTTCTTTGGAAATAAATAAATTAATAGAATTTTTTTTTTAAAAAAAGGGGTATCAATTGGATAGATTAAATAATAAAATATTCAGTCTAATTAACTATCAAAGGGTTTGGGGGGGCCCTAGCTCCTTGGCTAAGTATGGCATTGCTCTCTAGAAGTTCTAGTCCCCCTCCAACCGAGGGAGTGTCGGCCACGGCCACACGCTAAAAGTTTAAGCGCTCTAATTTAGTCGTGTTCCCCGCAAAAAAAAAAAACTATCAAAGGGTGGGTTTATTCATTATATATATATATATATAAATCTATAAACTTCTTAATTTTAATAAAGTTATCCTAACTTAGCAAGACAATAAATTAACTAACATCGATGGTTGATGAAGATTTAGTCCAAACTATGGTTCTATGAGATAGTATTTAATTTCCTTTCAACAAATATGGAATTGGTTACTAGCTAATATTGAATATAATTAATGGACTTATAATATATCTCTTTTCTTCATAAATAATAATAAACTATGAGTATGGACTTAGTTATAGAAATTTTAAAATAGAGGAATGACAACATTTATATCTTATGGCCATACTATATTTTTATGACAATAATTACAACTCTATAATAATAATTATGACGATTAAACATTAAATTATAAGCTTAAATTTACAAAATACTCTCTAACTTAAAGCATTAATAGCATATCTTTAATCAAATTTCTTTTTTGTTATGCCACAAACTTAGCTCTTAGATTTATTGTAAACTCTCTCTCCATGTAATAAATTTATTTTCTTGGAATTTAAGGTTTATAGCACATCATAGTTATGATTTAATATATTTACAATAAACTTAAATATCATGGTTATTCTTTAAATTAATTTTCTCTCTCAATATACAAGTAGATTCATTTTTTTCTTAAAACAAGGTTGACTCATTTAATTACAACAAAGTCATAGTGAATAAATAATTATGTAAATATTTGAATATTATCAAGAATAAACTTATGCAAATTAATGCAAACCTTCTTTAGATAGATCAAAAATCTTGAGGCATTAGTAGTATAGCTTATACAATTTAAAATAAAGGCTCTTATTAAGACATTGTATTGGTTTATCTATCTAAAAAATTAGTGTAATAACTTATACATTTTAAATCAAGTCTCTTTTTAGTTGAATTATTTATTTATTTATGCAACCAAAATTAATAAACTTTTTGTCTTGAAACAATAGATTATGTCATGAAGTCTCTTTGAGTTGGAATTATTTATGCTAACTTAGATGAATATTTATCTTGAAAATATTAGTGTCATGCAATTTAAATCAAAACTACTTATTCTATGACATAGACTATGTGAATAGATTCAAACTTTTCCTTTCTAGAAAATACTAACATTTCAAAATAATTAGATTCATACCATCTATAAATTAGATCACCCATCTTGAAGAATTTAACTTTATGTTTAAGTGTTTTTATTTCATAAATGGATTTGACTATTCAATTCATTGTTACAAAAATTTATACTTTCATAGGATGTAAGTAATACTTCTTTCTAGCAATTATACTTGAATAAATAGTTTTTTTTAGTAAGTTCATTTAATTTTACTTCTTTAGCAAGAAGGTATAAAGTTTTTATATTCCATTTGGTTTATGTGCACAAGCTACTTTTCTTATTATTTGATAATGCATTTAATTTCTAATTAGATAGAAAACTTAAATAAGAGGAGGAAAACATAAAAACTAGCAGCGTTCGGTATTAACGGTGCCTCTGACTCACGTTTACGGGTAATGTTGTCGCGCTTGAGTTACTGCACTTATAGCCTAATAAAGCTGCAATAACGGCGTCTGTGGCATCGTCCCTATAAATCGCCGGGGAGTAATAAGGAACATTTGGAGTTAAAATCCAAGGGGCGGGAAAGCCCTCTTGGATCGATAATCTAAAAAAGATAATACTATAATGGACTTACATCCGCTAGTGAAAATCATAGAAAACCCTAATAGGGTTTGGGCATGTAAATTGACTTTTTAATTCTTTTATCTTTGATAATTTGTTGTTCAACAGGAAAGGGTGACGTGACTTATAGGAATTTAGGACATAGATGAATTAGGAGACAAGCAAAAGATCACCATGAATCTTTATGCTCCCTCATGTGGGTAGCAACCGAAGAGAAACTGTCTGGGGAGATGGCCCTAGAAAGGATCGCGTACCCACAAAATAGTTTACATCCAACAATAGATTAGAAAATAGAACTACATATTATACGCCTTGATCCTGTGCTGAAATGGTGTATGTAGGCAGTCTAGGGACGGAGTTGTCCCTAGTACGCAGGCGCTCGGGTGGGGATTTAGGATTGGTTAAGGGTGTTTACCTTATTGGACTTGTTAAGATACCTTAAGATAAAGGAAGATAAATAAATATTAAAACTGAAGTTATAGATTACTTGTTAGACTCAGAAGGAATCCCAGATGGATTCGCTTGATTCCTTTAGGCTTTAGGCAAAATTCTAAGGTGGGACTCAAGCTTTTATTATTATCTCATATACTCCTAAGGACGTTGACCTTGGTGCACTCCTAGTAGGGGAGTGTAGTCTTTAGAGAGTGACTCAGGACCCGGATGGTCCCGATGAGTCTAAGTCTCTGGCCAGAGCATTTTCTAACCCATGTGCTTAGATGTCTATCTTATTTAGATAGATAAATCTTGCTCCCCAAATGGTCATTAACCTAACCCGAAAGGTTAGATGCCTATCCCGGATGGATAGATGAATATTGGTCCCGAATGGACATTATCCTAACCTTTATGGTTAGATGCCTATCTCGGATGGATAGATGCCTATCACGTATGGATAGAAGTTCCTGAGTATACAAATAATTGAGCAAGACATTAAGGGATTTACTTAAAAAAAAAATAGTGAAATTTTTGGTTCAAGGAAGTGTGGGTCTTTACATGTGGTATTAGAGCCAAGGTTCAAAGACTAGGCCTTGAGCTCACTACAACTTGATTAACATAAGAATATTATGAGTAAGTTGGATAGTATTGAGATAGAAAATCTACAGAAAATTGTTGAATCCAATTTTGATTTTAGGAATTTGAATTTTTCAGGAAATTATAGATGGCAAGAAGAAGGGTAACCCGAACTAGCATTTCCCAAGAGCAGGAGCAAGGAAATAAAGAAACAGGGGTGGAGGCCATAATAAATTTGCTAACTGAACAAAGGGATAAGATCAACAACTTGGAACAATCCATAGAAGACCTTAGGACAAGGCAAAACAATATTGAAAATAGGGGTGAACAAGAAAGGGAGAATCTTGGGAGCAATCAAGGAAATGAAGTAGAAGTAAGAAGGGGGAATAACATAATGGAATTATCAAAGGATCTAAAGAAAATCACTCCACCAAAGTTTGATGGGAAACAGATAGGTGAAGGGGCAGAAAATTGGTTGAATGAAATGGAAAAATACTTTGAGTTAAGGGATTTTAGTGAAACCACTAAGGCTTTATGGGGATCTTATCAGCTCATTGGGGAGGCAGCCAGTTGGTGGACCAATGCTAAGGAACAAAATGGATACAATAAGGACACAATCACATGGGAAAAATTTGTTCATCTTTTTCGTAAAAGGTGGTTACCACAGTTATTCTTTGATGAGAAAATGGAAAAATTCCACAACCTTGGACAAGGGACCCTAACAGTTCAACAATATTGGAATAGGTTTGCCAAGTTATTGAAATATGTGCCAATGTATCAGAAAGATGAAAAGATCCAAGCAAGGAAATTCATATTGGGACTAAATACCAACATAGGGGCAGAGGTTGATATGCATGGACCTGAGAATATGAATGAGGTATTAGAAAAGTCTCTTAAACAAGAAAGGAAGGTGCAAGCCCTAGCAGTAGCAAGACAAAACTTTATGTTCAATAAGAGGAAACATGAGTTCAAGGGAAACCCCACTGTCAACAAAAACCAAAGGAATAATGCATCAGAAAGAAGACCACCACCAAATCAGAATCCAATAAATGGATACAATAATAACAAGGACAATTATAACAGGAATAATCAACCGAATTTTAACAAGGCAGCTTATCCACCAAGGAACAATGAAGCAAGGAATAATCCTCCTAGGAACCAAGTTAAACAAGGACCACTAGGTGGGTGTTTTATGTGTGGAGGAAATCATTATGCTAGAGATTGCCCAAGGATGCAAGGTCAAATCAGAAACAACCAACCCCAACAAGGACCACAACAAAGGATTCATGCAGCAGTTAGAAATCGAAGGACAAGATTCCAGAATGTTCCCGTAGAAACCACAGGTACCCTCTTCAACCAACCAATTTCAATTCTTGTCGACATTGGGTCATCTGAATGTTTCATTTCACCAGAATTAGTAAGGAAGTTAACACTAAGAGTTAACCATATGGAATCATCATGGACAGTTCAGTATGGGGATAAGGCAACTAGGGAAGTAACCAAATATTTATCAAAGGAAAGGGTGCAATTTCCTGAATTTGAAACAATGGTATACCTTTATGTGGCTCCCCTAGGAGTATATGATGTAATTATTGGGATGAGTTGGCTAAAACATCACCATGCTAATGTAGATTGTTACAATAAATTGGTTGAGTGTTACAATTAAGAGGGAAGAAGGGTCAAAATACAAGGAAAATTTGAACCTATAAATGCAGAAACCATCTTAGCAATGCAATTAAAGAAGGATAGAAGAAGAGGAGCTCAAATATACTTAGTAAGTTTTGATGAGAATGAAGAAGAAAATACTCCAACCTTTGAAAACTTCCCCTTTTTGCAAAAATATAAGGATGTATTTCCAGAAGAATTACCAGGATTACCCCCAAAAATAAATTTTGTTTTCTCCATTGACATCTTACCAGGGGCTGAACCAGTGTCAAGGGCACCTTATAGAATGAACACTATAGAATTACAGGAACTTAAAATGCAATTGCAAGAAATTTTGGGGAAGGGCTTAATTAGGCCAAGTGTGTCCCCTTGGGGAGCACCAGTCTTGTTTGTTAAGAAGAAGGATGGAACTCTAAGGTTGTGTATTGATTATAGAATGCTAAACAAGGTCACAATAAAGAATAGGTATCCATTACCTTGAATTGAAGACCTTTTTGACCAAATGAATGGAGCAGTAGTATTCTCCAAGATAGATTTACGATCAGGCTATCATCAATTAAGAATTAAGGAGGAGGATATCCCAAAAATAGCCTTTAGAACAAGATATGGGCATTACGAATTCACGATTGTACCTTTTGGTGTGACTAATGCCCCAGCTACTTTCATGAACCTAATGAATAGCATGTTCCATGATTTCTTGGACAAATTTGTCTTGGTATTTTTGGATGACATATTAATTTATTCTAGAAATGAAGAACATTTAGCTCACTTACAACTAGTCTTGCAAAGATTGAAGGAACATAAATTATATGGGAAATTGTCAAAATGTGCCTTCTTTGAAAGGAAAATCCATTACCTTGGTCACATTATATCTAAAGAAGGAATAGCAATTGATCTAGAAAAGATTAAGGCAATAGTGGAATGGCCGATTCCTAAAAATGTGTCAGAAGTGAGAAGCTTTATGGGTTTAGCAGGGTATTATCGAAGGTTTGTAGAGGGATTCTCTAAGATTGCAAATCCTATCACATCATTACAAAGGAAGAATAAAAAGTTTATGTGGATAGAACAAAGTGATAAAGCATTTCAAATTTTAAAGGAAAATTTAACTACAACACCTATCTTAAGGGTTCCATATCTAAATGGAAATTTCACAGTGGTAACAGATGCATCTATCGAAGGATTAGGGGGAGTTCTTATGCAAGGTGAAGGAGTAGTGGCTTATGAATCTAGAAAGTTGAAAACCCATGAAGTAAAGTATGCCCCCCATGATTTAGAGTTAGCAGCTGTTGTTCATGCCTTACAAAAATGGAGGCACTTTTTGCTTGGGAAGCCCTTTGAACTAAAAATGGATAATCAAGGACTTAAATATATTTTTACTCAACCTAACTTGAATGCAAGGCAAAGGAGATGGCTAGAATTTCTAAGTGAATATAACTTTGAAATATAATATATTAAGGAAAAGGAAAATAGGGTAGCAGATGCTTTAAGTAGAAGGAGACACTTGCTAACCATGACTACCTTCAAGACTTCATTCAAGGAGCAAGTAAAGGAAGAGCAAAAACAAGACCCGTAGTATGAGCAAGTCAAGCTAATCTTTGAAAATGATCCAGCAAATCCTAAGGTTGAAGGGTACACTCTTGATCAAGAAGGGCTATTGAGATATAATAAAAGAATGTATGTCCCCAACCTAAGTAGGTTGAGAAATATAGTTCCAATTGAGGCTCACAACACTCCTTATTCAGGACATCCTAGAGTTAATAAACTTTATTCAGATCTAAAGAAATTGTATTTTTGGCAAGGGATAAAAAATGACATTGTTCATTTCGTGAAAAAATGTTTAGAATGTCAAAGGGTAAAAGCAGAACATAACCATCCAGCAGGTCTATTGTAGCCACATGATATACCCCACCATAAATGGCAAGTTATTAGCATGGATTTTATACAGAGGCTACCAATGACACCTTATAAACATGATGCAATAATGGTGGTAATTGACAAACTCACCAAGGTGGCCCACTTTATACCAAGGAATTTAACTGATGATGCTCCTACCTTAGCAAGACGCTTTGTGAAGGAAGTATTTAGGTTTCATGGAATACCTGAGAAGATCATATCAGATAGAGATACAAGATTCACTTCAAGGTTTTGGACAACTCTCCAGTCAGCTTTGGGTACTCAATTAAATTTTAGCTCAGCATATCATCCTAAAACTGATGGGCAAACAGAAAGGACAAATCAAATTGTAGAGGACTTACTAAGGATGTATTGTATGGACCAACAAAGGAAATGGGAAGAGTACCTACCGCTTGTAGAGTTTGCTTACAACAATACCTTCCAAACTTCTTTGGGAATGGCTCCTTTTGAAGCACTTTATGGTAGACCTTGTGGTACACCTTTGAGTTGGGATAGTCTTGAAGACAGAATAATAATTGGTCCAGACATGGTAAAGGAAATGGAAAGAAAAACTAAGGAAATAAGGCAAAGGTTAAAAGAAGCCTCTGATAGACAAAAGAGCTATGCAGATAAAAATAGATCTCTAAGGGAATTTGAAGTGGGGGAAAGAGTTTTCCTAAGGGTTAAACCTCACAAAAGTTCCATAAAATTTGGGAAGAAAAAAAAACTAGCACCTTGCTATGTTGGGCCTTTTGAAATCTTGGAAAAGATAAATCCAGTTGCTTACCGATTGGCCTTACCTCCCTAGTTGAGTCGAATCCATGATGTATTCCATGTCTCTCTTCTTAAAAAGTACATACCTAATGAAAAACATATTTTGGATTGGAATGCCTTACAGGTCCAAGAAATAGGGGAAATAATGATAGAGCCATATAGAATCTTGGAGAGGCGCCAGTACCGACTGCGCAACAGAGAGATTAATCAATTCAAAGTACAATAGGATCAGTATGATGAGGGGAATGCTACATGGGAAGATACAAATGAAATGCAACAATTATTTCCTTTCTTGTTTTGAAACTTTTAACATGAAACTTCTTATCTTAGTATTGTGTGCATCAGGACGATGCACAAATTAAGGAGGGGAGGATGTCATGACCCTCTTTTTGTTAAAACTTTAGACATATTATAATTTTGTGTGGTAATATTATGTAAGTGTTTTTATATAATTAATTTATGTGTGAAAAAGGTAGAGATTAAATAAAGAAAGACATAAATAAATTAACAAATAAAAAAATAAAAATAAAAATAAAAAAATAAAAAAATTACTAAATACACACTCCTAAAAAGGAACAAATAAAAGTTAACAATATTAATAAATAAGTGTTAGAGAAAAAATAAAAATAATAAAATAATAAAATAAAATAAAATGATGAATAAAATAATTGTGAATAAAAGCTAATTCATTAAGTGACAAGTGTACCCATCCTATCCTAAGCATTATTAATTGACACAATCTATCATTATAATTAATTAATAAAATTATACATTTTACTAAGTCACATTAATTTAATATAATACATCATTTAATCTAATTAATTAGGATTAGGGAGATGTCACTATCCTTCATAATCCATTAATTAGATAATTTTAAATTAATTGATTAATTAATCTTCATTATATTTTTTTCAAATTTAAAAATTTATTCTAATTTCACTCACACATGTAACTTGCATGCACAAGTCATTATCACCTTACAACTCACCCCCACTCACCCTTGTGTGGGAGTTACACTATGCATGTGACCTTTCCTCTTTAAGCCATTTGGCTTCCCCATGTGTGCTCACACATGTGTTTGACCATGTGTGAGCACACATGGTCAAACCACCCTCCATTACATGTCATAGACATGTCATTATTAAGCCACCTTCTCTTTTATGGTGGTTTGACCATGTGTGAGCACACATGGTCAAACCACCCTCCATTACATGTCATAGACATGTCATTATTAAGCCACCTTCTCTTTTATATGTCATAGACATGTCAACATCCCATCTACCCAAGGTGTGCTCACAAATCAAAATTTGTATTTTAAAATTAGAATTCTCTTTCATATAGTTATTTGGGCTTGTTCTATTGACTTTAGGGTAAAAATGAACCCCTGGGGTAAGTACCTATGGGGTGGAAGCTTATTGAAAACATAATATGGCATTTTGGGCAAAGTATGAACCCCTAAAAGGTCACTTAAAGAGAAGTGACGAATTTTATAGTCTTGGGAAAGGTGTGGAGACTTGTCATATCCATTTCTCCCAAGGTGTGCTCACACATGTGTGAGCACCTTTGGCTCATCTCCCCATACCATGTGGTCCTATTTTTAAAGCCTTCTTCTTGTGACACTTGTCACAACGTGAGGCTATCAATCAAAACCCCACCTTCTTAAACAATCCTAACCGTTGAATCAATCTCCAATCTTGACCCTCCATTTACCTCCTCTCAAGTCTATAAATTGAGACCATTTCTTCTCTCATCAACAACACATGAATGGTATTTTTATGCTATCATTTTGAAGAATGATAGGATTGAAGGAGGAAGAATCAAGTTGAAGAAGGCACAAAGAGAAAATTTGTTGCAACTCCATCAACATCAAGGTATTCTTTAATTTGATTTGCTTTTAGAATAACTAATCAAATCTAGAAAATTTGCTAGAATCAACCTATTCTTTATTTATTTTTATTTTTCCAACTAAATCTATAATGGAACTAATCTTTCTACTATTATTATTCCTATTTTTTTTCTTTTTTAAATCAATATATTTATTCTGATTTATGTTTATTTACAAAGAAATTATTTTCCTTTAATCCAATTAATGTTATTACAAATATAAATCAATTTTTATAAAATAAAATTTATAAATAAATGAATTATTATTTTATTAGTGTTAAAATACATATGTGCTTTTGTATTCAAGTTATTTATAATATCTAATTAATACTCATTTAATTCTTAAACGAAATAAGTTTTAAAGTTAGATTGTTCTTTGGAAATAAATAAATTCATAGATTTGTTTTTTAAAAAAAAGGGGTATCAATTGGATAGATTAAATAATAAAATATTCAGTCTAATTAACTATCAAAGGGTGGGTTTATTCATTAAAAAAATATATATATATAATAATAATAATCTATAAACTTCTTAATTTTAATAAAGTTATCCTAACTTAGAAAGACAATAAATTAGCTAACATCGATGGTTGATGAAGATTTAGTCCAAACTATGGTTCTATGAGATAGTATTTAATTTCCTTTGAACAAATATGGAATTGGTTACTAGCTAATGTTGAATATAATTAATGGACTTATAATATATCTATTTTCTTTATAAATAATAATAAACTATGAGTATGGACTTAGTTATAGAAATTTTAAAATAGAGGAATGACAACATTTATATCTTATGGCAATACTATATTTTTATGACAATAATTACAACTTTATAATAATAATTATGACCATTAAATATTAAATTATAAGTTTAAATTTACAAAATACTCTCTAACTTAAAGCATTAATAACATATCTTTAATCAAATTTCTTTTTTGTTATGCCACAAACTTAGCTCTTAGATTTATTGTAAACTCTCTCTCCATGTAATAAATTTATTTTCTTGGGATTTAAGGTTTATAGCACATCATAGTTATGATTTAATATATTTACAATAAACTTAAATATCATGGTTATTCTTTAAATTGATTTTCTCCCTCAATATACAAGTAGATTCATTTTTTTCTTAAAACAAGGTTGACTCATTTAATTACAACAAGGTCATAGTGAATAAATAATTATGTAATTATTCAAATATTATCAAGAATAAACTTATGCAAATTAATGCAAACCTTCTTTAGATAGATCATAAATATTGAGGCATTAGTAATATAGCTTATACAATTTAAAATCAAGGCTCTTATTAAGACATTATATTGGTTTATCTATCTAAGAAATTAGTGTAATAACTTATACAATTTAAATCAAGTCTCTTTTTAGTTGGATTATTTATTTATTTATGCAACCAAAATTAATAAACTTTTTGTCTTGAAACAATAGATTATGCCATGAAGTCTCTTTGAGTTGGAATTATTTATGCTAACTTAGATGAATATTTATCTTGAAAATATTAGTGTCATACAATTTAAAACAAAACTACTTATTCTATGACATATACTATGCAAATAGATTCAAACTTTTCCTTTCTAGAAAATACTAACATTTCAAAATAATTAGATTCATACCATCTATAAATTAGATCACCCATCTTGAAGAATTTAACTTTATGTTTAAGTGTTTTTATTTCATAAATGGATTTGACTATTCAATTCATTGTTACAAAAATTTATACTTTCATAGAATGTAAGTAATACTTCTTTCTAGCAATTATACTTGAATAAATAGTTTTTTTTAGTAAGTTCATTTAATTTTACTTCCTTAGCAAGAAGGTATAAAGTTTTTATATTCCATTTGGTTTATGTGCACAAGCTACTTTTCTTATTATTTGATAATGCATTTAATTTCTTCTTAGATAGAAAACTTAAATAAGAGGAGGAAAACATAAAAACTAGCAGCGTTCGGTATTAACGGTGCCTCTGACTCACGTTTACGGGTAATGTTGTCGCGCTTGAGTTACTGCACTTATAGCCTAATAAAGCTGCAACAACGGCGTCTATGGCATCGTCCCTATAAATCACCGGGGAGTAATAAGGAACATTTGGAGTTAAAATCCAAGGGGTGGGAAATCCCTCTTGGATCGATAATCTAAAAAAGATAATACTATAATGGGCTTACATCCGCTAGTGAAAATAATAGAAAACCCCAATAGGGTTTGGGCATGTAAATTGACTTTTTAATTCTTTTATCTTTGATGATTTGTTGTTCAACGGGAAAGGGTGACGTGACTTATAGGAATTTAGGACATAGATGAATTAGGAAACAAGCAAAAGATCACCATGAATCTTTATGCTCCCTCATGTGGGTAGCAACCGAAGAGACTGTCTGGGAAGATGGCCCTAGAAAGGGTCACGTACCCACAAAACAGTTTACATCCAACAATAGATTAGAAAACAAAACTACATATTATACGCCTTGATCCCGTGCTGAAATAGTGTATGTAGGCAGTCTAGGGACGGAGTTGTCCCTAGTACGTAGGCACTCGGGGTGGGGATTTAGAATTGGTTAAGGGTGTTTACCTTATTGGACTTGTTAAGATACCTTAAGATAAAGGAAGATAAATAAATATTAAAATTGAAGTTAGAGATTACTTGTTATACTCAGAAGGAATCCCAGATGGATTCGCTTAATTTCTTGAGGCTTTAGGCCAAATTCTAAGGTGGGACTCAAGCTTTTATTATTATCTCACATACTCCTAAGGACGTTGACCTGGGTGCACTCCTAGTAGGGGAGTGTAGTCTTTAGAGAGTGACTCAGGACTTGGATGGTCCCAATGAGTCTAAGTCTCTGGCCAGAGCATTTTGTAACCCATGTGGTTAGATGTCTATCTTATTTAGATAGATAGATCTTGGTCCCCAAATGGAAATTAACCTAACCCGAAAGGTTAGATGCCTATCCTGGATGGATAGATGAATATTGCTCCCGAATGGACATTATCCTAACCCGTATGGTTAGATGCCTATCCCGTATGGATAAAAGTTCCTGAGTATACAAATAATTTAGCAAGACATTAAGGGATTTACTTAAAAAAAAAGAAAATAGTGAAATTTTTGGTTCAAGGAAGTGTGGGTCTTTACATGTATTCTAACATCTCTCTTCTCTCATGTGGAGAGTTAGGATTGCTTGGTCATTCCTTTGCATCATTAGGGAATTTTTGCTCTTTTTGACAATGTCAAAAGCATGGTTGCATACAGATTAGGAAAAAGACCTTTCCTTTTAGATTAGCAATGCATGGAAGATTCAAAAAGCATCCTTGATATTAGAAAAAGTTATGTGTTTATACACTTCAAACGTGCAATCACCCTTTGGTTCTTTCAAAGAAAAATCTTCCTACGCCACTGTTACACTGCATAGGTAAACCAGATTTTGTATTGTGGACCTACATTAAGCTACCACTCTCAAGATCAATGTAACAATGATACAAAATAACATTTGAGACTACAAGAAGACATCCAAATGGCTAGTGTACTAAAAATATTCTTATGATTTCTAAAGAATGCTGATAACTCTACTTAGTTGGCTTCATTTTTCAATACCATACAAATTGAACCCTGGCATCAATAGACTCTATATATCAAGCTACCACAATTCAAGTTTCAACGATGAATATTTAGCATGCATGTTTTAAATGACATTCAAGTTTATGGTGGTTTTTTTGTTTATATGATGTTATGTGATATTCTAATCCTAATTCATGCTTCTAGGTTATATATATATATAATTTTTACATGTTTTCTCCATTGTTCGACCCCTACATCGCAAGTAAATGGGTGCATAGCATGTGGAATGAGGGGCAGCAGGCCTGAGACCCCTTTAAAATTTGTTTGAGTGCTTTCTTTTCATTTTTTGTGAGTTTTGTGCCAAGTTTCCTCAAAGAAATGTGGTCTCATAGAATTCTGTGACAAGCTAATGCAATTGATAGTTGCTCCTAGTTATTAGTTTGTAATGTGAAGTAATTGCATAATTGCTTAGGTTGACTTTGTAAAACCTATATTGTAATTGAAATTTTTTCATCTATCAGCATCTAGTTGTTACTTATGCAATATGAAGTAATGCTTTGAGTTTGAAAGATTTTCAATGCAATGTAATCAACAATATGAATATAAACTACATAATATAACCATTCTTTTTATGTTATTGCATTGATATTTAACCATTGCTCACTTGATTAAATTTTCAAAGAGTTTAATCATTCACATGAGGAAATTAAATTTCTATTGTCAACTTCTATATATCAAATTATCCAATAATCAAGTGTATGTCCATATACAAAAATGGCATCAATGCCAACACAAACAAAGTCTTACAATATGTGGCATATGCTATCTTGGTCTCTATTCAAAATTTACATGTCAAAATGTGTATCTCATCCTAAACTACTGGTGGATCATCAAAATGGAGCCTCTTTGAATCACTCGTTGGCTCTAAAGGTAGCTACACAAGAAAAAATCAAACCACAATTGAGATTAGTTATACTTTATAATTTAAAATCTAATAATTAACATAAAAATAAATATACATTGAATTATAATTGAACTCTAAAATTGAAATTTTGATTACCTTAAATATACGTCTCTTTGAAGGGTTAGGAGTCCTAGAATATGCCCCTCTCAAAGAACCAACCAAGCCAACTTTTGTAACATCAATCTATATATGTGAACAAAAACATAAAAATGATACAAGTTAGCATACAATTGTCGGTAATAGGAACATATTTACCAAGCACAAAATAAAATAAACACATACCTCTTTATACTAATCTTTTTCTTTATCTCCTTTAGGTGTTTTGACACCTCCTCCTTCAGGTGTTTCAACACCTCCTCCTTCAGGTGTTTGAATACCTACTCTTTCAAGTGTTGTGACACTTGTCAACAATGATGTATAACTCACAACCGCCTATACATAAAACTAACAAGTACATATGAAGCTACCAATCTATGTCAATTTATGCATAATCAATAAAAGATCTTATAAATCTTAATTCAATCAAATTTGAGTTCAATTACCTTTCCCTTATCTAACATTGTGCCTCCATAGTCTGGAGAGCACCGCTCCTTGCTCGCACTAGGTGTTTCCTACAAGTAGAGAATAAGATAAACATATAAGTTAATATATAATTTCATTAATGACAATTCAAATGACAAGCAAGTATACAGTAAAAAAATGTAAATGAGTGAGTGTGAAAATACATACTGTGTGTGTGTCGAGGCCAAATGAAATGGCCCTAAGGGTGTTATCAGTCACCTACGTGAGCTCCTACTCAGATATTAACTATTAAATAGACCATGTAAATAAATATTAGTACTTGATACTATCTCTTATTAATATTCATTTAAAAAAATGCAAGTTATGAATTTACACCTTAAATGTTACCTGTGTAACTATTCCAATGTCCACCTCTCTAGCAAGAGAGGACTCTGTAGGGTGTGCTCCACTCCCCTACATGTGATCTCCTATAATCTCCACATCCTGGATGTCATAATCAGAAGTGTCTAATGGATGCTCAGTAGGTTGTACAATAGGACCCAAGCATATCTGGTGGCACGTATTGTAAATATGTGGCACACAAATATGTGGACCCGAGGAGGATGGTGCAGCAACACTGGATCCATCGCCAACATCACCAGAATGTGGCTGAGCTACTGAAGAAGCATGGGAAACCAAAAGACCAATCAAAGAGTGAATGGCCTAGATAGTCTATGTGGTTGCATCCTTCGTAATATATGGATGTTGTATTGGAGGTGGCGGAGAAAGGGGAGGAAGGGGAACATGTGGGTGCTTGACTACTCTAACTACCCCTGGCCTATCCCGGGGCATACCTCCACCAATGCCCTGGAAGGGTTTAATGTCAAAGTAATTGACATGATGCCCTAACAAAAAATCAGCGTATAATTTTTTAATAAAGTAAAAAGGTACATCAAGATTATTGTTAGGTGGTTTATCAAAAACCATACACCAACAATCCCAAAACTTATCTACTATGCCCCTATGCGTGCACCATTTTATAGAAAGTTTTGGTTTGTTAACATTAACTGGAAAACTAGTGTGGGAGCTAATAAATAAAGAGGCTATTTGGGCTTTTGTTATTTGGAGATTTTTCACATCATCATAAGACAATCCACATGCATAATATTCCCTCATGGTTTCTCGCCACGAATGAAAGGCATTATGTTGGGTGAAGAGAGTTTCTACATTTGTAATTATTTCTATAAATGTGGTTGAAAAATGGGATAATCGAGGGATATTCTTATAAACATCACAAATTCCCCTCAATTGCTCCAATTTTTCACCAATTAAGTCTTCAATTGATGGTTGTGGAGGTGGTGGAGTGTTTGACATTTCTGCATTTTGATTCTCAGCTGGTGGATTTTCATTCTCAACTAGTGGGATTTGTGCATTCTCATTCTCAGTAGCCATAATGCCTGATTAAAGTTAAAAAATAATTAATCTAATTAAAATTAGACAATATAAATGAAAATGTTATAAAAATACCCTAGTTTTTTTTTTTAAATCTTAAAAAAACCCTACTTTTTAACAAAAATCTATAAAAATTCTCTAATTTTTAATACAAATACATAAACAACACTATTTTTAAATCAAAATCCATAAAATACATTCATTTTTAATCAAAATCCATTCTAAACTCAAATTTTTCATAAAAATTCAATCAAAAACCCTATTTTGAAAAAAAATCCATAAAAAACTAATTGAAATTATACAAATCTAATTCAAAATTCAATCAAAGCAAAGAAAAATCTAAAATCTAACCTTTTCAAATCAAATATTGGTGAAATCGGATATCCGTTGTGTGAAGAACCTCCTCACTGTGCACCTGGAGGTTGTTTGTGACTGTGAAATGATTTTGACAGCCCAAAATTTGTTTATATATACTTTCTTCAAATCGGATATCTAATTTGGATCAGATATGTAATTTGTCTGATCCAAATCAGATATCTGATATGGAAATCTAGGTTTGTTAATTGCTTTGGAGGTGTGTACTAACACCCAAGCCACAAAAAAGTCAACTCGGCATTTTAGCGTTTTTGGGTCGATGAAAGATGTAATTTTTTCCTCATTGCCACTTTTTGGCCCATCATGATCCTACACATACCCGTATGTGCAGAATCATGATTGGCCAAAAAGTGGCGATATGATGGGTATGTTGTTGACGACTTTTTTTACCCAAAATTGATGAAACGAAAAGGTTTTTAAAGGACATTCTCAGATTTCCACCAATATAAATTATGTTTTACTTTGAATTTAATAAATAATTATTACTCATTTTCTATTTGAATTACGATTAAAGTCCTAATTGATAGGCTCATTGAAAAACATCTATAGCTTTCAAATGGTATCACATTTTTTGAATCCAAAACATCTGTCACATTCTATGCTTTGCATACTAAAGGATAAAAAAATTTTGAATTTCATGAAGTTTTGACCAAGTTAAGGTAGTTAGACGTACAAGTTTTTATATTTTTTAAAATTTGTAATAAAAATTCAGAATTAATTATTTACTTGGAAAAAAATTACAAAAAATATGCATCACATCGGAACATGGGTCTTCTACTTATATCTAAAATCTTATAAAAAAATATTATCATTTTATTGTGGTTAGGGTGTTTAGACAAACACCTACTTCTTAGTTTTTCCTTGAAATTTAAGTACTACTGCATTGAAATTTCAAATTTTCACTAAATAGATTTAAAAAAAACCTATTAGTTTAGAAACTACATTCAATTTGCTACAAATTCTATTCTTACATATTTTTGAAATAATATAGATAACTTATTCAAATTTTTACATCAAGTTTCCTAACTGATTTTTCTAAATTTTTTGCCACTTAAGGGCCTGTTTTTTCCATGATGATCCTACACATACCCTAAATTTTGATGCATTCCATTTCAATTTTTTCTTTTGATTACATTTTGTTCTTAGTGTGGAATGATGAATACTATTTACTATTTACTATTAATCTATTTATGTTGCTGACTGTTTTGATATGGGTTCCTGTCACAAAACTGATAGGAGATTTGAGAGCCAAATTTCATAATAAACATAGACTAAGTAGCACTGCATCCATCCACATAGCTCACTAGGTTCATCCCTTAGGAAAATAACTCCAATATCTTTCACAAGTTCATGACCCTCGAATTGACAATTAAGGAATAAACTAAGGAAACCTCCAAAAAGTTCCCAAAGATTGAGTTAAATACACATATCGATAAGATAGAATTACAAGGATAGTTTTCCCTTAAATTTCACCCACAGTTTAATCCAATCACTAAGCATTAGGTTTGCACGTGCTTCAATGTTGAACAAATTGAACACCTGGGTAATGTTAGGCTCTCTCTTAGCTATCTAATGATGTGATTTTTTTCACATTTTGACAATGTTAAGCCTTTGATATATAGTTTCCTTTGTTTGTGTGTCTATTTTTTGGAAAAAACTAGTGTTTGGTGTTTTTTTCGTTATAAATTAGCCATTCATCAAAATTTCAATTAAATTACATTTTTAGAAACTAGACTCCATTCTAGGCATTTAAAAATAATAATTAGTTTCCAAGATTTATAGGGGTAGCATAGCCAAAATTATGTTTTTTAGGATGTGTCCACTTTGAAAATTAGTAAAAAATCAAAAATTCATTAGAAATTTATCATAAAAATTGAGCATAAACTACATATTTTTAGCTAATTTCTCATTGAAGCGATTTTAAAAATACTTTAAAAAGGTTAACCGTGCTAGGGAGCCACAAAATTTGCTATGTTATATTTTTTGACAAAAACAACACCAGTTTTTGTGGTCCCCTATTTTGAACTCCTTAATCTCAACCATTTAAAAAAAAATTAGTAGTTTAGAAAGTAGAATTGGAGCACTCAAATCCTTATTTTTGTTGCATTTAAATTTTTTGAGTGTAACTATCTTCAATTTCACACCCAAGATCAATATTCCATGGTTTTAGAAAAAAAGTGGCCACTTAAGCCCCCTTTTTGGCCCCCCGTCTTTTTGCACTTACCCCATATGATGAACCTATTTTTATCTTACAGTGTGATAATAAAAGTGATATCAAGATTTCAAAGAACTCAGTGATGCATTCAAGAACAAAACATATCTCTACCTGTTGTCACTTTTTAAGAGAGAAGCTTGCAAAGAATGATGTGAAGTTGGATTATGTGCCTACAAAGGATCGAGTTGTGGATATTTTTACCAAGGCTCTTCCTAAAGGTAATTTTGAGTATCTTCGGAAAAAGTTAGGGGTTATTGTCCCTCCTTTCAACTAGATATATAAGTTGGTGCATCTGTCCAGGTGAGCATTCAAGATACATTCTTGGTCCTAAATTGATGTTGAAGGCTACCTCACAAGGGGACCAGGTAGTAGTGTTCTTGGTGCAGTCAAGTGGGACATATCTTGTGTTTTTTTAAGTAGAGGGAGACATGAAGAATGAGTAATATAGAATGTACTCTAGTAGAGCAGTAGAAAGAGAGTAGTTGCCTACTGGTGTTGCCTAAAGAGATGTGTGAAAGTGGTGTCGAAGTGATGCATGCAGATGTCAAAGGGGGAGAGAAAAAAGAAAGAAAAACCTTATGCAAATGTTGTCAAAAGGGAAATATGTTTCCCTTTTCCATTGATGTCAAAGGAGGAGAGAGACAAAGTCTAAAAAACATAAGGAAAGAATGGATGTCAAAGGGGGAGAGTAATGGTTGAAGAACTCCTTAGATATTGGGAGAGATTGTAGTTGAGAGTGGTGTTAAAAAAAAAAAGATAAAAGGAGAGAGTGAAGTGTACCCCAGCAAGGGGGAGTGTTGCTTAATGCCTGGAATAGCTTTTTTGTTGATGATTTTTCAGACCTAGTGTTGCCATCAATAAAAAGGGGGAGATTGTTGCAAATATGTTGTTGTTGTTATCATTGATGTCAACTTTTGGTCATTGATGTCAACCTCCAGTATGGTCAGGAAGATTTTTACAGTGTTGTCATTGATGACAACAGTAAGTGTGTTGCAATATGTTGTCATTAGTGTTGTCACTGATGTCAACCTCTAGTGTGGTGTTGAGAATATATTGTAGATGTGGAGATTGTTGGTATTGCATATAATATAGTCATGATGAGAAGGTGTTGTAGCATTTTTGTGGTGTTGATGATGCAACTAGTTCACTTGGTTTTTGAGTTCTTTAGAGAAAATATGAATAAAGGAGTGTGCAGTGTAACAAAGGTGTGTTTAGTGTTGTGCTCCACATTTCTTCATGGTTGAAGATATGCTTGTACAGTTTGGATATGATGATCAGAGGTGTTCAAAGGTTCTATATCTAGAGTTTTAGGTTCTATATCATTCTAATATGGAAGATATGTTTCACAGTGTGTCTATCTTTGTAGAAGGTTGTTTGGGAGAAATGAGATTGCTCTACATTTCTCCACAGTGAGGTTTCTTTTCTTGTGGATTTGGAACCATGCTTAAATTATTTGTATTGATGTTCCCTAGAATTTTTTGGTGTTGATTTTCTCTGCAAGTTCAGTTCTTTTGTTGAAGTTTAGTGGCAGTGTGTTTGGTTGCACAAAATGATGGTATTGTGAGTTTTAAGTGGTTGTGGCATAGTTAAATAATATTTTGATGATGTTGGAATATTATAAGATGTTGTGTGGTCCTTATGTTATTTTCAAAATTGGAGAAGAATGTATGTGGTCGCTTGTAGTGTTAGTTGAGGTTGTCTAACCTAGCATGCTAGTGTTGTTTGTGGAGGTACCTCATGGATTGTGGGTTTTTTGAGTGGCATGGTGATGTAGATTTTGGTCCTAGTTAACCCTTGGCATGGTCTAATTTTACTTCTTTCCACTACGGAATTGTTTGGTGTCGACCTATCTTGGTGATGCATGTTTGAGGTGCATACATTTGATTAAGTTCAACCTAATTGAAATTGTTTAGGTCATGAATGGTATAAATGAAAGGTGAATTATTGGAAATGTGTTTGGATTTGTGTGGCAAGTGGATGATTTGAATGTGATCAAGTGTGGTTATCTGAGTGCAAACTTTAATTCCTATGACTTCAAATGTAGTGAGAAGAAGGTGTCAGCATTTTCAATGTGCTTGAAGTTGCTAGAGGTAGTGAAACGAAGGTTGTAGATGGTACAAAGTTTCAATGGTGGATTTTCCTATTTATCTTAGATAGTGAATCTCTTTGTAACAATTTCTTCTATTCTTCTTTCTTCTGGCAGAGATCCTTTCTTATTTTTCTTAGTAGTGATCCCTTAGCAGTGATCATAATTGTATTTAGTTTTATTATTCATATATATATGAGCTAATCCTCACTGTCATTTTTCCCTACTTAGAGTTTTCTACGTAAATTTGGTGTTCTCTTGTGTATGGTTGTGTTTGCATTGTTGTCAAATAATTTGGGAATCTATGAAATTCGCAAGTTCACAAGAGGAAAAACTCAAGAATTCAGTTAGGGGCTACACCTTTCCGAGGGTCATGAGGTAGCTTGATGGAGCTCCACTTGATTCAAGATTTTTTTCTTCAAAGAAGGTCTTCACAAAGATGTATATATATTTTCTAATCAACATGTTTTGTTATGTAATCCTGAAGGGGGGTCCCTTGGAAAAGTGAATAAGAGCTTTTAGGGGATACATTTATAAGAACAATGTAATAGGGGGGGAATGTTGGTGAATATTTGTGTATTACATGTAACTGTCAGTTTGTTGTTAGTAACTATTGGTTATTAGTTACTCAAATTCCTTACTCCTTCCTTTACCTCTCATCCTTTATATTGTATCCACACTTAATGGTAAATCATCAAATCAATAACATTTAGATTTTTCCCTACAATTTGGAAGAGCTACATATAAGTAAATCTGAATGTTTAGAAATTCATTGCTAGTCATTTAATCACATGAGTCGTTTTCATATATTAGATATATCATTCTGCTCAAGAATCTCAAGACTTCTTGATGGATTTGGTCAACTCAAGTAGATCTCACATTTTTTAACATGTCTTTATTCTTTAATAATGTGGAGATGGTTTTTGATGATTTCGATTAGCTCAAGTCTCTCACATATCTAAAAATGTTGGTTTTCTCTAATTTGGAGATGGATTCTGATGATTTTGGGAAGCTATCCTCTGTATGCACAATGAATGCATCAAATCGCTTTCGATTAGATGGTAAGGAAATTGACAAGCTTCTTGAGATGAAGAGCCTGTTGTTCTTAACTATCAAGAGAAGCAACATGTTGATAAAGAGGTGTAGAAAAGTAAATCCAAGATACCCTTTGATAGTACCCTATTACTTATATGTCATGTCTAATGCATTATTTCATGAAGAGAGCAAAACTTAGACCAAATTTTCCCTCAATTGACTAGTTGAGAATGCTACTAAATTTAAACCTTTTGTTTCCTATAATAACACTCTTCTTTGGAGTAGACAATATCATGTTGTATAGTTGTGTTTTTTGTGGCCTTGCTAGAAACCCATATTAAGTTTTACAATTAAGGCAGTAGAATGGAGCTTACTCTAGTCCTCATCAACTGAAGATACTCTGAGGAAATCATCATTGTACTCTGCAAACTACCTTGTTACTAATTTAAAGTATTAAGCTTAGGGAAGGGTCTAGAAAGTAGACCTTAGAAGGAGTAACTAGAGCCTTGTGAAATTCATTATGCTAAGATCTATAGAAATTATAGCATATTTCAACTAATTGTATCTAGTTTGCAACTTATTTAATTGATTTTGAAGCCATATTTATGGTTCAAAATATGTCGACTTAAATTTATGTAGTTCTTCCAACGTTAGATTTACGTGTAAAGTTAGTTTCTTGTCATTGTGTAGTAAATCAAAAAATTGAGGATTAAGTGTTGGGAAACTGATTATCCTAGCATGAATTAGAGAATTGACATGGAATAGCATCTCATAAGGCAGATTAACACCCTCCAAAGTACTAATATTCGACACCATTTTTGGTAAGGGTGAAAATGAATTGCCACTTTCTAAAGTAAGTTCCTCTTCCATTGATTTGTGTAAAGGAATGCTTTTAATGATTTTAGCAAGTTCTACATTACTAGAATGTTTTAAATATGGGTTGTCAATTTCCAAAAATTCAATGAAATTCATATTTTTGTGGGGTTTGATTATTACGATTGAACCTAAATATTAAGAATTGGAAGGCAAAGACATTCCCAAGCTCAAGAAAGTTGGTGTAAGGGAAACTATAATAGTTGGAGAAGTCACGGGAATGAAATATCTTGTATACACATGAATTCCAACATTGTTCTTGGATTTTATAATCAAACTTGGAGTTGTTCTTCATCAAGAAGCTTCAGAGGTTTGGAATACAATTTCTTATGTATTAGAATGTGACACAATTTATGGGAATTTTGATGCATCAACGATTGTTGTTCATCACACGATTTTATTGAGCGTTGGTAATGGTGTCAGAACAAGTCGAACAACCTTTACAAATTTGTTCTATACACATATAAAATTGTACTCTCTAACATATTAATTGATATATAACTTTCTATCGGTGTAACCCTTGCACCTCCTTCTAGTGCAAGTGCAAATAATATAACGTTCACATGGAAAGATGATTAATAAAGATGGAAAGATTTCTAGATGGATACCGCAACAAAGGAAATATGAATTATTGAAGGGAAACAATAGAAATAAGAAAAATAATTTGAAATTGTGAAAGCACATAAAATAAATAGAATTTGGAAAAATTATCAAAAGATACGATGTGGTTTATACATTAATAAATTGGTATTATAACTAAGATTCAAATGTGTATATTATTGCAATAAATTTTGTTATAAATTTATATAAATTAAATATATTTAATAAGTTCAATTATTTATAAAATATTTTTATATTTAATGGTTAAAATATACATATTTATTAAATGTTTTTTTTATAATTCATATAAATAAAGTGAGTTTAAATCTACAATTAAATTCTTTTGGAATAATGAAGTATCAATTCACTATTAATTAGATGTTATAAAGATTGATTAGTTTCAATTATGTATGTAATTGTAATCAATTATTTGTTTGTTGGAATGATGTGTATTAGAGATATTTAATCTTTAATTCATGTTGAAAGGGTAAGATTACACTCTTAAGGTTCTATTAGCTTCTATAGTGCATAGTACTCATCATATGATGTAATTGTTTCCATGAAATATGTAGTTAGATTAATTGAATGTTATAATTAATTTATGAAGGTTGATTATTCATAATTATGTATTTTGTTAAATATATTAGTTTATTTGTTTTGTGCACAATAAAAATATCCAATAATTTATAAATTCACATTAATTGGATAATGTTAGAATATTATATATGTTTACCATCTCTAGTTGTGAAACTAATTGAACTAATTAATCAAAAACATGTTTGTACAATCTATAAATAATATCAAATTCATAATGTTTGATTTGTCTAGTTATATAATTACTCTTATAAAATTCATAATTAAGATCGATTCACATACATACATACATACATATATATATATATATATATAGTTATAGATTTAGTTAGATATCCTTTAAAGTGAACTAAATCTTAATTCATAGTAATTTGATGTGGAAAAGAGTATAAGAAAGGAGAAGACGTAACTAATAGGGATGCTTGTACAATTGATGTTTTGTCCATTTTTATTGAAAAATTATTTATTTATTTATTTATTATCATTTTTTAATATATTTAAATATGTATTTACAAGTTTAAAGTGTTTTATAATAATTTAATTTTTAAATTTCATGTTATTATAATTTATTTTTAAAGGAAGTGATAATCTTGCAGTTGAGCATCTTAATTTTGCATCTCTCATAATCATACATGGTAATTTTGAATCATTTTCGTTTTTTTACAATATCTTATTCGGCAAGACTTTTGTTGATAATTAAGGTTTCAATTCCACATCATCAAATATGATGTCACATTAACATATTTTTCTTGTATAGGTGTCCAAAAAGATCCGTAGATTGGTAGATTATGATTACTTATGATCAACATCAACTTCTTTAAAATCACTAGTAGTAATACCATATTATTAAAAATATTGAATAACAAATTGACAAATACTATCACAATTATTAAAACATACTCAACTATACAATCCACTCCCTAATTTAAATTTCTTAAATATATATTACTATAAATTTTAAAAAAATCTACAACCTCAACCATGAACCAAAAATCTACATTGTACTGCCTCTTTCAAAATCTATATGCTTAAGAAACAAACATTAGAACACATGGCAGGCTAACAATACCAAAGTTAAAAAAGAAACTCAACCAGCTCCAGCTTAAATATTATATATCAACAGATCAAATTTTAAGAAACGTGTGTATATAATATATTGTAAAATAAAGCTAATGAATGGTCGCAATGAAGTGTAGGAAGAGAGCCATAGAATTATGCTTATAATAAATTCTAATTAGACGGATGCCTTCTTTCTTAGACCGGTTATTTCATAAAACTGTAAAGATTTCAAAGAGTGTATATAAATTTACTACTGTTATAATAACATAGAAATGTAAAACAATTTCTATTAGACTTTACAAAAGTCTGTTCTATTTAATGGCCATTAATAGCCTAATTGCCGAAGGTAAAGAACAATTACTTTTGCCGACATAGGCTAAGAAATTTGTGAGGGTTCTGAAGCTCCACACTATTATCATCTAATTACAAAGCTATTTGCACCTCATGATGCCCAGCTTTAATGAAGGCTTGTAACGGACGAGCAGAGCATAGTGAAACCCTAAATGGAAATATGCGACCACTCTGCCACAAACAACCTCCAATACAAGTAGCCCAAAGCGGAACACATTGGCTTATGAATTAAATGAGCCAGAGAGGGAGATTCAAACACATTTAAATTAAAGTTGCCCATTGTTTTAGAAATGTTTTTGTAGATGTTCACATAATCTGTAAAGTTTCGAAAACAAAACAGTAATTGTGTGGTAACAGAAAGGCTAACTGTAGTTTATCACAAACGAAAATGTTAAATCCAGAAACTGACAGTATCTTAAGAGGTGGAGGCGGCGCCACGTGCCAGATATGACAGTCAAACTTAGATTGCACAGCACTATACAACACTTGCACACGGGCTCCATATGTGGTTTTGAGGAAAACAGAACATAAATGAAATATTTACATAGACAAATGAATGGAGCAACAACAACAATTCTTTATTATTAGAATTAGGCAATATCGCTACAGATTTGACTTTTTGTTTTGACACTTTTATAAGCCGGGGCAGCGAGGAGTGGAAGGAGGGGGAATAAAATTATGCGTTCCCCCTGGTTTTCCTTCTATTTTGTGCTGCAACACACCAGGCTATATTAACAAAACCCCAAAAGGAGGTGTGATACATGTAATTTAAGGGCCACTGCGGCTTTGCCCTTCATCATCAAGTATTAAGAATTTAGAGTCTCAATGGCATAAATTCGCCCATTCTCGTGTACAAACCAGTGGCAGAAGTCCTCAAAGTGGGAATGAACATTTTATTGGGCAAATAAACGAACGTGTTGCATCTGACGAAAGTGTTTCTGAGCAGCTACGAATGATGCCACTTCCTTTGGCTGTGAACTTTCTTTGCTCTTGACACTACTGAAAAGAAATTTTATACCTGGAATCCTAAACAGGCCACTTTTGCTCCGATTTCGGGACTTCTTATCACAACTTTCGGGCGAACCAGAGCCATGGTGAACTTGCTTACTGAATCCCATCTTGTGTGAAGAAATTCTTGATTGATCAGAATGCTCAAGCTCTGTGTTTCAACAGTTTGTCAAATAATCGGTGGTAGTGGTTGGTATGAGGTGTTAGGCAATGTGAGGTATTTATAAGCTTTACTACAATTTCTTTTCTTGGTGTGCAAGTCAAGTTATTATTTTTGAGCACATGCGACCTTATTTCCTCCCCTCCTCAGAGAATTTGACTTGGCTGAATTTCATCTGCGACTTTCAGTTTCTGAGGATGTGTAAATTGACTTGACCGTATGCCAATTTCAATCAACGGCACGTGGGGTCAGAATGGGCAAGCCAGAGTAATCCATTATCAATTGTTTTTGAGCGCCCCACTAAAATTCCTAAAAACTATGTTTGTGAGCGCACATGTGGAAAATAAAACAGGGAACAAAAAGATGCAGGCCGTTGCCGTTCATGTTAACAGTTAATCGGGAAGCTTCTTTAGCTTTCTCTTCTAACTCCTTTATTTAAAAGTTAGGTTTAATTTAGAAAAAACAATGGTCATTTGAAGTGTTAGCAAATGATAAAAGGGATGATGACCTATGATGTAAATTTGATGGTTGTAGAGGTGTATTTATGTATTTTTGTTGAAATATATAATTAAAAATGTAAGAGAATTGCATCTTATGAATAATTGTTAAATTTTTATATAAGATGAATATATAATTTACATATGATTATATTTATAATAAGATATGTTTTTTTAATTTGAAAGATAGATTTGAATATATAACTATAATAACTATGTATTTGAACTATTAAAATTAAGATTTGATGATGATTCTTTAGTTTTGTTTAGTGATAGTGGTATATTAGATCATCATATTGAAAAATTATTTATCTCTTAATTTAAAATTCACATTCTTAAAAAAATAAAATTGTATTTTACCTTCTTATTAAGTTATTTAATGTGTCTTAAAAATTAAAGATAAGTATAATCCAAAATATATATATTTCAACCTCAAACACAAAGAATCTTTATTTTCTATCAGCATTTAATAGAATATACAATTAAATTATTCTTAGAAACATCTCAAAAATATTTTATTGCAAATTATTATATTTCAAATATATTATAATGGAATAATTATAAAACAATATATACTCTTACAAAAGATCCAAAATTTTAAACACAACTTTACAAACCCCTAGCAACCCACTATGCAAAAATGCAAACTTCATTCAACGTAGTTTTTTTTTTTTTTTTTTTAAATACTAGTTATTTTCATTTCAAATTAAGAACCTAGTCATCATGAATATCCTTGTAAAATTCTTTTTTTTATTGTAAGTGGGAAAATATGTTAAGATTGATATTTGAATTAATGATTGAATACATTTTGACTTGATTGGATGTCATCTGTGACTTTGAGTTGCTAAGGATGTGTGAATTGATTTGAGTGTATGCCAACTTCAATCGTCTGCAATGCGGGATTAGAATGGGCATGCCAAAGTAGTCTAATGTGGAACAAAAGATGCATGACATCGTAGTTCTTGGTTAAAATTTTACTGCTATGCTTCTTTAGCTTTGTAGTTTCGTATTTTTCACACAGTGTCAGCTTATAATATTTTTGTAAGGTAAACATTTATGGAAGGTTTTACAAATGGGTTAGGAAGTGGATTGGATGAAATTTTATGATTACACTTATTTGAGTTGGAATAGTTTCGAGATGAACGATCTTTTAACAAGGTCAATGCTTCACCTTGTGAGCATCACCTAAATGCAATGAGTGCTAAGTGGACCATTCATTCTCTTGAGAGATGGGTTCATGTGAACCACTACTCATGAAACATGAGTCAATGAGATTGACCCAAAAAGTACACAATTGAATTGTGATAGCAATATCATAATTTATAGTTTGTTGTTGAGATTTTTTACAACTCTTTTAACATTTGGTTTCACTAATCTTAATATAATAAAAGTTGATGCAAAAAGATGAATAGTGAAGATGGATTGATTTATAAATAGATAATGTGGTAAAGAAAAACATAAATTATTAAAGGGACTGATAAAAATGAGAAAATAATTTGAAATTGTTGAAGCAAATAAATAAATAGAACTTATTGATTTAAAGAAATATATGACACCATCCATATATATATAAATTGGATTTATAGATAGTACTCAAATGTATATGTTATTGTACTAAATTTGATTATAAATTTAAACAAATTAAACATATTAAATGAATCTAAATATTTGTAAAATATATTCATATTTAATGACTAGAATACATATATAAATGTTCAATATAGGGATTGAAGTTTCAAATATGTTCACAATTCTAATCAATTATTTGATTGTTTCAATGATGTGTGTATTTAGGGATAGCTAATCATTTATTAATGTAAAAAGGATAAGATTACACTCTTGAGGCTCTTTTAGCTTTGATTGTGCACATTACTAAACATACACTATAATTGTTTTAGTCAAATATTTAGCTAGATTAATTGAATGCTATAACTAATTTATGAGGCTTGATTAGTCACAATTATACATTTTATTAAACAAATTACTTGATTGATTTGGTGTAAAATAAAATAATCCAATAATTACTATATTCACATTAATTGAATAATTAGAGTACTATATATGTCTACTACTTCTAGTTGTGACACTAATTGAACTAATTAATGCACTATTTATAAATGGCATAGAAAATTCATAATGTTCGAATTATGTTATTAGTCTTATAAGATTCATAATTAAGATCAGTTGATTCTTAATTCATATTTAATTAAATGAGTTAAATTAAAAAAGTATCTCAGCTAAACCATTTTATTGATTTAGTTAAATGTGGTCAATTAAAGTGAATTGACCTTGAAATTATAGTAATTTGATGTGGAAAAGAGTACAAGAAAGGAAAAGAGGTAAACAATATTGTATATTTATATAATTGATTTATCCATTTTTAATTTTTTTTTTTAAGTATTTATCATTTTTAATATGTCTAAATGTACATTTACAAGTTTAAAGGGTTTTATAACAATTTAATTTTTAAATTTCATGTTATTATATTTCATTTTTAAAAGAAGTGAGGATCTAGCAGTTAAACATCTTAACTTCACTCTTCTTAAAATCATACATCACAATTTTGAATCTTTTTTTTTTTTTTTTTTACAATAGTCCATTTGGCAAGGCCCCTACTTATGATTAAGGTTTCATGTCCACATAATCAAATACAATATCACATCAACATGTTTTTTGTTGAGGTGTTCAAAAGACTAAGACTCTGGAAATGGGTATATTGATAGTTGTACATTAAGTCATGTTTTGTTTGTATGCTGATGTGGTATCACATGATTTACTACATTTTAAGATCTAAAGAATACATTTCATTCAATTATAAGTACTTATAATCAAAACTAACAACTTTAAAGTCCCAACTACTAATATTATAATTTTAAAAATATTGAATATAAAATCAATAAATATTACCACAACTATCAACTATTAAAACATGTTCAACAACTTGATTATCTCTCCTAATTCAAAATTCTTAAATAAATATTATTGTAGAATATGGGACCTCAACCTAAGAACCAAAATCTATATCACACCATATCTTTCAAAACCTATAAGCTTATGTAAATTGGTAAGGAAAGTACTTCTGCCCACGCATTTCCACTTCATTCAAAGACTTTGGGCGATATTTGGGTTAGCGGTGTTGGTGGAGGGCATGTAGCATGGCCATCCATGAATTCATTTCTATGCAAACACAGTGCGACATGGAAATCTTAGCAAAATCAAACAAATAAAGCGATGAAGGGAACAGAATAGGCGAGCATACAGGGGTGCCCTCTTCAAGTAGAGGGGGAACGAGCACAATGCCTCCTGCATCTCTGTTGGTGATTCCAAGAGAAGAAAAATAGGGGCTTCCTGGTCCAATTTAGATGGCTTGCGCATCCACCATAGCATTTTTTGTGGGAGCGCTAGGGTTTCGAGCTTGCTGCTCACCATCTGAATTGGCGAGCAACAAGCTCGAAACCCTAGCGCTCCCACAAGAAATGCAATGGTGGATGCACAAGCCATCTAAATTGGACCAGGAAGCCCCTCTTTTTCTTCTCTTGGAATCACCAACAGAGATGCAGGAGGCATTGTGCTCGTTCCCCCTCTACTTGAAGAGGGCACCCCTGTATGCTCGCCAGATCTATTCACTTAATCCCTTTATTCGTTTGATTTTGCTAAGATTTCCATGTCGCACTGTGTTTGCATAGAAATGCATTCATGGATGGCCATGCTACATGCCCTCCACCAACACCGCCAGCCCAAATATCGCCCAAAGTCTTTGAATGAAGTGGAAATGCGCGGGCAGAAGTACTTTCCCCTAGTTGCAGGCGGGAGATACAAATTCAAACTTAACCGTCGCAGTCACTGTCATCGTGGAAAGCGAGAGGAAGGCAACGGAAAATGGAACAGAAAACAGAAGGTCAAGTGGACCCCACTCTAGCCACGTAGCCGGTGTACCCTTAGAGTGTGCCTATTAAGCCCGACCTCTCTTGGAGAGATTATTTGAAAGTAATTTTTAGAATATTTCTGCTAAAATGTTGTCGTGAGCTTCTGCAAGGGTTTCTGGCACTGCACGCGGGCGAAAGAACTATGATGAAGATGGAGTTGCAGGGCGTCCTCCTCCCGCTCAGCCTCAGGACAGGTGGCCTTCATCGCCGCACAAACGGGAGGACATTGTTGGCTCTGCAATGTATTCGACAGCCCCCAAAGCCCTGCAATTTTTTTCGATGTGCCCTCCTATCGCTGCACCGGTTCTCCATGGATTTGATCTAGCTGAGGATGAATCTCAACTGTGTGTAGAGCAACCAATGAATCTCAACTGTGTGTAGAGCAACCAAATTCGTGGAGGCTTGACAGAAGCAAGGCAAGAACTCTTTATAGGAAGAAGGCGAAATCTTTGCCAACGACTGGCGCATCTAGGGCATCTTTCGACGCCTCTGTAGTAACCCAATCTGGCTCAAACGATGGGAGGCGACAAACAAACTATGGTCACTCATACTCAATGGTTGGTAGATTCTAAGGGTTCTGGCCAAGCCTCGTAGAGCTACATGGATGGATTGCAAAATTCTGGAAACCTATACTGGAAGGGGATGTAGAGATTTACCCCATGGCAAGGGGATTCTTTGTGGTGGCTTTTGATAATACAAAGGACCGAGACTTAGTTCTATATGAATACCAACGGAGCTGGAAGGATCCACATTTATTATTATTGAAACCCTAGCACCCTTCCTTCAATCCTCTCACAGAATCTTTCGACCTGGCTCCAATTTGGGTAAGTTGTCGAATCTTCCTCTTCAATTTTGGTGTGATTCATTCTTGAATCCATTGGTAGTTCACTAGGGAAGTTTCTGGGGGTGGATGAGGGCTCCTCAAACTGTCTGCACACTACCTACTCTCGCATATTAGTGGAGATAAACACAACCAAAGATTTCCCTACGAATGTCCTTCTGAAAATTGCAGGGATGGAATAGAATCAATTGCTTGATTATGAAGGATTACCTTTTCGTTGTCATTGATGTTTCAGCACTGGTCATATGGCTACACACTGCTCAAAACGTTGGCAAGAAATCCAAGCTACTTGGTGGAAAGAAGTCACCCCTCAACATTACTTAGTGGAAAAGGATGGGTTGGATGGTGAGGTTGAGGTGTCTCCAAAAATTGTTGATACTGCCTCGGGCAAGGCTCCACCAAGTGATTCCCAAACAACTACAAAGGCAGTGGCTACTTGCTAGCAACTACATTGATGAAGCTCGATGGAGATGCTCCTTCTCCTGGCAAAACCCCAAAGAAAAGAAGCGGGGATCAAATTGGGAATCTTGCTGATTTGGAGGCTTTGGTAGAATCTCAGCGAGAAGGTCGTCATAGGGTCAAGGATGGCAATTCAGGAATAACTTCCCCGAAGGAAAGCCAAATAACCAAAGGAAAAGCAGAGGATGTGGGTGGTGGCTTGTCACAGGAAATTTGGACAAAGGTACAAAGGAAAAGAAAGAAGAACAAGGAGAAATTTAACAAGCAGCACAGATCCCACTCTGAAAGTGGTAAAATGGGACAAGAAGCAATGTAGATGAATGGCGGGGATGAGGTCCCCCGAATGTGGTCCCACTGGTTTATAGCTCCAGCCAAAAGCAATGGGTGCTGCCCCTTAACAGTGATTTACCAAGAAAAAAAAAAAAAAAAACTATAGAGAGAAACAAATCTTAGAGCTCATGGCAGATTACCAAAACCAAAGCTAAAAAAAATCGACCAGCTCCAGTGGAAATATTATATATCAATAGAACAGATTTTCAACAACCTGTGTTATATATTGTATAATAAAACTAACGAAGGGTCGGATTGAAGTGCAGGAAGAGAAACCATAGAATTATGCTTCTCTTCCGTATTATAAAATCTAATTAGACGTATGGCTTCTATCTTTGACCGGTTATTTAATAAACCTGTAAAGATCTCAAAGAGCATATACAAATTTACTACAAGAAAATAGAAATGCAAAACAATTTCTATTAGACTTTGCAAAACTCTGTTCTATTTAATGGCCGTTACCAGCCTAATTGCGAAAGAACTTGTGGATCATAGGCGAGGGCCCAGATGAAGGAACAATTCCTTTCACCAGAGTAGTGTATATAAATTTGTGAGGGTTCTGAAGCTCCATACTATTATCATCCAATTACAAGAGCTTATGCACCATATTCCAGCTTTAGCGAAGGCTTGTAATGGACCAGCAGAGCATAGTGAAACCCGCATAAATTGAAATCTGCGTCCATTCTGCCAAAAACATCCTCCAATACAAGTCGCCCAAAGCTGAACACATTGACTTGTGAATCAAATGATGATCATAAACTAACCACAAACCCTTATATGTATCCCATTCAATAGAGTCAAGTATATCATTAGACTTACATAAAACTATATTAATCATCATATAATTTAATTAAGAGTTCATAACACTATGCACATTAGAAAATTAAAGACATACCAGTAATACAAATTTTCATTCTAGAGCTCTCTGTGTGTTTTTCTGAGCACAGCACAACACAGAAGAAAGCATACAAAATCTTACCTCCTTGTTTGTTCATTGATCACCATAAGACTTGCACTGCTTCCTATATCTCTCCCTCAACTCTGTCTGTGTGTAGTAATATAAAGTAGAAAAAACCCAAAATGAATCACAACCCAATAACGAATTGTGAAACGCTCTTTTATCTGCTATCCCCATAAACAAACCACTGCTGAGACTGCTTAAACTGAAAGGAAAGTTTGGTGATCTAATTATAGATGATGTCATACAGTATAAATATTTCCCATCTGTGACAGAAAAATATATATAAATTTCTAAGATAGACGTATATGTTGCAGCTGACAGAAGTGTTGGTGAGCAGCAACGAGTGGCGATACTTGTTGCGGGTGTGAATCATTCTTCTTCTTCTTCAAACAGCTTTCATCCAGCAAGCAACCAAAAAGAAATATTACAATTGGATTGCCAAATACATAACTTAGGCCTACCTCATCACAGTTTTTGTCTGAATCCTTGGCATCTTGACTGTGGGTGTTCATACCCATCTTCTAGAATGCATAAACTTTCTATTTTCAACAAATTTGCAAAATTGAGTAACAGTATTGCCAATGGAGATGAGGTTCTGTGCTTTTTGTAAGCTCAGATTCCTTCATCTACAAGATAAGGTAGACTCTGTATGAAGAAGATTCCAGAGCTAACGTGTTGACTTGACTGAGATTAAGGAAAATAGGCCTACATTTGCACTTCCCGTAGTCGAATTTGTGGATTTTGTCTTTTGAGTGGGTTTATCAAGCGCGTCAGCACTTGTATATAGTCGGCCCATTAATATTTATTGTAGAGGTAAAGGAAATATCGTCTTTTTGTCAATATTTTTCTGTCCTTCAATTTTTAAATTGGCATGAAAGTCTTGAGTAGGTAGGTGTCCCATCGAGGTAGCTTGGAAAATATATTTTTTAACTTTTAGCTGAATACTTTAAAGACTCCATAGATATAATGGGATAGGTGGATGACAGACGCATGGGCAGGATTTTCAGTTAACTATGGCAGAGTCAGTGTCATCCTTTCCAAGTTGAGAGTTTACATAAATTTTGTAGTAGTAAGCATCAAAATTAATCAAATTCTTTGTGTTTTATTTTTGATTTCTAAATTTATAGATAAAAGTTTTAAGAAATGATTAAAGAAAAAATATCTCTTCAAAAGTTATTTTTAAATTTATTGGAGTGAATTTAAAAAGTTATTGATGAATGATATGTCTCAATCAAATCTTCTAAATTGATAGGGGAAATTTTCACTCCTATTCTAAAAATACTCAAAAATTTAAAATATGAAAAGTAGGGGCTCTTGTTTTTTAGACAATATACTAATTTGTCTTATTGCCAAGCTTTTCTAATCTCATGGGCCCCCTTTCTCTACAAAAATAGTACCTCAAGTGGGAGCTCCATGAAATCACTTCCTTATGTAACTCTCTATAAAGATGGAAGATTGTCTATTTTGTAATTTTTTTTTCTCATCTACCATCTACTTTTATCCTTTTATTTTATTAAATCAGCACTTGCACCTTTACGAGGAGAAATAGATGAGTCAATAAGAAATTCAAAGGGACACACATATACTTGGCATTATAATGGCTTGAAATGGGCCCCACCGTAGAAAAGACTGGAGTGCATAGTCTTGAGTATATACATCAAATAATAAAGGAGAAAAAAAAGGTGAAGATAAATTAGAAACAAGTGGGCTAGGTTGCAAGATTTTTTGTGGCTAACAAAAAGGCTATTAAAGTTATATGAAACTTTTCTAGATAGTCCAACAAAGGTCACAGTCTTTGGTAGAGGTTAGTCTTTGGTAGAGGTTGCATATTTATTACCACAAATTGAGAGTCTCTCCTATCATCCTTAATATTTAAGCTAGATCCATAAAATAGAGAAAATATTTTCTATTTTAATATATTATATTCATTTATTTGTTTATTTTAATTTATGTTCTTAATAAAGTAAGTAAAATAAAGTTTAGAAATAACTAGTATTTTATTAGAAAAACAAAATGCACAAATATAAATAAATAAAATAAACTAAAATTTATTTAAAAAGGAAAAATAAAATAAAATAGAAATATGAAATAAAATAAAATAAAAGTAAAATATAAAGATAATTAAATTTGGCCAAAAAATATTATTTAAATGACATTTAACGGTCAAGATACTTAATTATCAAAATCCATCTGAATGATTGATTTTCCTTTGAGTGTTGTTGGTGTCACATAAAATTGCACTCTACTGAACAAGAGTTCAAAGTTCTAATGACACAATGGAAATGACCTCAAGGTGTGGGACTTTGCAAATTGAGGTCAAGTCTCTCGAGAGGGCCGACTTCCTCTTGAGACTTGACCTCAATTTGTAATACCCCACACTTTGAGGTCATTTCCATTGTGTCATTAGAACTATGAACTCTTGTTCAGTAGGGTGTAGTTTTATGTGAATAGTTTTTGGCATGCCCGATGGGACACAAGAAGAAATTTCATTTAATTATGTTGAGAGAATGGTGTTGCTCTCAATATTTTGGTCTTAAAGAGGCCCTAAACAAGTACCTTCCGACTCTGCAATCAAGGAATAAATTTTCCTTTAAATTGGTGATGCTACAGTTACTCAAAACTCTTGGTTCAAGATCAGACTTGCAAGTTCATGCCAAGGATTCATACAAGATTTTCTTCTAGAGGTAATTTTCAATACATCCAACTCTCATTTTCTACTTCTAGAAGAAGAAATATACACTCTTTGTCACCCACAAGAAGAAATAGAAGCACAATTCCTTCTCCTAGAACTCAATCTATGCCACCTATAGATACATTATTTCAGACTAAAACACCTACCACCCATACAAATAGGGCATTATTCCACATGGATTTACCTAGAAATCATCCCTTTGTATCTATTACCGATGGTAGCCCCTTAATTTTGGCTCAAAAGAATGATATACCAATTAATGCCTTGAAAATTATTTCTAATTTTATTGGTGAAACATCTACAACCCCAGAAGAAAACATCATAGATGTAGCCAATATATGCTTTGTACATGATGTAACAGAAGAAAACGTGGCTATTAGATTACTTGCCGCTTCGCTTAAAGGAAAAGCATTGCAGTGGTATAGAGGTCTCCCACCTAACACTATTCACAATTCAAATGAGTTATGGGAGAAGTTATGTCAGAATTTTGAAGATAAAAAGTGACCAGTTGTCCCTAGTAGAAAAATTGACCACAATTAAAAGAGAAAGTCATGAATTCATGAGTGATTTCAACTATAGATTCCAGAAGACTTGGGATAGAATCCATGCTTTGTTCAAACCTTCTCTTGAGCATACTTTCCTATACTTCTTAAGAGCTCTTAATAGTGATATAGCTATTATGATTTAGTCAATGGGAGGTCACACCTTACTCGGTGCATATGATGTTTCCATAAGGGTAGAAAAATTATTTAATTCATGCTAGAAGATAGCTCCTAGGCCACTAATGCCTCTATTTCCAGACCTTCCTTCACAACCAACGATGGTCCCTATTCCAGTGGCTTCTACAAGCCAACCTTCTACCTCTTCTACACTTCCAGAAGATTTTCAAACCTTGCTCTGAAATATGAAAAATAGGTTGATAACATTGGATAGGTAGCAAGCTCGAAACAATAGGCCTTATCAGCCTCAAAATGAAGTTTTCGCAAAATAGGCCACCTTATCAAGGAAAAAATCAATGGAATCATACTAAGCCCATGAATAATATGCATGCATTTGCTACCAACAATCCTAAGGCTTTGGTCCTACTGCAAAATAATCTATCCCAAGAGAAAGAGTGGTGGTACCCTTGTGAGAAAGCTCATAATCAAAATGCTTTCCAAAATGAAGAGTTTTTGCAAACTTTAGTAGCTCAAAATGAAACCTCTACTTCAAAGTACCAGGTTGGCACAAGTCAAACAACTTCTAGTAATCAAAATCATACACATGAGAACTCTTCATTTTTCATTTGGGGTCAAGAGGATTTTTGTGGTGTAAATCAAGTAGATGTTGATACAATAGCCCATAATACAATATCAAAGAAAAGAGCAATGAAGGATGGTGCATCTTCCATGGTTGGGCAAGCATCAATCTCTCAACAAACTCAACCAAATGAAAATGTTGGCCCAACAGGTAAGACAACATATGTCCCACAATCAAATAAAATTGTCAATAGGCCTAAACAATTGGTGGAGCAGCCTAAGATCACATAAGAAATGAAAGTAGACCTTGTTCCAAAGGTTCCTTCTAAAGCTAATCAACTTCCTTTCAACATACTAGAGAAAATGAAGAAATCCAACCTAAATGTTACTATGTGGGAGGCTCTATCCATCCCATCACAAAGATATTTTCTACTGTCGACTTTAAAGGAACATAAGAAAATGGGGGATGTACAAGAAAAGGAGCAGACTACTCCATCAATTAACCTGGTGCAACCAAAAGAGGAATGGAATTCAAGATAAATCAATAAGCCACCTCCCTTCTATCTCTCTTAAATTATTGGAAATCATTTAGTACATAATTGTATGATAGACTCAGGGGCATGTAGTTTAGTCATGCCTAAGGGGATTGCTGACATGATTAACATCAGGTATGAACAAGTGACTAGACAAGTCTTACAATTGGATGGCACTATTTTCAATATCGTGGGGGTAATTAAAAATTTAAATTTGTCTTCCATACATGTCCTAGCTGTGATGTGTTGCAAGAAATTTCAATCATAGACCTCCCTACTCACTTTGTCATTTTCTTATCTAAAGATTTCATAGCTAAGATAGGTGGGTACTTATTTGTTGATTGGTTTCATGTGCTACTTAGAACTAGATATGGCACTAAAGCAACCATCAACTATGAGCCCATAGCAAAGGATCATATAGAACCTTACACTCCTAGTCCAATAAACATGAATTGTACATTGTATGATCAAAAGGAAGAGTGTTATGCTCATGAGCCTGCTAATCCAATAGAGGAGGTCCCTGGCTAATTGTTGGATGAATCGAGTAATGCTTTATAATTTGATCCAGTTACTAAAACTGAAATAAAGGAGTCTAGTCTTGGCACTTATTGTATTCATGAGGAGAATGCTACTATCCCCAATCTCATAAAAACTCAAGAAGATCTAGGGGGATTGTGGTAGATGTTTCTTGATGGTGCTCGAAATAGAAAATGGTGCTAGTGCTAGTGTAATGTTAGCATCTTGGAGCAAGGAAAAATAATATTTCTCTTTCAAGCTTCAATTTAGTTACTGAACCATCAATTTTGAGGGTGTCCTATGGACTTCCCTTGCACTCTTAGGATCTTTCACCTAAAAGGAGAGAGATAGAACCCTAAATTGAGGTGGTTCACTCAAATAAAGGGAATGTGAGATGGAATTATGACTAAATGCAATGATATTAATGCAACTAAGCTATGAAATTGATTGATTATAAATGCAAAACTAATGAAATATGCAATGTTTGAAAACACAGGGAGGTATACAAGAATGAACTAAAAACATGAAAAAACACAAACAAAACTAAAAGAGGTTGAGCAGAGTGCACCTGGGAATTCGATGTTCAATCTAGAAGGATCTAAAAACTAGTAGAAATCACCATAAATCACTAGTGGGACACATTCACCACTGATGGTGAATCAATCCTACTACTGGTAAAAACACCTGAAATTTCTTTCTAACAGTCAGGAACTGGATTTTGACAAAATCAACTTTTTCAGCCCTCAGGTGGGACTCATTCACCACTAATGGTGAATTAGTCCTCCAAAAATCTACAAAATCAAAGGTCAGTTATCTAGCTCTAGATCTACAGTTATCTTCTTATCAAGTTGATGGAGTCAAATCTACAGAAAATTGACTATAGGTTGTCTCCAAGCTTGAAATAGGGTTTAATAGACTTGAAACACTTTGTTGATTTCTTGTCCACTTTCAACACCTAATTACTTGAAAAATCTATATACAAAAGTCTGCAAACACACATACAAAAGGGGGAAAATGGTTAAGTGTTAGAGTATAGGGATTTTCCTTAGTCAAATCCCACTTTGGTAATCAAACCCTTAACAAAGAAATGAAATGAAATGAGCAAGGAATGATGAATAAACAACATGCAAATGTCCTAAACTCACCAAAAACCTTGTTGAAGAAGTTTGAAGATATGTCAATGGCTGCTCCAACATGCTTGATGTTTGCTTGATTGAATGATGCTTGAATGTAATTGAATGAACTAGTAAATGAGTGAACTTGATGAATGGTTGAATGAATGGAGGTTAAAATGAGAAGAAAAACACTTATTTATACACAATTATGCCCTAATAACCCAATAATACCTCATCACAAGCTGACATAAGGTCTTTTTGAATAAAAACCTGAAAGAAAATTTGAATTATTTTAAATTTGGAGCCAAGAGGGACTCATTCACCACCCATGGAAAATGGGTCCCACCTTGGGCTTGTAAGTGGGTGTTGGGAATTAAGTTGCATTTAATGTTTTTTGTCGAATTTACATTCAAAAATACACTTAATTAAGTCTTATGAGTGCATAAAGGGGTCATATAAAGCATAAGAAAGGTGTAAATAGTGATAACAAACCTAGAAAATTGTGAAATCTTGCTACAGGACTTTACAACACTTTAGAATAGGACTTGATAAGGGATGAAAAGGTTATTTTTAGGTGAATTATAATGAAAAGAGTCTAGAAAAGTGTATAAATGTGTTACAACACTTCACAAAACCTTCACAACACATCATAATTTGAATATTTAGGACCTAATGTGAATGTTTAAGTTACATTACAACATTAAATATGAGCAAGATAGGTCAAACATCATAGGAGAAAGGCCTAAATAACCATGAAAATGTCAATGATCCATTTTTCTATGGTATAGTTTGATCTGTAAACTAGGACATTAAAGTTTCCCAAAACTTAATCCAATTACATATTTAATTCCCGATCCAACAGTAATGCATGATTATGTATCTTAACCATTGAAATTATGAAACTGAGTATTGCTTTCAAACACTTTAAATTAGTTATCTATAATAACATTCATGAGAGAACATGACACCGAAATAAAATGGGAGAACAAGAAAGAGATGGAAGAGAGACACAAACAACTTGATAACAAAGTTCACTCAATTTGAGCTACGTCTCCGGGTCCGCTTCTCAACGTTAGACCGTTTTATTGATATCGTCAAGCTTCAATAGCCTTCTTACAATATCCAAGCTTTAATTACTCACAATCTCTCTCTTTACAATTTTACAATTCCTGGTGTAACAACACCTTGTAATTTCTCTCCCAAAAATTCCTCAAAAGAGTATAAAATTTTCTCTCAAAAACATCCGAATTATTTCTCCACAAAATGCATAAAAAATCTATCACATCACCCACTTTTATACATAAATTTTGCATATGGGGTTAAAAACCACCATAGTAAATAAAATAAAAAATTAACCCTATCCTTTGGCTTTTATAATTATAAGCCTTACAAAAAAAACACTAACCCATTTATAAAAAAACAATAACTTCCCCATTAAAAATAAAACAATAAACAACCCCTTAATAAAACATTTGGAATTTGTTTTAAGCCCTTGTCTTATTATATTCATGGGCTATTTGAGTTTAGGAGGTTTATTTTAAAATTAAAATAACAATTTAATGTTATTTTAGGAGGTTTTGTTTCTTTCTTATGAGTTAATTTCGTTGATTTTTAGGAGATTTGGATCCCACCAAATCTAGTTGGGATCCCACAAAATCCAATGGATTTTTGTGAGATAAAATAAGCCTCCACACTTTATTTTCAAAAATAAAGCATGGTACGTGAATTTTGTGAGATTTTTGCCACATCACCTACAACTCCCACATCACCACCTAGTCAATTGCCATGTCACATGTTGACATCATCAATTTGACTTAAACTTTGACTGGCTCTATTTTGCTCATACGAACTCCGTTTTTGAAACCGAAGATAGTTCCAAAATCAGCATGACGAGCACTACAACTTGGTGCAATTTTTTCTTGGATTTGAGACAATAAATTTTTCACCTTTTTGGACACCTGATTTGCCTATTTGACCAAACCTTTGACCAAGCATAACTCTTGCATACGACCTCCTTTTGACGTGATTCTAGTTGCATCGGGATCATGTCAGTGAGCTCTATCCAATGATGTTAGTTCTGAGAGATTCTAAGACTGTGATATTTTTTGAGGTTTTTGGATCCTCCTAGATCATTCCTCCCCATTGAGAAGCTTTTGGACCTCCAAAAGGACTATTTTTATTTACAATTTAAGTGAGGGAATTTTTGCCTCACTTGCCCAATATCATCTGTCCTTCTTTCTTGGAACTTATGCATCTGAATCATCACAACAACAATCAAAACTGCATTGATATTGTTAAGTACATTATCCATATACACATCCACATTCAGTGTTGCCGCTACCAACCATACACTACTAAGAAATAGAAGGCTGAATAACAAAACTAAATTTGTAGATGAGAAAAAGAATGTACCAACATCATGCTTGTCTTTCATAACTAGAACAACCTCAGGCAATGACACTTCTTGTGGTACAGACATAAGTGCCAAATTATTGCTTGCATTAACTACCCTTTTCAGTTGTCCCATTGTCACAAAAGATTTATTAGTCTTAATTGGATGAGAATGCACAATGTATTCAATTCATTCCTTTAACAAGTGATACTGATTATGTTCCATGTAGAAGATTGCTTTTCTATCATATAAGTATGGGCTAGCCAACACAATCCCACAGATATCAAGTGGAACCACATCAAATTCAACCTCATCTATGAACTTAGATGTTATTGCAAATCTTAAATTGCATTGCCTTGTTACTTGCAATATGTTATCATTGCACACCCAACCTAAAGGATAAGGTTTCTTATGTGGCTTTGTTTTCAATCCCAATTTTTTAACAATTTCTTCTGAAATTAAATTAACTTGGGACCCACTATCTATCAGTGCATCAATCTTAGTGTTCTTAGAAATCACCCTTATATGAAACAATTCACATCTTTTGCTATCTTCAGGAACAACATGACTTTTAGAAGTAGAAGCACATGAAACATCAGTGGAAAAATCATTACCAATAAAAGCTTTACCTTTCAAACCAACAACTGTTAAATCTTTGTTTCATCATCAAAATCTGATCCCAGATCTTGAATGATAGTTGTGGCCTTTTGCTTTCCTTTATGATCCTTAAATCACTTTGGCTTCAATTCTAGATGTAATTTCCAACACTTCGCATCTGTGTGCCCATTCTTCTGACAATGTGAACAAGTAGGATTTTCACCTTCCTCTTTCTTCACAGTGTCTACTTTCTTCTCCTTTCCCTTTTAATTGCCTTCAGTTGGAGGAACAAATTCCTTCTTTGAACTGAAACTTATGTTCCTTCCACCTGCTTCAATATGGGTTTCTTGTACACACACTTCATCAAAGTTAGATGGATTAAACATCAAGATTGTATGTTTCAAATGTGAATGCAAACCACCTATATACTTTAATAAAGTTTCTTGTGTATAAAGAGGAATTCCAAGGGTGAGTGCTTTCTTCCTAAACAGCTGTGTATACTCTTGCACAGTTTGTTCTTTACCCTGTCTCAGATTTTTCCAGTCCATAACAACTTGTTTCATATAACCCAAAGGATAAAACTGTTTCTTTAAAGCAGAAGTAAATTCATACCAAGATGAAATGATTTTACCATGCGTAGCAAGATCATCTTGAATCTTATTCTCTCACCAAACCAATGTGGTGCCTCCCATTCGAAGAGTGGCTAGCTAGATTTTGGAAGAATCATCCAAAATCTATTGAACCCTGCAATACACTTCAATCTGCTTAAGCTAGTTATCAAATTTTTCTACATCCAATTCACCATTATACACAGGCAACTCAAATTTGACATCAAGTTTTAACAAAGGTGTTTGCACAACTTGTTTCTTTTTAGAAGAGTTAGACAAAGAAGAAGAAGATGATGAAGAAGATGAAGAGGATAGGGATGGAGGTTCAGGAGGGTCACCACCACCTCCTATTCCTTTACCTTTGTCTTCTTTCGAAGTAGTTTCATTTTCCTCCTTTTTGTTCTTGTCTTCTTTTCTCTTCTGTCGTTCTTGCATCTCTTGGAAAAGAACTTCCACCATAGCTTTCATTTCAAGAAAAGCTTTCTGGAAAGCTTTCTCATCAAGCTCTATAGAAATTTGTTCAGTTTCCATCTATGATTGTGAAAAAGTCCTTCATTTTCCAATCTCTGGGTTGAACTATGTAAGTGCACCTTCTCCTTACTTTAGTTTCAACCTGGTTAACATTCACCACTTGCAATTTTCATGTTAAACTGCTCTGATACCAACTTGATCTATAAACTAGGACATTAAAGTTTCCCAAAACTTAATCCAATTAAATATTTAATTCCCGATCCAATAGTAATGCATGATTATGTATCTTAACCGTTGAAATTATGAAACTAAGTATTGCTTTCAAACACTTTAAATCAATTTTCTATAATAACATTCATGAGAGAACATGACACCGAAATAAAATGAGAGAACAAGAAAGAGATGGAAGAGAGACACAAACAACTTGATAACAGAGTTCACTCAATTTGAGCTACGTCTCCAGGTCCGCTTCTCAATGTTGGACCGCTTTATTGATATTGCCAAGCATCAATAGTCTTCTTACAATATCCAAGCTTTAATCACTCACAATCTCTCTCTTTACAATTTTACAATTCTTGGTGTAACAACACCTTGTAATTTCTCTCCCAAAAATTCCTCAAAAGAGTATAAAATTTTCTCTCAAAAACATCTGAATTATTTCTCCACAAAATGCATAAAAACTCTATCACATCACCCTCTTTTATACATAAATTTTACATATGGGGTTAAAAACCACCATAATAAATAAAATAACAAATTAACCCTGTCCTTTGGCTTTTATAATTATAAGCCTTACAAAAGAAACACTAACCCGTTTATAAAAAATCAATAACTTCCCCATTAAAAAATAAAACAATAAACAACCCCTTAATAAAACATTTGGAATTTGTTTTAAGCCCTTGTCTTATTATGTCATGGGCTATTTGAGTTTAGGAGGTTTAGTTTAAAATTAAAATAACAGTTTAATGTTATTTTAGGAGGTTTTGTTTCTTTCTTATGAGTTAATTTCATTGATTTTTAGGAGATTTGGATCCCACCAAATCTAGTTGGGATCCCACAAAATCCGATGGATTTTTGTGAGATAAAATAAGCCTCCACACTTTATTTTCAAAAATAAAGCATGGTATGTGAATTTTGTGAGATTTTTGCCACATCACCTGCAACTCCCACGTCACCACCTAGTCAATTGCCATGTCACATGCTGACATCATCAATTTCACTTAAACTTTGACTGGTCTATTTTGCTCATACGGACTCTGTTTTTGAAACCGAAGATAGTTCCAGAATCAATATGACAAGCACTACAACTTGGTGCAATTTTTTCTTGGATTTGGGACAATAATTTTTTCACCTTTTTGGACACCTGATTTTCCTATTTGACCAAACCTTTGACCAAGCATAACTCTTGCATACGACCTCCTTTTGACGCGATTCTAGTTGCATCGAGATGGTGTCAGTGAGCTCTATCCAATGATGTCGATTATGAGAGATTCTAATATTGTGATATTTTTTGAGGTTTTTGGATCCTCCTAGATCATAGTTACATTAACAATGCGGTTGAGTATGAAGTACTCATCCAAGTTCTCTAGCTAGCACAAAAGAGGAACATAAAATTGTTACAAGTTTTTGGTGACAGTGAATTGGTTGGCCATGAAGTCATAACTAAAAGTTCAACCAAGAACAATCTGCTCAAATCTAACAAGCATAGGGTTCATGATTTAACTAAGGGTTTTGAGGGTTTTAACATCCAAAAAACTCTAAGAAATCAGAATAAACATGTTGATAGACTTGTAGTAAGTGGTGCTCAGTTTGACATACCAACACATATTGCAAGTAAAAAGGAGCAACATATCAGACAAGTGTCGTGAGACATATTGTTCTAGATAATTGAGATCATTGGAAAGTCTTTGATAGTGACCAATAGATAGTGAACTATCTATAGGATGAGGAAAATTTTTCTAAAAGAAATCATCCTAAGCTGCAAATTCAATATGGTGATCAAATTGTGCAGTTGAGTAGCAACAAGCTACTGAATGGTCTTATCACCCTTGAAGGTATTTTCAACCTTGATGATCAGTTAAAGCAGAAAAGGATGAAGTTAGTTGCAAAGAATGGTGACTTCAAGCCGATAGAAATTTCAGAGGGTAAGTCTCTAAACTTGGGAAAGGTATGCTCTAACATTGAACATGATGTTTTCATAGATCTTTGCAATAGATACAATGATGTAGTTTCTTGGACTTATGAAGACTTAAAGGGTTTTGAACTAGGAATTTCCCAACATACTATTGAATTAGATCCTCATGCCAAACCTATAAGAAAAAAATAAAGGCCTATAAATGCTAGGATTGAGCCTTTGATGATAAAGGATTTGGACAAATTGATTGAAGCTAGAATAATTTTTCCTCTTAAGCATTCCTCATGGGCTGCAAATCTTCTTCCTGCCAAGAAAAAGAATGGGGAAATAAGACTTTGTGTAGACTTTAGAGACCTAAATAAAGTGTCCCTAAAGGATCATTATTCCCTTCGCTCCATTAAGAAAATTTTACAAAGAGTCAGTGGTTCAGAAAGGTTTTCCTTCTTGGTCGATAGTTATTTAGGCTACAACCAAATTCTAGTCCAAGAACCTAACCAATGTACAAGACAACATTTACTACAAAGTGGGGCACCTATGCTCTTTTTAGAGAGCCATGTATATGGCATTTCAAGGTTTGTTTAGACAATTTGTTTTGGTCTATTTGGATGATATCACAGTGTTTTCAAAACATGCAAGTGACCATATTAGTCACATTGAGCTAGTATTTCAGAAACATAGGGAATATGGTATTTCCCTAAATCCAAATAAAAATATCTAAGTTGCCACTAATCAGAGCAAGCTTCTTGGGAACATTATTTCAAAGGATGGCTTGCTCATTGATCCTGCATTGAGTAAAATCTATCTTGGTCATCCCACTTTCCAATCAAAAGAAAGGATTATAGAGTTTCTTAGGCACAATTAACTTTGTGAGGAGGTTCATTCCAAACCTTGCTACTTTGGTAAAGTCTCTTACTTATACGTTTAAGAAAAATATGGTTTTCAAGTGGAACAAAGAAGGCAACGATAGTTTTGAGGCTATCAAACAAGAAATTTCTCAAGCCCCTACCCTTTTCAATCCTAACTATGACAAGGATTTAGTTCTTTACACCTTTGGAGGTGAAGCAAGTATATCAACTATTCTAACTTAGCTAAATAAGGAAAATTTGGAGCATCCTATTATTTTTTGTAGTGAAGGGATCAAATATTATGAGGCCAAGTACAACTATGTTGAAAAGCAAGCTCTTGTTGTTGTTAGAGCATTGAAAAAAATTAGACACAAGTTGTCTAATAATAAGATACATCTAATAGTGTCCCATGCCAATGTTAAAGAGTTCCTATTGAGCAAAGATATCAATGAAAAAAGGGTTGGATGGATCACCAAGGTGATGGAGTGTGAGATTGACATCAAGATCACCAATCTAGTGAGAGGAAAAGGGTTGTGTGAACAACTTGTTTCAACATTTGAGGCTCTTAGAGAGGTTTCCCTTATGCTACAGGAACAACAAGCACCAAATGAAAACATACAAGGCAATTGGGTGCATGATATGACTACCTTTTTATAGAAAGGTAGATATCCTTTGGGTCTAAAAAGAACCAAAAAAAGACATTTCAGATTATAGTCCATTCACTATGTCATAATGGATGGCATACTCTTTAGAAAGGATTTCAATTGAGTCCTATTAAGATGCATAGAGGGAGATCAAGTTAGCATATTACTAAATGGATTCCATGATGGCTCTTCAAGCGGCCATTTTTCTACAAGAACTACTATTGCAAAGATTATGAGGGTTGGTTATTATTGGCCAACTTTGTTCAATGATGCTCACAAATGGGTGAGGAATTGTAAAAAGTGTGGTTTTTTTTGGAAAGCAAAGGTTGGTTTCCTCCCCTCTTCACCCCATTCAAGTTGATCAGCCATTTACAAAGTGGGGCTTGTATTTTATTGGCATGTTAAATCCACCATCAAGTGCTAGTCATAAGTGGATTTTAATAGCCACAAATTACTTTATAAGGTGGACAAAGGAAGTTGCTTTGAAAGATGCCACTAATGATTCAGTTTTAGAATTCCTTGATGGAATTGTTACCATATTTGGCACTCCTTCCACCATCATTTTAGATAATGCCAAGACTTTTACTAGTGCTCAGATCCTTGATTGGGAAATGAAGCATGTAATCTACTTGAATACCTCATCTAATTATTATCCTCGAGGTAATGGCATGGCTAAGTCTTCAAATAAAAATCTCATCAAGATTATCAAAAGGACCATTGAAGACAACCAAAGGATCTAGCATAGCAAGTTGAAGACAACCCTTTGGGCTAATAGAATTACTCCTAAAAGAGCAATTGGTAATTCTCTTTTCATGCTAGTTTATGGAAGGGAAGCAAGGTTACCATTATCATTGGAGTTTCCTACCCTTGAGTTGGCACATCAATAGGAGTTAGAAGAAAATGATGCTATGATAGTGAGGTTGGCTAAGCTCTTGGAACTGGAGGAAACAAGTAACAAATCTATGCAAGTCATAGAAACACATCAAGCATAGGTCAAAATAAATTTTGACATTTAAAGGAAGTTCATAGAGTGTTCCAAGAGGGAGATCTAGTGTTGAAATGGGATGCAAACAAAGCTAAAGTTGGAAGACATTCCAAATTTGATGCCATTTGGAGTGGTCCATATGTCATCACTAGCTACAAGGAGGCTAATGCATTCCATCTTTCTAGATTGGATGGTGAGATTCTCCCAATCTCAGTAAATGGGATTCATCTCAAACCTTATTTATGATAAGTTTTGAGTTTTCATGTATATATTGTAAATTATTTTCTTGCCATGAAGTGCTTTGCATGCCCTACATTCTCCTTAAGGGAATGTATGTTCCTAGTTTTCATGCTTTCCTCCAAGTGTAGGCATGCACATGTTTCTATTTTTTTCCCTTGGGAGGCCCAATTGACCCTTTTCATGACTGTTCCCAATGGACTAATAAGGCCCCTATATTCTATGATTAGTAGGCGATCATTCCACAGAAATCACCAAAATGTTGACATATTTTATGCCACCCTTGGATGCACATCATTTTTATTCGACCAGAGATATCTTATGTGTACATCCTATTGCAATCCATATTTATTTGATGAATTTGGGTCTTTGAGGTTTTGAAACTCCCCAACTGTATCTAATTAGCGCTTCCAAAACCCTGATATGCTTAAACCCTAAACCCTCTAGTATTGACAAACACTTTTGTTATATTCCTCTATTGACCTTTTGGGCCTAGTTCCTAATTGGCTAAGTTACAACTTATGTCTTAGGTGGTCATGTTTTTATCGACCTCTTCACCCATGTATTCCAGTTGCAAGCCCAATTTAGATATTAACTTTCTAAGTCTTATGTTCAAGGACTAAGAAATTTGTTTTGCCTGTTTTATTTACCTAAGCACGACCCTCTTTTATGAACAACTTTGAGGCACGTGCTAAAATATTGTCACTTAGGTCTTTCCACCACCTATCGTTGAAACCTTGTTGCTCATTAGTTCCATTTCCATGATGAGCAATGATCTTTTCCTTTGCATCATATACCTCTACAATCATTTGGCCTTTTTATTTCACTTTCACAATGCACGACGAATGGTTTAAATTTGAGGGAAAAGATCCAATAGTCATCGTGGGTGTTCAATTCATCACAACTATAATCCAAAGGAATGGCAGGGCTCCTTGTTGAAGAGAAGGATCAATATCGGAGGGAGCTGTTTTATGGTTCCTTCGACATCCCAATTGGATAGTGTATGACAATAGCATGGACAAGTGGTAGTTTCCCACTATCCCTCGGTGATATGGTGGGTACTTAGTTGAGCCTAGTGGGACAAAGGGTAGGCAACATGTGTTATGGTGGACCCGGGGACTTGGTTTTATTTGTGTGTTTCAACGATTCAGATTCAATGGAGAGCATCTAACGGTCATTGTGAGGGTTCTTCACATCACAATTTGAAAACATAAAGCCTAGTGCCTTTCCATGATGAGCGATGAAGGGTTGAGATTAAATGAAAAATATCCAACGACTAAGGTGGAATTGCACCCTTGCTTCACATCGTTGTTGTAAATCAAGGCAGTGAAGTGGTTTACATGATGAAAAATAAATGACAATAATTTGAAGATGGAGATCAACGATGATGTTTTAAACTTGACCCAATGTTCAATCTCAAATTTCCATCAAATATCCAATAACCAACATTCAAATTTCAATGGTTAATTGCTCCTATTCATAGAAAATTTGTAGAAGTAATGTCTCAGCGACATTCCCAGCTACCAGATTGGATTTGATTGACTTGGATTGATTTATCATGCCCTTTTTAATGCTACTTTTCATTTCTAGGCAATGCCATTACTCCTTGATGTTTTTCAAAGGTCATATTCTTTTGTCAAGGTATGTTGGCTTGAATTTTATTACAGATTTCATGGGTGCCCATCTCTGCATTCATGGGAGTAATCATCTTGGGATGTGGTGAAGATTTCAAAGCCTTTTATGGCTAGTTATTTTTCTCTATGATGGGAGCAATTCAGATCATTTTTCCCTAATTGAGATCATCTTTTGTAACCCTAGTTAGTTTAGGTTAGGGTTTTGAATTCAACTCTTGGTTATGCTTGAACCATAAAGGCTAATATTGTATCATTATTTTGCATCCTTCCTCTAGCCCCTTTGATATTTTCTTTTGTAGACCTGCAACTCTTGCATTCTTCCATTGTAAAGGTTACTTCAAGCTTTTATATTAATGTCCCAGTTTGTGTTAGACTCCCAAGCCTGCCCCTGGAGTACTGGAGTGAAGATATCTTTTATGGTATTGTGAATTCCTTTGGTGAGATCCTTTCTATTGATACTATGACAACTGCTAGAAAGAGACTGGTTTTTGCGAGAATATGTGTGGGGGTCTCCCAGGAAGTTGACCTTCCTTCCTCGATTGAGATCCAGTCTAAACTTGGATCCTAGCTGTAGAAAATAGAGTTTGAAACCATCTTGTTTTCCTGCTTCAAGTGTAGGAAATTTGGGCATTGGGCTAAAAAATGTCCCTTAAATGCCACATCAGAGAAAGAAAAACCAACTGGTTCCTCAAAAATGGTTTGGAAAAAAAAAGAGTCAGGAGGAGATAGTAAGGAAAACGAAGAGTCTAATGTGCAGGATCTAGAAAATAAAGAGTCTAACACTCAGAGCACCTCTCCTGAGATTGAAGTGGTCATGGAAAATAATGGTGAGATCCCCAATGACCCTCATAATATGAATCTTGTTAAAATGTTATTATCAAAGGAAAATGGATCCTATGAAGACAAGTCAACTGGGGATGGAGATATGAACCAATCTATATCTTTGTCCCAAGTGACAATCCCAATTGAGAAAAATGTAGAGACTCCAGGCTTGGAGGATATTCCTAGTGAGGGCCTATCCTTCGAACTGAATATTACTTTCCCTTTCCCCTCTAGGTGCTACAAACTTTACAGATCCCAACTCCATTGAGTTGGTCAAGGACTCCCTTGAATTCCTAGACCACTCTGCTAATCCTTCTAGTAATTTCTCGTCTTTCCGAGGGAATGGTAATATGGATACATTACCCTGGGAACAAAGGATCCCAACTAATAAGGATTGGGAGTCTAGCAGAGAGACAGATAGCCAAGAAGAGACTGATAAAGAGGAGAACGTATCAAGGAAGAAGAAAGAAAAAAATAAAAAATGGAAGACTCCAAGTGGCATTTCAACTAGATCAAAAGTAAAGGCAGACTGTGGAGTAGTAAAGAAATCATGAGGGAAAAAGTCTTCGAAAAAGAAAAGAGAGCAGAACAACTTTCAGGATATAGCAGATGGATCTCAGAAAACCATTACGGAATGTCTCAACCCCCCTGGTATTTAATGAAGATTATGTCTTGGAATATTAGGGGACTCAATAAACCCCATAAGCAGGATGTTCTTCATAATTTTGTTAGAGATCACAAGCCTGATATTCTTCTAATTCAGGAGACTAAAATGTCAAAGGAGAAAATTGAAAAGATGAAACTTTTCCAGCACTGTAGTACACATGGTAATAACTCATCTGGCGCTTCTAGAGGCATTGCTACTTTCTGGAATAGCCACATAATCAACAATGTTATGATTTTGGAAGGTACGAATCATATTGCCACTAGATTTACTCATATAAGAGACAATTTCAATTGGATTCAATTGAATATATATGCCCCTAATGGAAAAGGAATGAGAAAATCCTTTTGGTTGGAGTTGACAGCCTTTAGGAGGATTTTTGATAGAGAGGCTTGGGTTGTAATGGGTGATTTCAATACACCCTTAATAAATGGTGAAAAATTTGGAGGATCCCAGATCAATGTGGAGAGCAAAGAGGATCTTTAGATATTCCTTGATAATCAAGGGCTGATAGATCTGGATTTACATGGAGCTTCCTTTACCTGGTCTAATCACAGAAAGGGGATGGATCTCATTGAGGTCAGATTAGATAGATCTTTAATTTCTAATCATTGGTTTTTTGACTTTTACTACTCCCTTAAAGCTCTATCTAGGATTGGTTCTGATCATTTCCCTATCAATTTCACTGCAGATCCCATAAAAAGGAAGAAAAACACTCCTTTCAGATTTGAAAAAATGTGGACCTCTCATCTTGATCTTAAAGAGGAAATTAGGAAATGGTGGAATATATGCATTCCTGGAACAACTATGTTTAGAGTAGCTAAAAAACTAAGGGAAGTGAAATGTAAGCTGAAAAAATGGAAAAAGGATTCCTTTGGGAACATCTTTAGGATTAAGTCTGACCTCCAGATGGATTTGGGAGAAATTCAATATAAAATACAGAAGGAGGGATACTTGAATGACACTAAGGAAAAAGAGAATGAGCTCCTCACTAAGATGCATGACATAATTGGAAAGGAGGAGGATTTCTGGAGGCAAAGATCTAGAGCTCTTTGGTTATCCGTAGGTGACAGAAACACCAGGTACTTTCATCTATCAGCTTCAAAACATAGAGCTATCAACAGAATATCTCAAATCAAAGTGAATGGCACCAGGGATGAGAAAGAGGAGGATATTAGAAAGAATGCTAGTTCCTTTTTTAAACATCTTCTTTCAGCGAGTGATGAAATAAACCAAAATGATTAGGATCAGCTAGTTGACGCTATACCGAGAATTGTCAACCAAGAAAATAACTCGTTCTTGACCGCAATCCCCACCAATGAGGAAGTCAAGCTGGTTGTTTTCTCTTTTGATGGGAGTAAAGCTCCGGGTCCAAATGGTTTCGCTTTATTTTTCTTTTAATGGCTCTGGGAGATTGTTGGAGAAGATGTGGTGAATGCTGTTAAATAGTTTTTTGGCTCCAAAAGCCTCTTAAAAGAATTAAAAGCTACCTTCTTGGTCCTTGTCCCCAAGAAACTTGGAGCTAATAATTTTGAGGATTTTAGGCCCATAAGTCTATAATTCTTTTTACAAAATCATTTCTAAGGTTTTAACCTCTAGATTTTTAACTTTTTTTCCTTCTTTGATTTCTCCTCAACAAAATGGCTTTGTCCCTAGTAGACAAATTTTTTACTCTATTGTTATGGTACATGAGAATATTCATTCCTTAGTGGAATCGAAGACTGAAGGCTTCTTATTAAAACTTGATATTTCAAAAGCCTATAATAGAGTTGACTAGATTTTCTTGTTTAAAATTTTCAAGGCTTTTGGTTTCTGTAACAGGGTTCTCCAAATGGTGGAACAACTTGTGTCTACTGCATCCATATCAGTTTTGGTTAATGGATCCCCTACTTTTTTCCAAAGTACCAGAGGTCTAAGACAGGGTGATCCTATTTCCCCTATTTTATTCACTATTATGGCTGAAAGTTTAGGCAGAAATCTAAGAAAATTGGTTGACTATAGATCTCTTCTTGGTCTCAAACCTTCATCTAGTAACCTAGTTTTCTCCCATCAACAATTCATTGATGATACTATGCTTATGGGTAAACCTTTGGTCTCTGAAGGTAAAACTTTAAAACAATTGTTAGATAAATATGGGAGAGCTTCAAGACAGTTGATCAACAATAAAGAAAGTTCTTTGTTCTTCTTCAACCTGCCGGATCATAGATAGGCCAAAATTGCCAGAATTTTGGGATGCAAGGTGGAATCCCTACCTGCCACCTATCTTGGTTTACCCTTAAGCCTTAAACCTCCTGATTCTTTTTGGCTCTCGCTAGTTGAAAGATTCAGCAAGAAGCTTGCTAGTTGGAAAGGAGCCTTGTTAAGTCAAGCAGGAAAACTTCAGCTTCTCAAAGCCTCACTCCAAAATTTTCCTATCTATGCCCTAAGCCTTTTCAAGATTCCTTCTAAATTTGCTGATGCTATAGAAAAGATTCAAAAAATATTTCTTTGGTTGGGTGTTGAAGAAGAAAAAAGACTTCCCTTAATTGGATGGAATTTGGTTTGTAGACCTAAAAAGGCCGGAGGATTAGGTCTTAGAAGAATCAGAATGGTTAACAAAATCCTTCTAGCTAAACAAATTTGGAGAATCTCTTCATCCTCAGGGGAATGGACTAATATCCTGGCAAGAAAATACTTAGAAAACAACTGCTACTTTATAATTATGAAGGATTCCCACCTTCTTCCTAGAGGTTCTACTTGATGGAATAATCTAATCAATGGAAAAAATATTGTGGATGGTGGAATTGGTTGGCAAGTGAGAAATGGTAACCATACAAGATTTTGGGAGGATAGATGGCTTTTCAAGGAGCCCATTCTAAAAATCAATTCCTTTGGTGAATGGGCTAAGATATGCAAGGACTGATTTGGTTCTTATGTGAAAGGCTACAGAGTGAATGGTAAATGGGTGGATCTGTGTAGTGTCAGTCAGAATCTGGCTCCTATCCAATCTTCCTTGCTAGCTGTTAGACTTTGTTCTGAGCAATCGGAAGATCGGGCTGTCTAGATTGACGAACCCTCAGGAAATTTTTCAGTTTCTTCTACCTTTGCTAGGATTACTTCATCTCAGGACTATCCTCCCTTCTAGTTGAAGGCTTGGTTTAAACATCTGATCCCTAAAATCAACATTTTTTTCTAAATCCTTCTCTAAAACAAGGTGCTCACGATTGATAACCTTTACAAATGCGGATTTCAAATACCTAACAAATGCTTTCTTTGTAAGATGGAGGCTAAATCTGTGCGTCACTTGTTCCTTCATTGCTCATTTGCTACTACTATTTGGGAAAAAATTATCAAGTTATGGCATCTTTCTTGGGTTTTTCCTTCGTCCATTGAAGACTTTTTCCTTTAATGGAAAGCCCTGACTAAAAATTCTATGCTTAGGATATTATGGGATTTCTCTTTTCCTCATGTTGCTTGGGGTCTTTGGAAAGAACACAACAATAGAATTTACAAAGATAAAGAAGCTCCTATGGATATTGTTTTTGATAAAATTGTTAAATTCTTGAAGGAAAATATCAATGTCTTGTTCCAGAAGGATTGCTTGTCAGTAAAAGCGGGACATTCGCCCTACGACCTTACAGTTGCTAAGGAGTGGAACATAAGCCTTGACTCGCCTTGTGCTCCTATGAAAACTAAGAAGGACAAAGAGGGTGTCCATTGGTATTTTCTGCCTAATGGATGGATCAAAGCTAACTTTGATGGTGCGGCTAAAGGTAACCCGGGGGCGGTGGGCTGTGGTGGAGTCATAAGGGATTTCTTTGGTAATTTCCTTGGTGCAACGACCTCTCCTCTCGGTTCCCAAACAAATCATTTGGCAGAGGCTGCTGACATTTTTCACATTATAAATTTAGCCCAAAGTCTTAACTTTAAAAATCTATGGCTTGAAGGAGATTCCAAAAATATAATTGACTGCCTCTATGGCACGTCTCCCCCCTCGTGGACAATAAAATCTTGGGTTGATGATGCCATCTTGACATTGGCTAAATTTGATAAAGTTAAAATATCACATGCTTATAGAGAATCCAATGCTGTTGCAGATTTTTTCGCTAATGAAGGAGTTAGGAGTAATGATTTGCACACTTGGCTTAATGTTAGTGATCTAAATTCTAATGTCTGCACCTTATTGAATAATGATAAAATGCATGGACAAGAGACATGTTATCTCTTTAATGAGGACATGTTGGATCTTTCACATCACAATCATTAGATTGTATGGGATCGAGCTCTGTGGCTTAGTCTGCAAGAAAGCACCACAAGCTTTGTGGGTTCTCAATTTTGGCGGGGCCAATTTTAGTAAAGATTTTGTCTGTGTCTACCCCACTGTGTTGGCCAAAATGGGTGGAGACAGGAAAAGAATTGAACCAAATAGCTATGAGACGCATACAAAGAATGTTAAGGTTTAGAACAAAGTTAAAAGCGGCGGGCTACTTCCTTTCCTGGAGAAGCTCTATGGCTCCAATCAGGAGGCTACGAACCTCTTTGTAAAAAATTGGAATAATGGAAATATTACCCTGTTTGGCAGGAATGTGGAGCTCAATGAAAATTTGATAGTAGATGTTACGGGTTTGTCTACTGATGGGAAGAATTTCTTCAGGGATAGGGTTTTTTCTGATGAAGCTGTGATCAGATTTCTGAAAAAAGACAAAGAAAGGCTCAGTCTGGTGAAAATTGCTAACAACTATTTTGAAGTAGACACCATAAAAGCCCTATGGAGAAAGGTCCTTCGAGTCATCATGGAGTACATTATGGTGGACGGTCGCTTCACTAGGGTCTATGGCTACCACTTTGCTCTGCTCAATCACTTCTGCTACAAGGTTAGGGTTTCTTTCCCTTATTATCTTTTCTGTTCTCTGAGGAAAAGCCTGGATGAGCATAAGAAAAACCCTAGAAGATTCCCTATCCTGCATACTGGGTTGATTAGATTGATTGTTGAGCATTATCAAAAAATGCCTGTCCCTGCCAATCTGGAAACTATTCCCGATTCTAAGGGTGACGACACTAAGCCCAGTAGCTCAGAGTTTCTGCCCAATTTAAGTCCGGCTAGAACTGTCCTTAGTCTGCATGTTGTCTCTTCAGGGAATAAAAACTCTACCCTTTTTTTGATAAAGCTCATGTTGAGTTTGAGATGGGAAGCCCCTCCTTTAAGAATAGTCTCACTGATAAGAACCCTCAAGCTATAAACCTTGTCTCCTACTCTGAAGATTCCTCTGATTCTGAGGAGTCTGGGGCCAACAAAACTGAGTCTTGTGCTGACCCTTTGCTGGATAGACCTACTAAAGATGACTCCCCTATTATTCTTGACCCTGAGAAAATATGTCTTAATACTGGAAGGGATCCCTCTCTGGATGTTCTGAATTTAGCCAAAACTAATGCTGATGCCCATCTTAAACTCACAGATTGGACATTCAATTAAATTAATGAGTTAAAAATAAAAAATTGGGCCCTTAAAAGTAAGTTGGAAGAGCTGGGTGCCAGGATTGCTATGAATGAAAAAAAAGATGTGGATTGTGGTGATTAGGGTCTCAGCAAAGATTCTCGGTACTAGTCTGACAAAAATAGAAATACTGATTCTGAGGTTGAGGATTTGAGGAACACCATCAAAATTGTTGTAGAGAAAAACAATCAAATGGCAAGACACAACGCCATTATCATTAATGTGATGACAAAGAAGTTAGATAGAGCCCAACAGGGGTCTCTGGTGGTGGATCTGGAGGAAACCGATGAAAAAAGCCAAGATACGAATGCTGGCATATGTAAGAGAACCAGAGCCAATCTGAAGCAAAAGACCCCCCTACTCTGAAGATGATTCAAATTTTCAAAAGGGTGTTCATGACATGTAGAATTTGGAGGCGGAGACAGAGTCAGTCCTCAAGACTCTGAGCTAATCACGGTGGATTTTTTGTTGTCTACTCTGCTGGTCCTTTTGGCTTGACCTTTTTGGTCTATTTCAGTTGGCTACTACTTGCTATTTCCTTTTTCTTTGGTGCAGCTCTTGTGTTTTCTGCGGGACTTTTGTTTCCTGCCTTTATTTTTGTAAACTTTGTGGTTTCAGGTCTCTGTAAAACCTGTTTTACCCTTTTATCAAAAACCATTACCTCTTACATGTTTGAGTAAAATTCATTTACCTTCATATCCGAGTGGGTATTTTAGTTGTTTCTTTGACATATTATGATGTACTAAAGTAGGAAGGAACAAAATCTAAATTTGGTGCATCACCTTCTTTTATATTTCATGTCTCCTACCCCTTTTCCTTTGTGATCTGTTAGAATAGGTTAGCATTAGGTTTTCATTGTGTTGGGTTATACCAACACAATTGCACTTAGTTTTGAAGAGGAAGCCAACCTTCTCTGGAGACTTGACCTCAATTTGCAAGGTCTCACACCTTGAGGTCATTTCCATTGAGTCATTAGAACTCTGAACTCTTGTTTAGTAGTGCCGTTTTATGTGACAATAGTTGTGTTGCTAGAAAAGTGGGATAAGGGGTGGGTTTGATTGGATTTGGTGATGGGATAGCCTTGCCCCTTAGTTGTTCTGGTCACATAAAATCTATGAAAATATTGGCGATGATGTAATGCAAGTGGTGATATTTAAGGGGAGTGTGGGTTATACTTCAAAATTTATATTTCGGCTGCATGTTTTCATGCTACTATCCATTATAAAGCAAATTGGCTTGTATGTTTGCGGTGTTAAATGCGCTTTGAATATTCTTTGACTTGTAAGACTACGAATAATTGATTGTGTTTTGGACAAATACAAATCGATTATAATACAATTTTTGATGGTATAGTGATTTGATTACTTTTGTTGACTTTATGGATAAAAATTGTTTTACAATTGGATATTATGACACTCTATTGTGGAGCCTGGGACTACTTATGTCCCCACTATGTGACCTTGTGCCATTGTCAGCCCTTCTCCCCTACCTTCTCGTTGATGGAAATGGGATATTTCTTATTAGTCAAGGATCTTTGAAGTAGATTTACATTGTGTTTTTGTTTTGATTTTTTTAATTTGAATGCATATGTAAGTCTATGTCTAGTGTCAATTCATATGTGCACACTCAATTCTCTTTTCAAGTCACAACTATGCTTCTGATTGGATATGCACCATCCTTACCCAATTTTTTACATATTCTTATAAAGAATAAAAAATATCATGTTAACTATCACAAATATTAAATCATTCTGCCAAACTACTTTGTGAAAGGATGTTATATTTATTGAAAACGAACATAATTATATAGTATTTTTTTAATACTCAAATTTTTTAGAATAATTTAAAACTTGTTACTAGAAATGAAATAATAAAAGAAACTGGTATTTAAAATTCCTTAAGAGTTTAAACTTGAATCTCCATAATAAAATTCTGTTATAAAATAAACCAAATGTTTAAACTCTAATTAGAACACACAAGCCCATGTTTTTGAAGGCCTTGGGCACGGCCTTAAGGGAGAGCCTGTCCATAGGCATGGCTAATGCTTAAACAAACCAGTTCAATTTACAAGTGTGGTTTGAGAAGACACTAATCTACACTACTTTAGACGTACGTGTTGCACCTATCTAAAGTGTTGCTGAGCAGCAATGAGTGATGATACTTCTTCTGGTCGGTGTGGATAGTTATTTCTGTCATTCCAACGACTTTCACCCACTAGAAAACCAAACATAAATCCTACAATTGGATTGCTAAATACACAACTTTGGCATTCATCATCACCGCTTTTGTCTGAATCATTGACATCTTGAATGTGGGTACTCACACTTATCCCTTATCAAAGTATTTGAGATAAATCAGAATGCTTGAACTTTCTGTTGCAAAAATTTTCAACTGAGTTGGGGTTATCTTCTGGGAGGATGGTTTATAAGCTCAAGTTGGTGCACGACAAGATGAATGCATCAAAACCACTGTTTTAAAAGTGGGTTTGGCGTGCACGGCAAGATGAATTCGTCAATATATTCTGAAACATGATTTGACCAAACCCACTTTCAAAACAGTGATTTTGGATTGAGTAAGTGTGCGCATTCTCAAGTTTCCCAGAAAATTGCTTTGTTAAATCTCAGAAAAAGGGGTGCCCACTCGAAATCAACTTTTGTAGCTTGTGGAGGGACCATGGGACTTTCCTGGAATATGTTTCTGTAGAAGAAATTCTATATAGTCCGTTCTTATTGAGTTTATTTTTATTCTTATGTACACTCTTTATTCTCGTTCTATTTATATTTATTCTAATTCATTCACATTATTTATTACTCTTAATTCTCATTCTTAATGTCAAGGTTTTCTATTGTATAAAGTTATTTTTTCCACATAACACAAATTTGATATGAAAGCAAATTTTAAAAATATAAATGACTAATTTTTATTATTTTCTCATAATCATCAAGAGTCAATTTAGCACATATTATTTGATAATTCATTATGTCTTGATATTTAAATACATTTATTTATACATTAAAATATATCATGCAATCATTTGAAAAAATCAAGAGCATCACGGCACATTCATAGAAACAATCACTCAACATAAGTAAACAAGTCACCATAGTTATTTAATGAACTAGAGTTGCTTAAGCTATTTATATAAATGCTCAAAAATTAAATGAATAAGATAATAACACTTAGCATGAAACATTATGAAGAGTCCCTACGACAAATTTCACCAATCTATTAATGTTCTAGAAATTATCAAGCAAACACTTTTTTGTTAGTGAATTATTTGTGTGATGTTCTAGTTTAGGGTAGCACCTAAAAAATTGATCTTCATGCCTATTAATATGAACCTAGTTCATAGATCTGAAATCGACATGAAGAAATGGTCTTCATAAAAATAAGACTTGAAATTTACTTGCCTTGATGTCTATAAAGAGCAGTTGATAGATACCATTTAAGAGCTTGCTAGGTTAGGATCTGATGTATGGGCATCCAATTATGTAGGGGCAATCTTGCATCGCCCTAAAATATTGATTTTCCTTATTTTCTTTTGTTGTTTTGAGTCTCACGATGACAATTAAGGAGTGTAAGGTAGTTAGAAGTTAGAAAAGGTAAAAAAAGTCCACTTACTATTTTTAATATGTCAGCCTAAATAAGCTCATATGGACTTGAGAATTGACCCCAAGGAGTGGAATCGAAAGACGTATCCAATGGAAAAAGAATCATCTCAATACCTTGTACCATTTGGGAGATTAATTTTTTTATCTTGAAAAAGTTCTTCAATACAGTTTCAAAATCATGTTTGGAAACCTTAAAAGCTCAAAACAACTCAAAAAATGGATAAAATTTTCTTTAGACAATTTCAGTTTCATCTATCTCATCATGAGCTTTCCAACTATAAGTTATAATAGCCAATCGAACACTTGGATCAAAAGTTATGGTTCTAAGAAGTTATGCCACAAAAAAATGAATTTTAATAAAATATATTCCTATAAGTGGAAAAAATGGACTAGACTTTTGGGCACTAAAATAAAGGGGGAAATCATACTTTCCAAAACATTCTAGGGTGACTATTGGTACAAAATAAAGGGTTAATGGAGATTACAAGAAGCAGCTCCATTAGTGCAAATTGTGGCTTCCAATAATAGATTTTCTTTACAAAGCTGATTTTGATGTAATCAATCAAGCCATGTGGCTGTAGCATTGTAATTTTTGAATCTATAATTTCATTTTTTCAAAATTAATCGAAAGTGGGTTGTTTTCTATCTGCATTTTTTGTGTTGATGTCTATTGTTGTGTTTTGTGTAAGTGTTGGGCAGAGTAGCCCTCATAAGGATCATTCTCCTTTGACCAAACCCCTATTACTTATTCAACAATTTGATAAAAATAATTAAAAACAAACATAACATATGCAATGATGTATCAGATATTGATAGAAATAAATGATGCAATATAAATAAGAACTCCTCAATATTAACTTGATAATTTTAAATCAATTAAGATTTATCCTTAAATAAAAATTACAACATACCTACCAAATGTTTTAACTGTAATTACAACAATAGCAGCCCTATTTTTAAAGGTCTTTGTCATGGCCATAAGGTATAGGCTATTCCTGGGCCTGGCTAATCCTTAAATAAACCAACTTACAAGTGCAATATGATAGAAAACTAATCTACACTACTGAAGACGTACATGTTGCACCTGTCTGAAGTGTTGCTGAGCAGCAATGAGTGATGATACTTCCTCTGGTGGGTGTGGATCCTTATTTCTCTCATTCGCACTATTTTCACCCACCAGACAGCCAAACAGAAATCTTACAACTGGATTGTTAAATATACAACTTTGGTCTTCATCATCGTAGCTCTTGTCTGAATCGTCGACATCTACAGTGCGGGTACTCATACTCATCTCCTGTAAAAGTACTTGAGATAAATCATAACACTTCAAAACTTTCTGTGGGAACAATTTTCAAGTGAGTTGGGGTTATCTTCCAAGAGGATGGTTTTCGAAGTTCAGATTACTTGGCGTGAAAGACAAGGTGGACGCGTCAAAATATTCTCAAACCCACTTTCTGAACAGTGATTTTGATTTGACCAAGATTGAATAAGTGCATGCATTTGCACATTTCCCAGAAGTTGCTTTGTTAAATCTCTAGAAGTTCGGTGGAAAAGGGTGCATACTTTCAACTCGAACCCTTCATTTCATAAATATGTTTAAGTTACTTTTTATTTAGTTTGGATTTATTTTAATATAATTATAAAAAATGTGTGGCATTTTTTTTTATAAAATTTGGTTTTTCAGATTTAGATTTTTATTTTTGTCATTTTCATTTACAATCATTCTTGTATATTTATTTTTATCTTTATCTTATTCACACTTATTCTAACACATTCACATTATTTATTATCTATGAATTTCTTTCATTCATTTTTAATTTTGAGATTTTACATTTTTGTTTTCATACATTTTTTCAAATGACATGTATCTGATCCAAAGATCAAATTACAAAAAGTCAAATTACTAACTATAACTCCTTCCACAGCTATTGGAAGTAGACTTAGAATACGTTTCTGCATGACAACTCTTTATGTTTTGGTATTTAAAGACATTTATTTGTTCATTTAAACATCAAGTAGTCATTTGAAAAACTCTAGAGAACCAAAAAGTATTGATAGGAACACTTCAATTTAGAGCACTAAAAGGAATAATAATTTACATCAAAATCAACATCTATATCACTTACATACTTGCTTGTTGTCTATCAATCTTTGTCACATATAGAAAGCCAGTTTAACCAAGGGGGTGACCTACAAGAACTTGGCTCCTACAATATATCATTCTTCAAAAGGTAATTTTACAATTGCCTTTCCTTAATTATTAGTATAGGTCATATATTTCAACAACTAGGATGTAGTAGAAATGCACAATGCACTAGATCATGACCACACATTAGAGATCAAATCTATGTGGTGTGAGATTGATCAAGACCCATGAAATTGACCCATGGAGAAGCATAAGGGCGTACAAAGTTATGAAAAGAAGCTAAGGTGTAGAAATGTTTCCTACAATAGTCTAAGAGGAGAGATGAAGTGAAAATATGATATAAAATAATTTACTATAACATAATGGTATATCTTGTAAAACACATTTGGGATAAAACCCAACCCCCAAAATCTAAACCAGTAAATTAATTAGTGACAATATTGATTATTGTAATACCCCGCCACGCAACCTCAAAGGAAACTATAGCATCTCACAATTATGGCACCAATTTTTTTTTAATAGAACTAACATTTATCATAATATGACATACAACATTTGAAATGAAACAATACATGAACTACAAATCCCTCGGGTTTACATGACTGCATTACTTTTCTCAACAAAAATCATTACATCACATAAAAGGTAAGTATACACCAATAACCATAAGATAGCATGAACATGGACAACACATTAATCAAGGATTACAATATTACAATGCTGCTACCCAACATGAATGGGGAAGATACAATAAAATGGAATGATACATTTGAAATGAAGGAGTACAAAGCTGCAATACTGGATCCAACTCTGGTCCAACTCAGGAGTCATTGCAAGGTACAATTTCACACTTCTCAATCGACAACTGGGGACACAATGGGGTGCATAGGACGTTCCACCCAACCACGTGGACCCGAAGGCCCACCCCTCGTGCTAAGTTTGAATGATTCAATCTCTTGTTCTTAATGGAAAACCCATAATAAATCTCCATCCAAAACCTGGAACAAAACAAAATAATTTTGTCAAAAAAATTTTAGAAAATAAAACAAAATTCTGTTGTTTGATCTTCTTCAATCTGGGTATAATAATGGAAATAGATATATAGATATGTATGTATATACATATATAAATATATATATATCTATTTACCAGGCATATAAATCTTTTATTTGTTTTTAGATCTGGTAATTCCGCCATGGCGAGGTCGCCATTTATTCTTTTTAGAAACGGAATTTTAAATTTAAAAAAAAAATATGCATGAGGGTTTCTTTTGTTTTGGGCAGGGCACTGCCCCACGACCGCCCCCATTGGAGGCGCTGCCTGTGGTGGCCAGCCCAGCGCGCAGCACCAGGCCGCGGGCCAGTGTGGGTGCAAAGCTGGGGGCCATTCACCGGCACGAGTTGTGGGTAGCGACCCGACCCGCAGTCGCCTTCGCAAAAAAAATGAATATAATTTTTTTTTTTTTTAATTTTAATTTTATTTTAATATTTAATATTATATTTTATATGTTTAATATTTAATAATATATATATATAATATTGATACTATATATGTAATAATTAATATTATATATATATAATATTCAATATAATATATATATTACTTAATATTAGATATATAAATAAACTATTTAATCTTAAAATCATTTTGATTATGATTATAATTGTTAACCTAAAGATAATGAATGATTTATTTAAATTAGGCGAGAATTAGTTAATTTATTAACGTGAAGTTGAAATAAAGACCAAATTGTTTGATCTAAATGTTTAATTATTTAGATGTTTTAATAATAGTATATGATTGTGGAACTTAGAGTAAAGGATTGATTTAATCTTAATCTAATAACGTCATTTATTTAAATAGTTTGGATTATGGGATATGATAGTAAAACTAAGGAATATAATCAGGAAACTTAGAGTTATCGAATGGTTTATTCTAATCAGATGAATATATGTGTCAACTGTTTGACTTATTTATAATTTGATTTTGATTATCTTAAGATGACTTTTGATTACGGAATCGAAGCAAAAGTGGATTTTGTATTCAAGTAATTTATTTTTAAAAGGTAGATTTTAAATGACCAAGTGCTTTCATTTTCAAAGGCCGAATTTATTAATATATGTAATTGGAAGTGAATGTGATGTGTTTGATTGAGAAATTGCAAGAATGAAAACTGTGTTTGGCTGGGTTTAGGAAATCCGAATTTTAGTTTATTTAATTGCTTGAAATACTTTTAATGTTATTCTTTCTTGTTCGATGTTGGGAGTATAGAGTCATTGTTGAAGTCTTCCTGATAGGGGATTTGTATCCTGTTGTGGGTTGTATTTATGAAAGTCAACCTTTGGTGTGTCGTAGAAAATGTGCATAGTTATACCTTGTGGATCACCCGGTTTTCACGAACGGGGATTTCTGCCTCCTTGGGTGTAGGAGAGGGTAATGTGATTTGGTTTCCTCCAATGTTGGAGCGGGTTTTGTACGTTGTTTTCCTCCAGTGTTGGAGTAAGTTCCGTGTTCTGTTTCCTCCTTGGTTTGGAGAGGTCGTGTTATCTAGCTTCTGCTTGTGGGTGTGTTGTCGATAGGAGAGTGGCTCTTGGTGGGGGTCTGGCACACAAAGGGGCGCCAGGGTAACTCACCTAGAGTTTAACTAAGTGATAATTTAAATGAATTAATGGGGATCCTTCAAACTAATAAGATAATGAATGCCTCTCTCTTGTGAAGCAAGTGAATGATAAGGCTCGAGATGAGATGGGACGCATAGTTTTGCATGAGGGTCCGGCGCTGGTAGAGGCAAGCCAGGGTAACCCAAGATGGGGGTCCGGTAGCCTAGGAAGGTTGAGCTAGGGTAACTCATGGCAATTTATGTATGACACTTTTCCTACGTCGACAGTTAATCAGTAATTGTGTGATGTACATGATCATTGTTCTCTGAAAGCATTGTAACTTCGTCTTAAGTGATGTTGTGACTGTTGTGGCTTAATGGTATTGTGGTTGTAGATGTTAAGTGGCTTTGTGATTGTAGTTGTTTCAATTCAGTTTTGGTGTAAGCCTGTGTCTAGGGGTTGATGGTCTTGTCTAGGAAATCCTTGTTACTATCTCCTAGCACGGAGGGAGTGGGGCCTTTGGGTTCCACATGGTCGGGTGGCGTGCATCTTTTTCCGTTGGTTCTTCTTCTTGTTCGTGCGTTCGTGATTCCAGTTGGAGAGCTCGTGGGAATCAGTTCTTCTCATGCCTTGTTCTCTCAGTTCTTATTGTATTTTATTACCCCTCAGTTGTTATCGAGGTGGAATTTGTAATATGTAATCTTTTGGTTGGATTTACCTCATTCGGGGAATGAGTGACGTAACCTTATTATTTAAATGTTAAATTGGAATCTTGAGGTATTTAATATCCTTGTTGTAATTTATCTTGCATGGAATGTATGTTGTCTCATTTCCTTAAGTGCTTAATGTTTCAGTTTATGTTAATGTTATTTGATGTTAGGTTTTTAAGTAATCTTTGTCTCATGGCCTTAGAGGTTGTTGGCAATATGTATTCACCTTACATGTTGTTTATACTTAAACAAAAAAAAATTTGGCACGTTTAAGTAGTGAATTGCAACTTCCTCTAGGGTTGCGTGGCGGGGCATTACACATGGTATCAGAGCCTAGGTTTAAACACTGGGAACTCTGGGATTATGTTGGACAAATTATGTTGTATGTGCGTAGGTTTATACTCTGGGCACTATGAGCCCATTGTATTGACCTAGTTGATTTTTCTCTTTTGTGTGGTTTTCCTTTTTGGGTTGATTTCTCTTGTTTGCCCAGAAGTCGTCATTAAGTGGTATAGGTCCAATGGTGCAGGAAACTAGTGGAAAGGATAGGATCCTCGGTGTAGTGCGCAATGCACCGATATCCTTTCTATTGGAAGAATGCATTATGGACGATTGTGTAGTGTGTGATTTTGGTGTGTTGTGTGTGGAGGACGACAATCAGTTTTGTTGTTGTGTCCACCCTTACATGTCTTTGGTTGAATGCTTTTGTGAGGATTAGGCTCGCAAGCCTACCAAGAGGTGTGTTTTGTTTGGCTTCCTTCTTGTTGCTTGACTTTTTCGTTGTGTAAAGGGTTGAGACCCTTGAGTGGATTCTTGAGTGTGGTTGTAGTGTGTTTGTTGGGTGTATTCCAAGTGCTTGATATGGCAAGATAGGCATGGACCTCTTTCCTTGAGTGCCTTAGTATGGCGTTTGTATCTTATGAGAAATTGTTTATGTATTCATGAAGGTTTGTTTCCTAGATCAAACCTTGGGTAAAGGACCTAAGTCCCCAAGTTGCACTCATATTTATAAAAAAGGTATAATGTGAATAGAAAACCATTTTGTAGTATGTGAAAGTATAGAGAAATAAAGGATTAGTGAAACCATAGTATGAAAACGATAATTGCATGATAGGTACATCTTGTTGGTGAGGCCTATAGTCCCCAACATTATAGTTAAGTTTTAAGAAATCATGTTGATGATTAGATTATTGTACCTAGATTCAAAATGCAAAATGTCGAACAAATGTTGAAGTGATAATGTTGTATATCTTGTCTGGAGTAAACTTGTAATGATATTGATTTATGTGTGATCTTATGGAGTTTGTAATAGGGGAACTTGCAGGCTTCCAGGAGTAAGCCTGACCCTAGGGGGGGAGGATGTAACACCCCTCCTTTTTGTGCTCTGTTAATCAGGCAATGTTTTCCTATGTTATGCTTCGATCATGTTAAGATGTGAATTAATGATGCTTTATGCTTTGACTATGTTAATAATGTTAGCCTTGTCAGTTAGTGATATTGTATTGGTGAAGGGGACGGGGTTGTATCACTCGCTTGCGAGTGCCCTACGATTCTGAGATTTCCTCTTCACGGTGTATCTGATCATACTATGTATATATGCACGTTCGACATGTTCTTTGTTGCAGGTTGGCAGGTACATGACATCGACTCCACCTGGTTTCCAGGTCTGAGCGTGTCCATTGACCAACAGAAATTAATTGGGAGATAGTAGCTAGGGTTTCCGAACCAGGTCATCACCCTAGTCATAGCATGTTGTTGGTTTGTCGTCGGGGTAAGTTGTTTTAACTTGGTCAGTACCCCTTGAGTGTTTATTTAATTTCAAGTTTAAGTTTATTAAATGACTTGCGTAGTCTAATTAATGATCAAATGTGTTTAGTTGCAAGCTAAAAATGATTAAATAGCTTTTGGAAATTATAAATGATGAATGTTTTGTCTTATTGAAATGTGGGAAAATTAGTGAGTAATTAATCAATTTAATTTACTTAATAAAATAATCTAATTTTGAATTAGATTTATTTTATTGACTAATTAAATTAATAAGGATAAATTAAATCAATTTAGCTATGTGGGTACTATTAGATACTTGGATTAAATCAGAAATTAGAAATATGTCTTATATTTAATTTCTTAGAAATAAAGTGGAAAAAAGAATTGAGAATGGCATTATGAATTGTTGAATTCAATTTGGTTAAAAGAAAATTTAAATTTTCATTTGGGTTGAAAATGTAATTTTATTTAAAAGATATCATGCAAATTTCATTTGTGAATAGAAATTGTTTGAAAATTGCAAAATAGAAAATATCCCCATTTTGGCAAAAATATTAGTGGGTGAGTCATTTTTAGGGTTTTGGAAAATTTGAGGAAAAGACTTTGCATAAGGAAAGGAGAATTTTTGTTTTTTGGGGAAAAAGAAGGAGAAGGAAAAGAAAAAAAAAAAGGGAAAGGAGAGCAAGAAGGATTGGATTTTGTGGAGAGGCTGAATTCAAATCAAGGGCAACCTCCATTGACAAAACTTCAAGCTTGTGGAGAAAAAATCAGGTTCTTTACTTAATGTTCTTGATTTCTTTTGGTAAAGAAAAATTTAAGATTTGTTTATGATTTAGTTTGAATGATTCAATCTCTTGTTCTCAATGGAAAACCCATCATAAATCTCCATCCAAAACCTGGAACAAAACAAAATAATTTTGCCAATAAAATTTAGAAAATAAAACAAAATTCTGTTGTTTGATCTTCTTCAATCTGGTTATAATAATGGAAATAGATATATAGATATGTATGTATATACATATATAAATATATATATCTATTTACCAGGCATATAAATCTTTTATTTGTTTTTGGATCTGGTAATTCCGCCATGGCGAGGTCGCCATTTATTTTTTTTAGAAACGAAATTTTAAATTTAAAAAAAAATATGCATGAGGGTTTCTTTTGTTTTGGGCAGGGCACTGCCCCACGGCCGCCCCCATTGGAGGCGCTGCCTGTGGTGGCCACGCCCAGCGCGGCCCACACAGGCCGCGTCCCCATGTGGGGGGGCTGCTGGGCAGCAAACCCCGCGTGGGAGGCCCTGTGGGCTTCGCAGCCCACACAGGGGCTGCGTCCCCTGTTTGGGCCGCGCGGCCCACAGGAATTAGGGCTTCGGCCCTTCGCAAAAAAAATGAATATAAATTCTTTTTTTATTTTATTTTAATTTTAATTTTATTTTAATATTTAATATTATATTTTATATGTTTAATATTTAATAATATATATATATATATAATATTGATACTATATATGTAATAATTAATATATATATATATAATATTCAATATAATATATATATTACTTAATATTAGATATATAAATAAACTATTTAATCTTAAAATCATTTTGATTATGATTATAATTGTGAACCTAAAGATAATGAATGATTTATTTAAATTAGGCGAGAATTAGTTAATTTATTAACGTGAAGTTGAAATAAAGACCAAATTGTTTGATCTAAATGTTTAATTATTTAGATGTTTTAATAATAGTATATGATTGTGGAACTTAGAGTAAAGGATTGATTTAATCTTAATCTAATAACGTCATTTATTTAAATAGTTTGGATTATGGGATATGATAGTAAAACTAAGGAATATAATCAGGAAACTTAGAGTTATCGAATGGTTTATTCTAATCAGATGAATATATGTGTCAACTGTTTGACTTATTTATAATTTGATTTTGATTATCTTAAGATGACTTTTGATTACGGAATCGAAGCAAAAGTGGATTTTGTATTCAAGTAATTTATTTTTAAAAGGTAGATTTTAAATGACCAAGTGCTTTCATTTTCAAAGGCCAAATTTATTAATATATGTAATTGGAAGTGAATGTGATGTGTTTGATTGAGAAATTGCAAGAATGAAAACTGTGTTTGGCTGGGTTTAGGAAATCCGAATTTTAGTTTATTTAATTGCTTGAAATACTTTTAATGTTATTCTTTCTTGTTCGATGTTGGGAGTATAGAGTCATTGTTGAAGTCTTCCTGATAGGGGATTTGTATCCTGTTGTGGGTTGTATTTATGAAAGTCAACCTTTGGTGTGTCGTAGAAAATGTGCATAGTTATACCTTGTGGATCACCTGGTTTTCACGAACGGGGATTTCTGCCTCCTTGGGTGTAGGAGAGGGTAATGTGATTTGGTTTCCTCCAATGTTGGAGCGGGTTTTGTACATTGTTTTCCTCCATGTTGGAGTAAGTTCTGTGTTCTGTTTCCTCCTTGGTTTGGAGAGGTCGTGTTATCTAGCTTCTGCTTGTGGGTGTGTTGTCGATAGGAGAGTGGCTCTTGGTGGGGGTCTGGCACACAAAGGGGCGCCAGGGTAACTCACCTAGAGTTTAACTAAGTGATAATTTAAATGAATTAATGGGGATCCTTCAAACTAATAAGATAATGAATGCCTCTCTCTCATGAAGCAAGTGAATGATAAGGCTCGAGATGAGATGGGACGCATAGTTTTGCATGAGGGTCCGGCGCCGGTAGAGGCAAGCCAGGGTAACCCAAGATGGGGGTCCGGTAGCCTAGGAAGGTTGAGCTAGGGTAACTCATGGCAATTTATGTATGACACTTTTCCTACGTCGACAGTTAATCAGTTATTGTGTGATGTACATGATCATTGTTCTCTGAAAGCATTGTAACTTCGTGTTAAGTGATGTTGTGACTGTTGTGGCTTAATGGCATTGTGGTTGTAGATGTTAAGTGGCTTTGTGATTGTAGTTGTTTCAATTCAGTTTTGGTGTAAGCCTGTGTCTAGGGGTTGATGGTCTTGTCTAGGAAATCCTTGTTACTATCTCCTAGCACGGAGGGAGTGGGGCCTTTGGGTTCCACGTGGTCGGGTGGCGTGCATCTTTTTCCGTTGGTTCTTCTTCTTGTTCGTGCGTTCGTGATTCCAGTTGGAGAGCTCGTGGGAATCAGTTCTTCTCATGCCTTGTTCTCTCAGTTCTTATTGTATTTTATTACCCCTCAGTTGTTATCGAGGTGGAATTTGTAATATGTAATCTTTTGGTTGGATTTACCTCATTCGGGGAATGAGTGACGTAACCTTATTGTTTAAATGTTAAATTGGAATCTTGAGGTATTTAATATCCTTGTTGTAATTTATCTTGCATGGAATGTATGTTGTCTCATTTCCTTAAGTGCTTAATGTTTCAGTTTATGTTAATGTTATTTGATGTTGGGTTTTTAAGTAATCTTTGTCTCGTGGCCTTAGAGGTTGTTGGCAATATGTATTCACCTTACATGTTGTTTATACTTAAACAAAAAAAAATTTGGCACGTTTAAGTAGTGAATTGCAACTTCCTCTAGGGTTGCGTGGCGGGGCATTACACATGGTATCAGAGCCTAGGTTTAAACACTGGGAACTCTGGGATTATGTTGGACCCATTATGTTGTATGTGCGTAGGTTTATACTCTGGGCACTATGAGCCCATTGTATTGACCTAGTTGATTTTTCTCTTTTGTGTGGTTTTCCTTTTTGGGTTGATTTCTCTTGTTTGCCCAGAAGTCGTCGTTAAGTGGTATAGGTCCAATGGTGCAGGTAACTAGTGGAAAGGATAGGATCCTCGGTGTAGTGCGCAATGCACCAATATCCTTTCTATTGGAAGAATGCATTATGGACGATTGTGTAGTGTGTGATTTTGGTGTGTTGTGTGTGGAGGACGACAATCAGTTTTGTTGTTGTGTCCACCCTTGCATGTCTTTGGTTGAATGCTTTTGTGAGGATTAGGCTCGCAAGCCTACCAAGAGGTGTGTTTTGTTTGGCTTCCTTCTTGTTGCTTGACTTTTTCGTTGTGTAAAGGGTTGAGACCCTTGAGTGGATTCTTGAGTGTGGTTGTAGTGTGTTTGTTGGGTGTATTCCAAGTGCTTGATATGGGCAAGATAGGCATGGACCTCTTTCCTTGAGTGCCTTAGTATGGCGTTTGTATCTTATGAGAAATTGTTTATGTATTCATGAAGGTTTGTTTCCTAGATCAAACCTTGGGTAAAGGACCTAAGTCCCCAAGTTGCACTCATATTTATAAAAAAGGTATAATGTGAATAGAAAACCATTTTGTAGTATGTGAAAGTATAGAGAAATAAAGGATTAGTGAAACCATAGTATGAAAACGATAATTGCATGATAGGTACATCTTGTTGGTGAGGCCTATAGTCCCCAACATTATAGTTAAGTTTTAAGAAATCATGTTGCTGATTAGATTATTGTACGTAGATTCAAAATGCAAAATGTCGAACAAATGTTGAAGTGAGAATGTTGTATATCTTGTATGGAGTAAACTTGTAATGATATTGATTTATGTGTGATCTTATGGAGTTTGTAATAGGGGAACTTGCAAGCTTCCAGGAGTAAACCTGACCCTAGGGGGGGAGGATGTAACACCCCTCCTTTTTGTGCTCTGTTAATCAGGCAATGTTTTCCTATGTTATGCTTCGATCATGTTAAGATGTGAATTAATGATGCTTTATGCTTTGACTATGTTAATAATGTTAGCCTTGTCAGTTAGTGATATTGTATTGGTGAAGGGGACGGGGTTGTATCACTCACTTGCGAGTGCCCTACGATTCTGAGATTTCCTCTTCACGGTGTATCTGATCATATTATGTATATATGCACGTTCGACATGTTCTTTGTTGCAGGTTGGCAGGTACATGACATCGACTCCACTTGGTTTCCAGGTGTGAGCGTGTCCATTGACCAACGGAAATTAATTGGGAGATAGTAGCTAGGGTTTTCGAACTAGGTCATCACCCTAGTCATAGCATGTTGTTGGTTTGTCGTCGGGGTCAGTTGTTTTAACTTGGTCAGTACCCCTTGAGTGTTTATTTAATTTCAAGTTTAAGTTTATTAAATGACTTGCGTAGTCTAATTAATGATCAAATGTGTTTAGTTGCAAGCTAAAAATGATTAAATAGCTTTTGGAAATTATAAATGATGAATGTTTTGTCTTATTGAAATGTGGGAAAATTAGTGAGTAATTAATCAATTTAATTTACTTAATAAAATAATCTAATTTTGAATTAGATTTATTTTATTGACTAATTAAATTAATAAGGATAAATTAAATCAATTTAGCTATGTGGGTACTATTAGATACTTGGATTAAATCAGAAATTAGAAATATGTCTTATATTTAATTTCTTAGAAATAAAGTGGAAAAAAGAATTGAGAATGGCATTATGAATTGTTGAATTCAATTTGGTTAAAAGAAAATTTAAATTTTCATTTGGGTTGAAAATGTAATTTTATTTAAAAGATATCATGCAAATTTCATTTGTGAATATAAATTGTTTGAAAATTGCAAAATAGAAAATATCCCCATTTTGGCAAAAATATTAGTGGGTGAGTCATTTTTAGGGTTTTGGAAAATTTGAGGAAAAGACTTTGCATAAGGAAAGGAGAATTTTTATTTTTTGGGGAAAAAGAAGGAGAAGGAAAAGAAAAAAAAAAAGGGAAAGGAGAGCAAGAAGGATTGGATTTTGTGGAGAGGCTGAATTCAAATCAAGGGCAACCTCCATTGACAAAACTTCAAGCTTGTGGAGAAAAAATCAGGTTCTTTACTTAATGTTCTTGATTTCTTTTGGTAAAGAAAAATTTAAGATTTGTTTATGATTTAGTTTGAATGATTCAATCTCTTGTTCTCAATGGAAAACCCATCATAAATCTCCATCCAAAACCTGGAACAAAACAAAATAATTTTGCCAATAAAATTTAGAAAATAAAACAAAATTCTGTTGTTTGATCTTCTTCAATCTGGTTATAATAATGGAAATAGATATATACATATGTATGCATATACATATATAAATATATATATCTATTTACCAGGCATATAAATCTTTTATTTGTTTTTGGATCTGGTAATTCCGCCATGGCGAGGTCGCCATTTATTTTTTTTAGAAACGAAATTTTAAATTTAAAAAAAAATATGCATGAGGGTTTCTTTTGTTTTGGGCAGGGCACTGCCCCACGGCCGCCCCCATTGGAGGCGCTGCCTGTGGTGGCCACGCCCAGCGCGCCCCACACAGGCCGCGTCCCCATGTGGGGGGGCTGCTGGGCAGCAAACCTCGCGTGGGAGGCCCTGTGGGCTTCGCAGCCCACACAGGGGCTGCGTCCCCTGTTTGGGCCGCGCGGCCCATAGGAATTAGGGTTTCGGCCCTTCGCAAAAAAAATGAATATAAATTCTTTTTTTATTTTATTTTAATTTTAATTTTATTTTAATATTTAATATTATATTTTATATGTTTAATATTTAATAATATATATATATATATAATATTGATACTATATATGTAATAATTAATATTATATATATAATATTCAATATAATATATATATTACTTAATATTAGATATATAAATAAACTATTTAATATTAAAATCATTTTGATTATGATTATAATTGTTAACCTAAAGATAATGAATGATTTATTTAAATTAGGTGAGAATTAGTTAATTTATTAATGTGAAGTTGAAATAAAGACCAAATTGTTTGATCTAAATGTTTAATTATTTAGATGTTTTAATAATAGTATATGATTGTGGAACTTAGAGTAAAGGATTGATTTAATCTTAATCTAATAACGTCATTTATTTAAATAGTTTGGATTATGGGATATGATAGTAAAACTAAGGAATATAATTAGGAAACTTAGAGTTATCGAATGGTTTATTCTAATCAGATGAATATATGTGTCAACTATTTGACTTATTTATAATTTGATTTTGATTATCTTAAGATGACTTTTGATTACGGAATCGAAGCAAAAGTGGATTTTGTATTCAAGTAATTTATTTTTAAAAGGTAGATTTTAAATGACCAAGTGCTTTCATTTTCAAAGGCTGAATTTATTAATATATGTAATTGGAAGTGAATGTGATGTGTTTGATTGAGAAATTGCAAGAATGAAAACTGTGTTTGACTGGGTTTAGGAAATCCGAATTTTAGTTTATTTAATTGCTTGAAATACTTTTAATGTTATTCTTTCTTGTTCGATGTTGGGAGTATAGAGTCATTGTTGAAGTCTTCCTGATAGGGGATTTTTATCCTGTTGTGGGTTGTCTTTATGAAAGTCAACCTTTGGTGTGTCATAGAAAATGTGCATAGTTATACCTTGTGGATCACCCAGTTTTCACGAACGGGGATTTCTGCCTCCTTGGGTGTAGGAGAGGGTAATGTGATTTGGTTTCCTCCAATGTTGGAGCGGGTTTTGTACGCTGTTTTCCTCCAGTGTTGGAGTAAATTCCGTGTTCTGTTTCCTCCTTGGTTTGGAGAGGTCGTGTTATCTAGCTTCTGCTTGTGGGTGTGTTGTCGATAGGAGAGTGGCTCTTGGTGGGGGTCCAGCACACAAAGGGGTGCCAGGGTAACTCACCTAGAGTTTAACTAAGTGATAATTTAAATGAATTAATGGGGATCCTTCAAACTAATAAGATAATGAATGCCTCTCTCTCGTTAAGCAAGTGAATGATAAGGCTCGAGATGAGATGGGACGCATAGTTTTGCATGAGGGTCCGGCGCCGGTAGAGGCAAGCCAGGGTAACCCAAGATGGGGATCCGGTAGCCTAGGAAGGTTGAGCTAGGGTAACTCATGGCAATTTATGTATGACACTTTTCCTACGTCGACAGTTAATCAGTTATTGTGTGATGTACATGATCATTGTTCTCTGAAAGCATTATAACTTCGTGTTAAGTGATGTTGTGACTGTTGTGGCTTAATGGCATTGTGGTTGTAGATGTTAAGTGGCTTTGTGATTGTAGTTGTTTCAATTCAGTTTTGGTGTAAGCCTGTGTCTAGGGGTTGATGGTCTTGTCTAGGAAATCCTTGTTACTATCTCCTAGCACTAAGGGAGTGGGGCCTTTGGGTTCCACGTGGTCGGGTGGTGTGCATCTTTTTCCGTTGGTTCTTCTTCTTGTTCATGCGTTCATGATTCCAGTTGGAGAGCTCGTGGGAATCAGTTCTTCTCATGCCTTGTTCTCTCAGTTCTTATTGTATTTTATTACCCCTCAGTTGTTATCGAGGTGGAATTTGTAATATGTAATCTTTTGGTTGGATTTACCTCATTCGGGGAATGAGTGATGTAACCTTATTGTTTAAATGGTAAATTGGAATCTTGAGGTATTTAATATCCTTGTTGTAATTTATCTTGCATGGAATGTATGTTGTCTCATTTCCTTAAGTTCTTAATGTTTCAGTTTATGTTAATGTTATTTGATGTTGGGTTTTTAAGTAATCTTTGTCTCGTGGCCTTAGAGGTTGTTGGCAATATGTATTCACCTTACATGTTGTTTATACTTAAACAAAAAAAAAATTGGCACGTTTAAGTAGTGAATTGCAACTTCCTCTAGGGTTGCGTGGTGGGGCATTACAGATGACAAGAAGGACCCCAATGATAACCATCATACAGAACAAGGATACAAGACTTCACAACAAGAACCACAATAACATAAGGCAATCTCCAGCACAAAATATAACCAACACAAGATGTGCCCAATATAAGGAATAACCAATATAGCATCAACATACAAATTCCAACATGTGCTTCCAGAGGCCCAAAAATAACATAGAGGGAAACAAAGCATACATGGTTGTTAAAGGAAGAGAGTCATCGCAATGTTGCATGGGTTACCCTGGCGAATCTTCCTAGGCCCCGACCCCCAACTTGGGTTACCCTGGTGACCTCTTACGAAACTCGGCCCCACATGCAATCCAATGCGGAATCAATTATCTTTCATAAAGACAAGATAACGATCTTGCCATTCTAGGCCTTCTCAACTCATCCCCAAGTCTGAACTAGCCCTTGAGTCCATGAGCGAGGCATAATTTATACAGTTAAGTGTTTTAGACTACCTAATGTATTGATTTAGTTTTCACTTATTAGACTAACTCCACATGAGTTACCCAGGCACCACTTTGTGTGCCGGCCCCCATGAAGAGCCACTCCGCTAGTAACAACATATCTCAGAAAACACAAAAGGGAAAGCCAATTTGCACAAGAAACCTAATCCAATAAAATAACTGCATCAGGTGAAGCATACACCTTCTCATGCTAGAAATTCACAGTAACAATAACCACATTCAAGTGCAAGTGAAACAACATGAAAACTCAAATAACCACAATAGGTCTGATATGGGTAATCCAAGGCGATCCTCCTAGGTCACCGGACCTCCATACCAACTCTCGCAAGAAGAAACCATATCCCCTCTAACCTCTAGAAAACTAACAAATTATCTAAACAAAGGTTTCCCCATCAAAGGGATAGACACAGTAACAAGTTCTCAAAGAGTTATTTTCAAACCACAATTATCGAGTCAACAAGTATAAGATAGTGAGGGGAAACATTCCAACCTTAAAGTCAAAATCCTCTCATTAAATCTAAGACACAATGGGCTCTCTCCATGAAACAAGAACCACAATCATCACCATGTCACTAACAACCATAATAACCAAAATCATCTCAAGATCAACAACCGTGATAGCAATATTAAAGTCCACTAATCATAACTTAATAAAACCACATGAATGAATAATCAAACAATCATAAACTCATCAAACAACTATAACTATGGAAAGAACTCACAATCTCTTTTCCTTGCTAAATTAGTTTTAATCACCATATAATATAACACGCCTTTACATAAATACATATGAATATATCAAATCATCATAAAGATCTATTTTCATAAGAACTAGAGTTTGTTTCAATGATTCCTAAAAAGAGTTTAACTATTTTGAGCTTAGCATGCTCACATTGCTTCCATTATTTACAACATGTCATAATATTCTACATCTAGTATTTGGTAAATATACTCATTTGCTTATCTTGTAAGAAAGACAAAGGTATATAAAATAAAGGTCCAATCTAAGGTTGAATGTATTTGACTATACCACTCAACCAAGTTTTAAAAAGGCATCCCAAGTCTAATTGGAATGAGAATACGGTGATAAGGTAAACAACCACATTTTTGGGTCAAAACATGAGGAAACACTAGAGTGATATTGGACACAAGGGTGCAAATACAAGCTAGTCAAATATTTACCTGAAGTAAAGGACTACAACATAGTGCTCAACTAATGATGTTGAATATTTAGCAATCACAGTCTAAAAAGATTTCAAAATGAAGGCAAGCGCTCGGCCAAAGAAAGGCTCTACCACAATTTTAAGAGAGGAAAGTAACGCTATTTCTAGACACATATAATGTAACATGCAGCGACCAAGATACTAGTATGAGACATGCGCGCTAGCTAAGTACAGGGAATATATATATATATATATATTTCACAAAACAATATTTGGTAGCCATCAATATATGTCCCCCAATAGATAGCGAAGGGAGATGCAAAGAGGATTTCATCTGACACTGTTTATTAATATAAGTTATCATCCTGAGTCTCAGTCCATCTAATGGCAGGAAAAGTTATGCTCATGTCTTAGGTGAGACTACAATTTTATAACTTAGTCTTCGCTTGTGCGAATTACTAGAAAGGAAAAAGAGGTATGGACGGTCACATATAACAATGATTACTAGACTAACAATTACAAGGAAACATTACCTCCAATTCGAGCACCAGGAATTGGGTGTACATCAGTTACAACGACACATGAAATAAATATTGGGTTCATTCAATGTTCAAGGCACAATGACCTAAAAGAGACTTGCACTATAATAAAGTGTACTATATCAAATATCCAGTATAATGAGAGACATCCATCAAAGAAACTATACTGATTTGATGAGCCATCCGTAGTTTCACAGTTAGAAATAGTTCATACTTAGACATGCATGGCTTAATCTTTGAGACAAGCAAATGACTACTGGCAGGATCGACCAGGTAACCATCAAAGCATAACAACAGGGAATTTCATCATAGGAACATGTAGATAAGATATGTATATTGGCAGAGTATTTCCAGCAACACGACTTTTATTTCCTGTTGAATCCAAACAATGCTATGATGTATGTTCTACTCTAAAACACTTGCACAGGCCTCCTTATCAGAACATAACGATCTCAACAATTTACTTGGTAATAAAAATATATAGATAAGGAAGAGAGCAAGTAAACCTTCCATTCAGTGACAACCCTGATCTTGGAAGATAAACAAATAAGAAAAATATTAGATAAGCAGGAATGCATGCCTATGCAAAACGAAAGATTAGGAACAACCTATGGTCGCGTACCCAAGTGTAATGGTAGGAAATTTTGTCAGATGATGTAGTTGGATAAGGTTTTGCTGGGAGCTTTCCAATCTTGAATTAAATCGTCTAGCATAGCATTATAGATTCAATGTAAAGGGGCAAAGAACCTTGAAGCAGTTGGATTGATCGCCATATAATGGTACATGATTTTTGTGTAGGAGATAGATCGCATCCACCAACACAGAAGATATATGCAAGGTTGAAGAAGTTGGTTTGGCGATGGCTTATTAATCATGGCCCTCAAATGGCCATTAGATTTTTTTAAGAACCTCCGAGTATGTTCTGATAATCACACTGCATCCATGTTCATCTCCTAGTTTGTTGTAAGAGATATTGTTTGAAAAGATGTGAACTACTTCCATCATTTAAACTAGTTCTATTTTATTATGGATAATAATGGCGCCGATGCTAAATGAAACAAACTGAGAAATAGGCTTACACTATGATATTGTGCACTGGTTGCAGACATGCATGTAGAATGCATAAGCAAAGTCATGGTACGTGAACTATTTGACAAAACTCCTCAGGGAAAAGTCATAGAATGGTACAATAATTATATGAGTCACAAGGGTCTCACTGGCTAGTGGTTATATCCCTTATGCCAAAATAAACCATACGCATTTCCTACAATTGGAAAACAAAAATTCAAGAGGGCCAGCAAATCGACTTACAACCAGAAGTCATGGCTGAGGATTTCTCGTGTGATGATTCTTGAGAGGCCAAGATGTATATATATGAGAGGAATTGATGATGAAGTTTATTCAAAAATATATATAGTAACCTTGACAAGAGACACAAAAGCTTTGTGGCATGAGTAGTTTCCTATACAAAAATAAATGTTTTCAAATACTTCGCCTATCTCAGTGAGATGATTTCTTAAGGGCCTATAAAATGGCCTAAAGAAAGAGGTTCATAGAAATGGTCTCAAAGACTCACATAATCGATTTAAAATAACATAATAGTCACTAAGTTTAAGCTTAGAAGAGAATATACAGAAAAAGAATAAGTAAATAGTGTCCTTTTAAGAATCGATATATGAGGAGCACCACTTACCTAACAGGTGAGTTCATTTTACGGAATATGTAGTAGATTGAATTCGATGAAATGAGCGTCTAGGAAACACCACAAGAACTCGTTTTCTTTTAATTCTGAGATACAAAATCTAGCGCTTGCTACTCCCTTCTAGTAGTCAACTCAATTCTATGGAAGATCTGACTGGGCTTCCATGGTGTCCATACTCGCAGAAGTCAAAAAAAATAAAAAATACTATCTCCACGAATTAATGCCCAAGACCCCCATATGGGTACCGCCATGCAAGGAGAGAAGATCCGTTACAACAAGTTGAGCCACCCTCCCCATGTGCTCCCCGGGCCAAGATCCACTATAACTATTCCCCTATCCATATTAACATGCAACAAGCATGATTGGTAACCAACTAACATTATTCCTCAATCCCCGTACGCAACCAGCCATACAACCAATTATGATTGGTATGAAATTAAAGTCCTTCCCCCATGTAATGCAACCATAACAAAAATTAAGGAGAAAACTCTCACTTAACTCGACATGCCATAACTTTTTTTTTTTTTGTAAGCTCTTACTTTAAACTGCCAAAAACCAAGACGACTAATCCTAAAATAGACTCCACCATCATAGCCCAATAACAGCATATTCCAACTTACAACTTTTATTTACTTATTTATTATAACATAACTTTATAATTTTATAAATCTATTGATATTCATTTATCAAAGTACCCCGTTTACGCAATAATTCATTTTAAGGCATAAAATAATTAAAAGAATTTATTTATCAATTAAATAAACCAAATGCTAAAATAGTTACCTAGACCCAAAATCAACAATTATCAAACAAACTTACTCTAAACGCCCAGAGAGGTGAATACGGAGGGGCATTACAATTATAGTATAACATAGGCAAGGAGCCTTCATAATAGGCACTGCCAACACTCAAATCTAGAGTATTTTGACAACATACCAAGAGCTAAAAAATATGTTGTGCAAACTCCACTCCAAAAACTCAATAAGTAGAGAAACCAATACATGAAACTACCAAAGGAGAATAGAAAAACTATGAGCTAATAGTACCCAAAAGTGACACCCAAATCGCCTATTCAAATTCTAATATCCAAGTCCTAAGAGAAGTCCTATTAAAATTTGTTACAACACTAGTTATCCCCTAACTTGGGCACTCCAAATTGTCTTATTCAAACCCCCCTAAATATGCTTTATGATATATTCATAATTACATGTCATAGGTTGTGAATTATCTTAGTCAATATATGAAATTGTGTCTTATAGCTATCTTATGGCTATCTTATGTTTCATATATTCTTTTAAATTTTGAAGTGAGATCCTAAATTTTGGAAGCCACAACTTTTGATCTAATAATTTGATTAATTTTTTAAAAAAATTGAAGATCTTAGAGAGTTCTATATCACTATAACCAATTTTAGTCAATTGAAGACTATTTTGGTAACTTTTGGGGCCAAAACCATTATTTGTAGCCCAAAAATTGCAATTAGAGAAATTATGATGCAAGGTTGAGACATCTTCCTAACATTCTCTTAGTTATCAAAAACCTTGCAAGAGTAAACAAAATACCAATATTATCAACTATTTTCTGGGGGATGAGAAGGTCATAGAATTTCTACACCACCTAGTATTTTATTTGCTAATTAGAGTTTTTAAAACATCTCCAATGTTCTCAAAAGTATCCATTCTCTCTAGCAACATCCTCTCATATTCCACCATTCCATAAACAAAATGATTTTATAAATCAATGTGTTTTATCTATAGTTGAAAGGTTAGGTTATTTTCCATGCTCATGACACTTTGCACCTATCACAATAAACTCTAACTACCTTATGATGTAGCTCAACATCTAAATACAATATGAACTGACAAATTGAATCGTTATAGGTTTGAGTAGCTATCATGTAACCTATCTTTATTGTGGATAAAATGAATATATCTTATCACTTACTCGTCCAAATCCCTACACTAAATAAGCTAGACATATAGCCACTACTAGGCCTTCTATTTAAAACATCTCTTGCAAATTTTATTTGAACCCATAAGATTTGATGGATTGGCTAGTTTCTACAAGATTTTTATTAGTAACTTTAGTAGTATTTGTGTGCTAATCATATAGATATTGATAGGTGTTAGGATTTCAAATGGTTAGTATTTCTACCATAAAGACTTTATAAATAAGAAAGTAACAAATAAACTATCATGTAAATATTTCCAACATGTGATAGTGTTTTAGGTAGACTATGATTCTAGTGATACAAAATTGAAATAACTCTCAATAACAAAGGTATACCTTGAATGAACTTACTTAATTGAGATTTTGAAAGATGCAAAGCATAAATATTGTGTATTATCAAGACTTCTATGCCATTATGAGTATTAATAAATGATCCCAATTTCTTAATTTTTCAATCAATCTTAAATAAATATTATAGCTTATTCTTAGGAATTTTATTCTTCACATATAAATTAATAATATTAGCATATGAATCAAGGAAAGGAAGAGATTGGGCCTCTTCTTTGATATATAAAGTGTGTAAAACCTCCTTACCAATATTCATATGTTAAACATCTTCACATCTATAGTATCTACATGCACAAATATTGAGATAACTTTTTATATTGATATCTAGAAATATATTAAAACAAAACTTTATACCTTACTCTAGAATCACATTAATTGAAACAAAATAATTTATTTCAAGAATAATGAAACAAAAAATACTTTGAAATATAGTAGGAACCACTTGTAAATACTTGATGGTAATAAGCCTCTTCAAGGGGGAAACCTCTAATTTTTTCAAAAAGAATAGAATTTGGAGTGGGAGTGTAATAAACTAACTACTACCTCCTATACATACCATACTTATGCCATGGAATCCACCCAAGTTAACCTAACTACTTATATAAGGATATATAGATGATCATAGATTTTAATTAAGGGTTATATTTCTCCACAAGTTAGGCAAAAATATCCTAATACAATCAATTTATCAAAGGAATAATATTACACCCTTTATATAAGTATTATCCTCAATGTGGATCGACTAGGGATTATTTTGAATGAATTCTTAATTTTTCCATGTAGCATATTTAATATAAAAATTCTTCTATTTGGTTAAAGATACTATATAATCACTCTCATATACAACTTCTTAGTGTATTCTTGAAGGGTTCCCTCTAGTTTTAAAATCATTATTCCATTCCCATTAAGTTTAGTAACTCTATTTGGGATGAAACACTTTGTCCAATAATATTCTTCAATTAGGAAACATGGAAGACTAGATGCATTAAATTGTTGACTTAGGTAACTCCAATTTGTATGTTGCAATACTAAATTCTATAAAACCTTATATAATGTTCATGATGTTTGGGTGTAAATAAAGCTTATTATCCTTATTTTTTTTGTTTTAATGACATTTCGTTGTATGGTTGTAATCATACAATGACCTAATCTTCCACTTAATTTATTTCACTATAATGTTGATCAACTTGCTACCTTACTCTATTCTATGTGAATTTCAAGTTCCTGTTGAGACTAGAGATTACCTCTTTCAAGTATTGAATGTATTCTTCATTTTCTTGAAACTTTGGGTGTACCTATAATGGAGAGGTGATGGATGGTACCCATATAGTACCAGCAATGGAGACATTTTGGATGAGGTGTGAAAAGTAGTGTTGTATCACCATTTTTTTAGTGGTTTCCATTAGACACAAATCTCTTGTGTAATATTATTGTGTGTAATCCTAGGTGTGGTCACACCCAGTAAAGTATTATTTAATATATGTTATATTTCTCAATACACTAGAAGTTGAACAATCATATAGAAGATTAATTGAATTAATATTTCATATTATAAAATATGTATATTATATCACATTTTATATGAACATAATAGAAGTTTTTTCATTAAATAATTTCTTCGTTTTTAATTTCCCATCTAATTCATCTTATCAATTATTCCTTTGAATTTCATTAATAGGCCTCTATAAGTATCTAAACAAGTAATCTAGCTTCCATTTTGCAATAAAATACTCCTTTTTGTCCAGGGTTTCCAATAAATAACATAATTCAAATCATATGAAATCTACTTTTATTTTTATAACATATTTTCTTATCCTTTGATCACATATCTTTAATTTCTACTCTATTCATCTTGTCAAAAAATGAAGTTTCCATTCCCATGTGTGTGACCATTTAAATATTAATCCTCATTATCAATTCTTGCATGCTCTCACATAATGTACTCATGGTATATGGTTGAATAGATCCTGCATAATTCTTGTTGTTTGACATTTTTTTTGATGTTGTATAATTTCTCCTAAATAATTTTTATGTTGAGTCTATAATAATATTTGAACTTTTGTTTTAACTATAAGGGTTTTGTCCAAAGGCTTGATATTCATTTTTTAAACAATTGAGTTCTCATTTTGGAGAGCCAAGTTCAAATCTCAAAGGGGCATCTAATATGAAATTCTAAGTTGTGACTCTTGGTCTTCCATGTAGTTGGATTCTAGTGTGAAGGTGGTTTCTAAATAAGTGAATTTCTAATTTGTGACTCTTGGTATTCTATAAGTGGTTTCTTGAAAGGAGCTAGTATTAGTCTCATTGTTGCACTCAAAAGAGTTTGTAATGGTTTCATATTGATGCTCGTATGTGTAGAATATTTGAAAATGATTGGAAATTAAAAAATATAAGGGTTTTTATAATCAATTTGAATAATGTGAGGTGCTTTTATATAGTCAAGAGTTTTCTTATTAAAACCATATTATTTTTAATTAAAGGCTTGAGAGATTTTATTAGTAAATGAGAGAAGTTTTGAGGTCATGTTTAGCATTATTTCCACTTGTAGGGGAATTGAATATTTCAAACAATATTTGTAACACTATTATACATAATCGTACATGGAGTAAAAAAATAAAAGAATAATATTTTATATATTTTATATGTCATATTTTTATATTTTATATTTCTTAAATGCAATAGAAGTTAAACAATCATTTCATATAACAAATATGTACATTTTATAACAATTTATATGAACTTAGTACAAGTTTCATTGGTTTTTTTTCTTGTTATCTAATTTCTCCTCCATTTTATTTTGTCAATATTTCCTTTTTAATTCCATTCCTAGGCCCCACATCATGTTTATATGAATTAAATATTATATATATCTCTCCAAGCTACCATAATCTATCCATCTAATTGGGGATGATATAATGAGACATGTGAACAAGCTAAGTCACAAGACACATGAGAATAATTTAGTCCAAAAATTACTTGTAAATATAGGATAAAGATCAATTACTATGATTTTTTTAATCCCATGAAAATTTTGAATGATAATAAAGGTTGTTGCTACAACACTTGTTATACATAGGTGTGAAAAATATAAAAAAGCACATATTTGGTGAGTTGATCCACAAAAATGATGATGATCTTTTTTAATTCCAGCATATTCAAACCCATTATTAAGTCCATAGATACCTCCTCACACATTTGGCTAAGAATAGATAAGGGTTTGAGAAGGCCTGGAGTCTTACTTTGTATACTCTTTATTTTTCTGATATACCATTCAATATAGCATACATATTTTGGCATTCCATTTCAATATATCCCAAAATAAATCATGTTTGATTATATAATAAGTATTCAAGAAACTTGAATGTGCACCTACTAGGAAAAAATGAGCTTTTCCAAAACCTTAAGCTTAAGGGTTGGTTTCTTAGATAGGAACAACGTATCCTTGTATCATAGAGCCTCTACTTTCCATGAATGTTTTTCTAACACTTGAATATTTTAATTTTTGGATCATGATTTGAGTATCCATGGCTTTCCCCCATTCTTCTTGTACCTCATCCAACTAATTTTCCTATATTATGGAAATGGCATACAATAGTGACTTTGTGGGTTCATTCCTTGTACATAGAGAATTAGCCACAATATTCTCCTTTCCTTTCTTGTATATTATCTCAAATTCAAATCCCAACATCTTTGTGACCCTTTTGTTATTCTCTAGATGAAAACCTCTATTACAAGAAGTATTTGAGACTATCATGATTTATCTTTAGCTTAAAGTTCCTTCACATTATATGGATACATTTATGATAAACATAATTTTTTTCTAATAAATAGGCTTCAACAAGTTCTTATCATTAATTTGGTGTCTCAAATGCTAAAATTCTTCCCTTGTATATGAGTACTTCTCATATGGACAACCCAAAATTATTATTTTCCTCAATGTTTTTCTTATAAAAATATGAGGTAGGTAGAAATATAGTTGTACACATGGCTTCCTTGAGCTTATTAAATACAAAAATGGTTTCCTTAGTTCACTAGAAGGAGTCCTTCAATAAATTTGTGATTTATGTTACTGTGCTACCATATTTTTTTAATAAATTAGTGATAGTTAGAAGTAATCCCTAAGAAACCCCATAGGATCTTGAGAGTTTTAGGAATTTTCCATTCTACTATTTAACCTTAATCTTGTGAGGGTCCACCTTGACTCCCTCATGTGAAATAATATGACCTAGGTCCTCTACCTCTTTGACTCCAAAAAAAAAACACTTCAATGGCTTAGCATAAATATTTTGTTAAATAATTTTCAACCCTAATTCACATGTTGCAATTTTTTTCCTCCCTATTTTTTAATATTAATGTCATAAAAAATAGTGAACTAAATTTCCATAAAAATGGCTTGATGATATAGCTCAACAAATCTTGAGTTTTAGATAAATGTGTGTGGCCAAAAGGAATCACAAAATTTTCATAGTATCCCTCTTGGATTTTAATTTTTTCTTATGTATTCCTTATATCTAATTTTACTTTTATGATAAATACAACAAAGATCAAGTTTGGAAAAATAAATGGCACCATTCATCTTATCTACAAAATCATTAACCACTAGAATTGGAAACTTATATTTTATGGTATATTTTTTGAGTTATTTTTAATAACTTGGACACATTTATTAGGTGTCATATTTCTTACATGTCATTACTAGTACAGAGAAATAAGTACTTTAAGTATGCTTGATACTTCTTTCCTCTATCATCTCTTATATCATTTTTTATCACTTTTTGGTACATATGGGTACCAATAGGGCTTGATATTGGCTAGTTGGATTCTTTATACTAGCTGAATGTAATGATCATAATCTCTTTTGGGAGGGAATAATTATATTTCATCTCCAAAATATATTAGCAATGTAGCAAGCCTTTATTTGTTGTGTTTCTAAAATAACTATGACACAAATCTATATGTTTATTAATAATTGTGAAATTTGATGGGAGCTTAACAATATATAAAAATTTCTCACAATCCTCTCAATTTGGCTCTCCTACCTATTTAGTTAAAATGTATGAATGGCTCTTAGAATTCCATCTAAATTATTCCCAATGTAGTAAGCTATTGGTTTCCCAATAAAATTTCTACACCCATGTAAATATAAAAAATATAGGGAAATAACAATGGTACTCTCCCATGTGAAGCTTAATGCTATGCATTTCCATAAACAACTAATTGTAACCCCTATTGGCACTCAATTTTATAATGCAAATAATTTATTGAGTCCTAGCCCCTTGTGCATTTGGCTTCATTTTTCCCATCATCAACTTATTTGAGAAAGTTACAAATGGACCCCCCTTGGTTAAAATTTCCAAGATCTTTTCCTCTTCATTCTCCGTATTCCTATCATATTTTATAAGTTGAAAATAACCCACAATATTCTAAATTTTGGAGGTTTTGTTCATTTTCTATAGTTCCTATGAAGTTAAAAATATTGAGTGGACTACTGGACTTGTTTCAATAATCCTACCTCTTTTCCTAACCACCAATCCCACATAAAAATTGTACAATGTCTATCAGGTCCTTTAGTTTATTGATTCTATTATTTCCTTCATTTATTGGTTTTCAACAAACATCCAAAATTATGTCTCATATCTCCACTTCCCTTCCTCTTTCACATTCTTGTATTCTCCCATCCCCAAATTTTTACCAATTTTCATGTAGTTTGTAAACTTGTAAAATTCATTTGGGAATCTTTATTAATATTGTTTAATCTCCAATTCCCTCAACCATCCATCCTTCTCTACATCTCAATAACTCCAATTCTCTCAACCTCCCATCCTTCTCTACATCTCAACAATCTTCCATCTCTCAACCTCTCATCCTTCTCTACATCTCAACAAGCTTCCATTTAGTCTCCCTTTATGAACTTGTAGAGTTTTGATTGAATTCTTCAATATTTTATTTCTACCTTTGGACATCCAAACCCTTGGTCCCCAAATAATTTCCCTCCTTTCTTCTAGTTCCCTTTTTTGGAATCCTCTTGCACTTATATACTTTAAAAATTTCTCCAGTTCTACCTACGCTTCCCCTAGCTAATTTTACATGGTTTTCTTGCATTCCCTCTAATCCTTTTTTTATGTGGAATTTAAAATGGTTTTCTTGCATTCCTTCTAATCCTTTTCTTATGTGGAATTTGAATTGAATTTTAGACTTGTATTCCAATTTCTCTTCCCAGCCTCTAATTTTATAGTGACATCTTAAATTTCTCCATTTTTCCTCCTTAGCTCACTTCATCCTTTTGTGAAGTTTTATTGGACTTTCAAAATTTCATGCTAATGTCCAAACTTGAATTTTATTCCTACAATAAAACCCATATCTCTCATCTTGCATTAAAATTTTATTTTTCTTATAAATTGCATCTATCACTTGCTAGATCTTCCCAAGATGCCATTAATCACTGAATTTGACCCTCAAACTACTCCAAGACAATTTTTATCCCAAGGGTACATATTTTCTTGTAATATCAGTGGTGGATGATGAAGAAGTCTTTTTTTATATTAATGTAGTGGTTGAGTTCTAAATGCCAATGATCCTCATGCAATATATAGACCACTAATTCAATATATTACATGCGATTTCAATGATATTTTATCACATTTATGATATTTAGTTCTCTATTAAATTCCTACAAGTGATGTTAGGTGACCAAAGAAATCGTTATATATACTAGTTCACTTTTCATACAAAGGGTCAATAATTTCTACATTTCCATGTGAATGTAAGTGTTAAATATTGTCTAGGGTTTCAACTCTTATAAGTCTAGTTTTGGGTATGTGTAGGATCATCATGGAAAAAATAGGCCCTTAAGTGGCAAAAAAATCAGAAAAATCGGAGTTAGGAAACTTGACGTAAAAATTTGAATAAGCTATCTATATTATTTCAAAAATATGTAAGATTAGAATCTCTAGCAAATTGAATGTAGTTTCCAAACTACTAGGTTTATTTAAAAAAAAAAAAATCTATTTGGTGAAAATATGAAATTTCAATGCAGTAGTACTTAAATTCCAAGGAAAAAATAAGAAGTAGGTGTTTGTCTAACCACCCTAACCACAATAAAATGATAATATTTTTTTATAATATTTTATATATAAGTAGAGGACTCATGTCCAGATGTGATACATATTTTTTTAACTTTTTTCTAAGTAAATAATTAATTATGAATTTTTTATTACAACTTTTAAAAATATAAAAACTTGTATGTTTGAACACCTTAACTTGGTCAAAAATTCATGAAATTTAACTTTTTTTTTAATCCTATAGTATGCAAAGCATAGAATGTGATGCATATTTCAATTCAAAAAATGTGATACTGTTTGAAAGCTATAGATATTTTTCAATTAGCCTATCAATCAAGATTTTAGTCGTAATACAAATAGAAAATGAATACTAATTATTTATTAAATTCAAAGTAAAGCATAATTTATATTGGTGGAAAGCTAAGAATCTCCTTTAAAACCCTTTTCGTTTCATCAATTTTGGGTAAAAAAAAAATCATCAATCACATACCTATCATATTGCCACTTTTTGGCCCAACATGATCCCGCACATACCCTTTTCTACAAGTAGCACCTTTTTAAAATAATAAAGAGGTGGTAATTTTGTAATTGATTTCTATAGTTGAATATTTCATTGACCATTTGTAAATCTTTAGGGTAATTTATATGTGAATTATGATAGAATTATAGCATAGGGTTTCCTCTTGCTATATTTATAAGTATGATTGTAACAAGTACTTGATAGATGTTACAATATTTTAAGTCATTGCAAGCATTATTTGTAAGGGTGTCTTCTTTATTGAATATGGATTTCTAGAGTTTGAAGAGGGATTATTAAGTATATTTAATTGCATGATATCATATCTCTATTATCATTTCAATGGTTATTTCTCTTGGTAAGATATAATTATATAAGGTTCCTAATGAATAAGGCACTAGTATTAAAAAATTATGATCCACCTTACAACCAAAATGAAAAAAATCTTTCAATCTTAGGATTAGGTTAGTAATTTGTATACACCTTATGATTTGATGATTCACAAAGGGAATCATATGTAGTGAGCCATAACATTTTTCATCTTTAAGAATAATTTTTTGCATACCTACATCTTGAATTTTTGGAATGATGTCTTTATTAGTTCAATAGAGGTTTTATGTGTTGTGAAGTGCTTAAGGTTAACTGTAGATTAGGTAATACTATAAATTTTTTTGCTTATTTATTTTTAGTTGTAATCTATATTACTAATTTGATACCTCTAGGAACACTATCTTTGGTTTAGTAGATCTCAATGTGAGTGATAATATACCCACTCTTAGAAATTGGACTTAAGTTATTTATTGATGAAATCATCTACCCTCCTTTAAGACAATTTTTCCTTAGTCTTGAAGTGGATTAATTACTTTAGGAGCACGAGAAATAATTTTGGGACTCAACACCCTCATCTACAATCTTGATCTAAAATTTTGGGGTTGGATAGAAAAAGATATTTAGACAAAATATAATTTCTTATTGACCAAATTGTGAGTGCTTCTTAATTATATCGATTCTATTACTCTTATTTTTTAAGAAAATTTCTTGAGATTTTATATGGTGCTAATTAGATAAAGTGCATTCAAAGAAAAAGTTAGTTGGGTTTCTTTTGATTTCCCTTCTAGCTCATTAACATATAATAATTCTTCATTTTCTTCTTCCTCATTAACTCCTTAAATGTAGAGCATATTTTTTAGCACATTTATGTACTAGACCATATTTTATATCTGTAATGCCCATCGTGCAAACCCCAGAGAACAAACATTTGCAACCAATTTTTTTTTATAATACAAAGCAAACATGCAATTAAAAATTAAAACTTATTCACATTGCACATTACATTATCACATCTAGTTCTTTGGGGCACATGAGGTTACATCGCAAAACAACTAATAACAAAATTAAAAGATAATATTAAACAACTTATCCAATAATATTACAATAACCATTAATAAGAGTACATCCATGAACCAAGAGTGAAATTATCACTACATCACATATTACAATCATAAAGAATCTCTTACAATAATGTTACAAAGGATCCTAAATATTACATCATCATTTAATCATTACATTACATGATCTTGATAAATGATTTACAATAAATTTCCCATACATGTGGGATGATACAAAGTACAATAATTATCAGAATTACAAAGTGAACAACTGGTACAAGCTCCAACTGAAGGAATGTTGAGAAGATAGAATGCTGATGGGGAACCCAACGGGTGCAGAGCACGTTCCACCCGACCATGTGTGTTATAAATAACCCACCCCTCGTGCTCAGGGGTGACAAGGAAGTAATCACGATCATGAATGCCAAAATTGACTCCAATAGAACAACATAGTACAATAACTCAAATACAACATCAAACATTACAATGAAATAACCACAACATCCAAGAGAAAAAATAATAAGATAAAGTCATGAAACTAATCACAATTAACCAAGGAAATAACCATTAAACAAGTCACCAAAGAAAATTCATAAATCATTTTCAAAAGAATCTGAAACAACAATTAGAATACAATTCTAGAGGCCAACAAGAGACAAAACATAAAGGGTGTCTAGTGGAGAGTGTCATCGCATAGCTCTCATGGGTTATCCTGGCCCTTCCTCCAACTTGAGGTGTTGGCCCCATCTATGGATATCTTGGCCCTTCCTTGTACTTGAGGCGCCGACACCATAGGGTAGCTCATGTGGAGCCGATAACCTCTCATGAGGACAAGGTTACGAATTTTCCAACCACGACCTTCTCAGTCTATCATTAGTCTATGATAACCCTAATGCATAGATGAGGTATCCAATATTTATTATCTTGTGTGTTTTACTACCCATCCCCCTAAGTTCTATTATTAAGTTTTCACTTGTTATACTACTCTTACATGGGTTATCCTGAGCTTTTCCTCCTTTCGAGGCACTGACCCTCACAAAGAGCCACTCTCCCCAAAGATCCCAAAATATAAACCGTAACCAAGCAAGGGTTGTAATACAACGAATAAAGCATATAAGTCAAAACCAGAAATGTGAGGCATTACCCATCTCGCCACAATTCATAATCAAAATCTCAACAATTCCATACAACCCTTCTATAATAATAATATGAAAAATCATGCAACTTCATGAGCACAAATATGAGGATAAACATACAAGGATAAAACAAGCCTCTGGAGAAAACCAAGTTTCACAATAACTAAAATTGGGCTCACAATTACAACAGGGTTCCCACATCTATTAAAAAAAACAAAACAATAATAGATGTAAATTAAACCAAAACATAATCTCAAGACTCCAAACACCATTTAAGTTCTGCATGATACCTTCGCAGTTCCAAATAAACGTCCAATTTAACTATATTTACAATCTCCATTTTTGATCTATCTCGATATAAAGTTCAACAATGATTTAACATGGCAATTTAAATTGCTTCCACTTATTTAATCCATAAAACTCAATTTCACAATTTAAACATTGTATATAAAAAATTTTTATAATTTATTATCCTAAAACATATATTTATATATATATATATAAACAAACTCAAAAAAAATACAACCAAAGTTTACCCTGCCGCCGGCCGTAGTGGATTGCTGCGCACAATAGTCCATTGGGACTGTTGTGGCAATCACTGCCACAGGGGGAGGGGGAGGGTATGGCCAACTGTCCCTGCCAAACCCTTAAATAAATAATATATATATATATATTTATATCTTTTCTTTTAAATTTCTTTTGTTTAAAACAATAACTCCATCATTTCTCTGGTACGGACGTCGATGGGACATTCGGCCATAGTTTCAATTTTGAACCACAATTTCAAATAAATTTAAAAGCAAAAAAAAAAATTAATATATACATAAAGAATATAAAGGATATATATATATATTCTCCAAGATCTACAATAGAAGAGATTGTTGATTGAATAAGCACAATATATATATATATAATGTATATATATATATATAATATATATTTATATATACATACACATACAAACAAATACTCAAAACTTGTGGTTTCAAAGGGAAAATTATTTATTTTCCTCTAAATCTGACATAATGAACAATTTCAAACTTCAATGAAAGAATTTCACTTTAACCAACTAAATTGTAAAGACACAAATATTTAAAAAAAAAAAATAATTTTCTCTATAAGATTTGATATTCATTAAAATCTAAATCCCAAAATTTTTCTTGTCTCACAGAAATCATATCTAATTACTTTTATTTTTCTTTCAATCAGGGAATTTAAGAACAAGAGATTGGAACCTGGAGTCCTGTGCTTCTGATTATTGATGAAGCTTGCTTGATTCCAACAGTCTTTTCAAAGAGCTTTCGTTCCTTCTTCAGAATATCCTCTCTAGAATATCGTGCTCAATTTCAATTCTAATATTCTACTCAGAAAATCCTTCCCAAAATAATGAAGCAATAGAATGAACAATCCCTTTCCAGAAAACTTAGAAGAACTAATAATTCAGAAAACTTTTTTTTTTTGTGCAACTTCAGTCCAATTCTCCTCTGTCTGCAAAAGTCTCACAAAATTGCAATTAAATAAAAGATAGTCCTCTTCTTTTCAAAAGCTCTAAAAATCCACTTAAAAGAAACTTTCTATTCTAATTACAACTTTTCAGCCAACACTAAATTCCCATTCATCCTTTTATCATTTTTGTTCTTTTATTTATTTATTTTTCCATTTCACAATACTTTTTGTTTTAATTTTGATTTTACAAGCTTTACTTGCAATGCACATAATTTAATTTATTTAAATAATTTATTTTAATAATTATCCTCAACAAGATAATTTAATTAAATTAACAAAATACAATTTAGTATTTAATTAGCATTTAACTAAAACACATGACTTTTTAAAAGATAAAATTTTAAATATTTAAATACAAATTAATCTAACATTATAATAAATAATTATTACCATCATTTAATTAAATAAATCACAACTTATAAAATACCAACGTAAGCTACATATGCACAAGACACTCACACAAACCACAATAATAAAATACATAAATGGCACAACAAGAACACACAATACCATTCAATCACGACAGTTTAACATGGGATGGGGTGACTTCCTTGTCATCTCTGTTTCAACATCATACCGTTGGGTCATTTGATGCTCACCCTGTCCTGCCGAAATAGGTGAAATTGAGAGTTTGTACCTACAATCCCTGCATACAAACAAGGTCGTGTACATGTACATATATATATATATGTATATATATATATATATGTATATATATATATATGTATATATATATATATAATCAAAGCATTACATTGTGAGAAGGAATTGCAGCGTAGCAGGTAACTCACGAACAAGTGATGCTACACTATCCTTTCATCACATCTATGATAACAATCATAATATAAATGATGAAATAACATTTCTAAACTAACAGATCATAACATAGCATAATTTACTAAATCACTGAATCAATAATATATTTTTGAATTCAACTAACATCACCCACCATAATATCATATCAAATAACCATGTTTACTAATGGAATAACATCATCACCAAAAGTATAACTATCCAATCAAACAATTATAGTACCATCATAGTATCAAAGTATCAACCAAAGCATAGAAGATAATTAGTCGAACTAGCAAACATGAGGGTTATTACAATATCATAATTAAAACATAATCCTTTGGTATTTTTTTCTTCAATTTTTTGAGTCAATCTAGTTGTATGAGGGAATACTTGTGTTAGGAAGCTCTTATCTCATAGTCTATTGAGTCCTTTCCTTCTTCGAGCTAATTTTTTCCCTCTACATTGTGTGTTATGATAAAAATAACATACAATAATAGAATTGAATGTGCATACCTAATGGTGGATGTGATTCTTGAGCCCATTAAGAAATAAGTCATTCAAATTCTCCCTAATAATTATCTCTACAAGTATAAAGATAGATTCTAAAATTATTTTTTCTTGTCTGCTTTCTCTCTTCTCTTCATGTCATCTTTTCCATCCTTCCTTACAATTTTTAACCACCCACATATTTGTATGTGCTAAATATTGCATGTTTTCTAACTCAAATCATGTATTATCTTGATGAGGGATCATGTGGTATGATCCAAAACATCGATACAAACATAATTTAATGAAGTTTTATTCAAAAATATTGAAAAATAACTATCGACTATGGAAACATACTATTTATAACTAATTCTAAATTTTATAAATATAACCCTTGATTAATCACATTTATTGTAGCTTGACTAATTGGCTAAAATAACTCTTTGTCATATTGTTATTATAATGCATTCATATTTCCTCTATGAAATCTATCAAGACAAACTTAGAGCCTTTTTTTTCCCTTGAGTGCATTTACATCTATACCAAATGATTTTCTTATGTTCAAATTGTAAGGTGTAACACCCCGTTGTGCAAACCCCAAAGGAACACGTAAAAATACAACAATTTTTTTCTTAAAGAACATAAGGAATGTACTTAAATATTCCAACATAACAGTGTTCTAAGTTGCACAACTAAATCCCTTGGGGTACACGAGGTGACATTACCAAACTAACCCATAACAAAGATAATAGATTAAACATTAAATATTCAATTACGTATCCATTCATTCACATATCACCATTTAAAAACTTCCATTAACGATAACCACATTAATAAGAGTAATCCATATAAAACCATATATGCAAATCACAAATAAATTAATCATGAAGATATTAAGTATATATATTTCCACCAATACAACATAACATTAACAGTATTTACAAATGGTAGTTCACGAATGATTACATGGTATGATAATACATTACATCAGTTTGATAGTACATCACAATGAACACATATACAAAATTACATCAAAGTTTTCCCAATGCATGTGAGATGTAATGCCCCGCCGTGCGAACCCCAAAGGAACTAATAATAATGGAACAATTTTTTTTTATTTTTTTTTTAAAGAATATAATAAACATACTTAAGTATTTTAATATAACAATATACTAAGCTGCATGACTAATTCCATTGGGGTACACGGGGTGACATTACTACACTAACTGATAACAACAATAATAAGATAACAATAATTAATCTATTACGTAAATCTATTCATTCCCATTTCATCATTTTTACCCATTGGGTTAATTTATTGCTTGCCCTGTCCTACTGAAGCAGGTGGAATCGAGACTTATTCCTGCAATCCTACATCCAAATAAACGCCAAGTAGCACATGTATATATATAATCAAGCATCCTATCGTGAGAAGGAATTGCAGTGTAGCAGGGCACTCATGAACGAGTGATGCTACACTGTCCTCTCACCTACTCTATTCTAACAATTACCATATCAATGACAAACTAACATTTCTAACCAAATTGATCATAAGATAACATGATACTTAACTACTGCATCATAACTAATTATTAAACCATTGTATTATAAAATAATACTGAATTCAAATAACATGATCACCATAGAATCATCACATCGACATATAAAACATTAATGAGCAACTATTTGAATAACAATAATCCAATCAACACACAAAGTATCATAAATCATACTAATACTGTCATATCAAATGATCATGTCCACTAAAGGAATAACAACATCATCAACTTCAAACCAACCAAATCAAACCATAATAGTATCATCATAGTATCAACGTATCAAGTTAAAGCATAGAAATTAGTAAGTCTAAACAGTATGAGGGGTATTACATCCTCCCCCCCTAGGACATGGCTTACTCTTGGAAGTCATTAAATACTAAAATAAAATAAAGTAACTGACAAGACTGACTAGATTGCATTCAGATAGCTAGGCAGGCCGCTTTAACAACTTCTTTGCTGGAAGGCGTCCATTCCCTTCTTTCGCGACGGAGTCTCCTTAGAGCTTCCACAAAGGTCTCTAGATCTGACAGCACAGAGCAATTGGAATAATCGTATCGGAGTCTAATTTTCCAAAGCCGCTTAACTAATTGGTCTCGAACCTTCTTCCGAGGTGTTTTCCTTATCTTCATCCTGGAAACACACCAAGGAATAGGTTTTCGTCAGAACCCACACACAAAGCAAGCACACTCGAACAAACAAGCAAAATTAAATAAAAAAACTAAAAATTACAAGAGAGCTCAAGAATTCAAACGTGAGGTTGCCTAATGGACCTAACTACCCAGAGACCCCAGCATTTGCAACCTTGGCTCTGATACCAAGCTAGTAACACCCCTCCATTTTGGATATTTGGATTGACAATGTTTTCTTGGTAATGCTTTGTTATGCTTATGATGTGACTGTGGAACTTGGTGATCATTTGATCGTGAACTGATTAGTGATGCATATGTTATATTATAATTTGATGATTGTGTCTGAGTATGCTTTGACCTTAGAACTTGGTTGCTTTTGATTGCAATTGTTAAATGATGTGAAAGTTATATTTTGATGTAATGTTATTTTATTCTGATGTTATCTTTATGGCGTGTTTTGGATTAATGTAGAAGATATTTGATTTAATGATGTTTATGCTATTGAACATATCATTGATGTTAGATGCGTCAGTTAGTGATACTGTATTGGTGAAGGGGATGGGATTGTATCACTCGCTTGCGAGCGCCCTACAATTCTGAGATTTCCTCTTCACGGTGTGTTTGATCATATTATATATATATATTGCACGTTCGACATGCTCTTTGTTGTAGGTTGACAGGTACATGACATCGACTCCACCTGGATTCACAGGTCTGAGCGTGTCCATTTACCAACGGTAACCGATTGGGAGATAGTAGCTAGGTTTTCCGTCCCAAGTCCGTCGTCCTGTTGTAAGTTGTGGTGTCATGATTGAAGTGTTGTCCTTGTCATTGTGCAGTTTGATTGTTATGTATGTATTTAATTTATGGATAGTGCTTAATTAATTAACCTTATTTTATAAAATAATTAATTAATATTGCATTGTTACTTGATGTAATTGTGAGTTGGTAAAATATTAAATTTAAATATTTTGTAAATTTAAAAGTGATTTAATTTATTAAAAGAGTAAATAATTATTTTAAATTAATATTGTTGATAATAATTAAATTAAATGAATATTGATGGGGATAATTAAATATTATATTTTTATTAATATTAAATTAGCAAATCTTGCACAATAATATCTTGATTAAATAAATTATTTTAATTAAAATTGTAGATAAGTTGTGCTTTTAAACGCTGGGAAAAGGACCAATAAGAAAAGAGGCTTTTTGAGAAAAGAAAGCGGAAGAGCTTTATTGATTCTTTGTTTTGATTTATTATTTTTATGAGGAGATTATTCACGAACAGGGATCTCTCTGTTGTTTTTGGTCTGAAGAGGAAAATAAAAGAAAATAGCTTTGTTTTTGGTGCTTCTGGAAAAAAAATAATGGTTTTGGAAGAAAGATAGATTCGAAGAGTGAGTTGCAGGAGGAAATTGAGACGAGAGGAGGCTACATAAGGGATTCTTCAACAAACGTGGGACTCCAGGTTTTCTTCTGTTATTATTATTATTTTATTGTTTTTTATAAACAAAAATTGGCTTACTGTGCTTTAAGAAATTTCATTGAAAGAAATTCCGTGATTTGGAAACTTGCCTGTATTAAAACCCTTGTGTCTTCTGTTGAAAACATTAGTAAATTTTTTTGAAAATCTTTAACTTAGTAGTGAAAATTATTGTTTTTGAAATAAAAACAGCTTTACATTGAAGGTTGAACTTGCATGTTAGATCTGTATTGGTTTATTGAAAATTTGTTATATTTTTGTTGTTTTGAATTTCTGGTTAAATATATAATTGTATATATATATATATATTTATACAGAATTAAATATACATACATAGTATTATTTTGTCTAAACCATTAGAATGAATATACCATTATATTACAGTGTTGATATTTGAGAATATTGTATAAACTATACTTAATTAATTTTATATTCTTGCATGTTCTTCTGTAATTTCCTTTATGCGAATTAAAATTTTTAAAAAATAAATAAATGTTCTTTTAAAAATATTTGGGCAAATTTTATTTTTGGAGTTCGTGTTTTGGTTAAGTACGAATTTTATATTATACCAAAACGAAATTATTATTATTATTATTCTAAAAACACGTTTATTTATTTGTTTAAATTTTTGTGCTTGTGTGTTTGGACGGAAGTATGGATTTTAAAATGAATATAAATTAATATAAAACAAAATATAAATTAATATTATATTTTATTGTGTTTTATTGGGGGGTGGGAGGTCGGCCAGGCCGTACCCCACGGACCCCGGGGCTTGCTGTATGCAGCCATCACCGACTGCGCACAACAGTCGAGGCTGCTGGGCACAGTACGGTGGGGACTGCGTACAACAGTCCCCTCCCTGCCGTAAGGGTGCTGTGCTCTCTTCTAAGCATGATTAAATGCTTCGTTTCATTCATTTTTAATTCAAAATTTCTTTTCTTTTAATTTAAATTTATAATTATATTTATAATTTTTTTTTAATTTAATTAGTTTTGTTTTTTATATATTATATTATATATTTAATATGATATATATATATATTATATATATAAATTTTATATTATATATATATAATATTTATATATTATATAAATATATAATATGATATTATTAAATAAAATTTTTATAATTAATTATATATATTATGTATTTTTGCGTTTTAAAATAATTCGCCATGGAATTTTTTAAATTTGGTTGATTTAAGAATAAATGTTTATTCAAAACAATAATTAGATTTTAAAACGGATGTATATTCTTATTTGTACATATAAATACATTAAGTATGCATATACTTTTATACATACATTTCATATATATTTAGATCCGAAAATAGATTATATTATGATGTATTTGTAAAGGTGAAAATTATAACCAAATGATTTAATTAAAAGTTGGTTTTGTAATGGAACGATTTATTTAAAAATTGATTAAATGGATTTATTTTACAAAGATTATTTTAACCCTTATTTGTGATTGAACAAATAGGATTAAAGTATTAAATTTAAATTCCTCAATGGTGCCAAGTGAGCATTAGATAATTTAATGATTATTTAAAAAGCTGATTTTAAAATCAATTACCTTTATTTAGAAATTTCTATTTTTCGAATTATTATAATAATCAAGAAATCATTGAATATAAAAATAATGTTTCAAAGGCATATGATTAAATGATATTTTAATAGTTAAAAGAGGAGCGTTAAAATGATTATCTCATTTGTATAGAGGAAATATAATTGACGTATGACCAAACGTTTTAATTAAAATGTTGATTTTGATTAATTAATTTATTTTATGTTTGAAATATGGATTAAGCGATTTAGTTTAATTATTTATTTATTAAATGTCTTGATTTTGAATATATTCGTGAAACTTAGAGATATAAGAATGATTTATTTTAACTGGATGAATTTGTTTATTATAATACCTCGATTATGAATACAACTATTAAATGTAGAGTAAGGGTTGATTATTTTATTTAAATGACTTTATTTATTGTAACGCTTTGATTAGGGAAGTTAATTGTGAAATTTAGAGTAAATGATTGGGTTGTAAATACTTCAATATTGGGAAATGAATTTGGTGTATTTGATTGAGTAAATGCAAGATTGAAAATTGTGTTTGATTGGGTTTAGGAAACCCTAACATTAGATATTGAGTTGCCTGGAATGCTTTTCTATCATGTTTCTTTCATTCTCCATGTCGGGCAAATGGGGTTAAGGGTCTATGTAAGTCTTCCAGAGAAGTTCTCTAGAGTGGGATGTTTTGTGTAGAGGTTCAATTTGTGAATCGCCTTGAAAATGGTGTAGAGTTGTACTATGATGTTGTACCCGGTTTCCACGAATGGGAATTCGTGCCTCCTAGGAAATAGGAGAGGGTAATGAGATTTGTACCTCCTTTGGAAGGTGTGTGTTTTCGTATTTGGTTTCTTCCAGTGTTCGGAGTGAGTTTCCTTGTTTTGTTTCCTCCTTGGATTGGAGAAGTTATGTTGTCTAGTTACCTATTGTGGTATTGTACCTTGTGTGTTGTCGATAGGAGAGTGGCTCTTTGTGGGGGTCCGGCACACAAAGGGGCACCAGGGTAACTCACCTAGAGTTTAACTAAGTGATAATCTAAAAGAATTAATGGGGATCTTTCACACTAATAAAGATAAAGAATGTCTCTCTCGTGAAGCAAGTGAATGATAAGGCTCGAGATGAGATGGGATGCATAGTTTTGCGTGAGGGTCCGGCGGCTGGTAGAGGCAAGCTAGGGTAACCCAGGATGGGGGTCTGGTAGCCTAGGAAGGTTGAGCCAGGGTAACTCATGGCAATTTGTGCATGAAACTCTTTCTATGTCAACAGTCATTCAGTTATTGTGTGATGTTCATGATCTTTGTTCTCTAGAAGCATTGTAACCTCGTGTTAAGTGATATTGTGTTTGTAGTTGTTAAGTGACTTTGTGATTGTAGTTGTTAAGTGATATTGTGATGGTTGTTGTTTCAATTCAGTTATGTTTTAGCTTGTGTCTAGTGGTAGATGGTCTTGTGTAGGAATTCCTTGTTACTATCTCCTAGCACAGAGGGAGTGGGACCTTTTGGATTCCACGTGGTCGGGTGGCGTGCTTCTTGTTCCGTTGGTTCTTCTTCTTGTTTGTGTGGTCGATATTTCTAGATGGAGAGCTCGCGGGAATCAGTTTCTTCTCATGCCTTGTTCTTTCAGTACTTATTGTATTTTATTACCCCTCATTTGTTATCGAGGCGGCATTTGTAATATGCTATCATATTTGTTGGATCTACCTCATTTGGGAAATGAGTATTGTAATCTTAATTGTAAACATGTTGTAAGCTATATTGTTTGAAATCATGTGGCACTTCATATTCTTGGATGTAAATTTATTATGAATGGAATGTATGTGAACTTTAATTGTTAAGTAATTATATGATATGGTTTTAATTCATGTTCTGCATTTGGTTTCAGTAACACGGTCTCGTAGCCTTGGGGAAATGGTTGGCAATGGTTAAGTGAACTTGTATGTTAATTGTTCTTGTTTAAAAAAAAAAAATAGTTCGTTTGTTTAGTAAATTGCAACTTTTCCTAGGGTTGCATGGCGGGGCGTTACATGAGAATGATACACCAATATATAAAATACATCTGGAGTAAAAATATACATTTGGTAATAATGAATCTTGGATCAAACTGCCACAACAAAACTCTGCATAGAATGGTACAACTGTATCCAAAGGGGTGCGTAGCACATTCCACCCAACCACCCCCGTGCTAGGTGTAGCACACCTCCATTTTGGCTCTTTTGATCAGGCAGTGTTTTTCTTTGTTATGCCTTGTTCTACTATTACTTTGACTTTGGTACTTGGTTACTATTTGATCACAAACTATTAAGCAATGCATATGTGATATTTTGATGTGATGGAATTTTACTCTGATGTTATTATTATGGCATGTTTTGAATTAGCGTAGCAGATATTTAATTAATGATGCTTATGCTTTTGATTATATTGTTGATGTTAGACTCGTCAGTTAGTAAGTCTGTATTAGTGAAGGGGACGGGATTGTATCACTTGCTTGCAAGCACCCAATGATTCAAAGATTTGCTCTTCACAATGTGTTTTATTATATCATATATATGCATGTTTGATATACTCTTTGTTCACAGGTTGACAAGTGCAGGACATTGACTCCACCTAATTTCACAGGTTTGAGCGTGTCCATTGACCAACAGTAATTGATTGGGAGATAGTAGCTAGGTTTTCTGTGCCAAGTCATCACCCTAGTCATAGTGTGTCATCGGGTTGTAGTCGGGTTTAGTTGTTTTAATGTTGTCCATTTCACCTTCATTTTTATTTTATTTCAAATTATAAAGGTAAATAAATGGCTTGTATAGTTAAATTGATGATTAAATATATCTGGCTGTAATGTTAGAAATGTTATTTATTTTATTAATTAATTTAATTTAATTAATAAAATAATATAATCTTGGATTATATTTATTTTATTGATTAACTAAATTAATTGTGAGTAATTGAATTAAGTCATCTATCTTGGAATTAAAAGTGTTAGATTCTTTTTGAAAAGAAAAAAAAATTAAAAGTTTTAAATTCTTTTTGTGAAAATAAATTTTTAAATGTAAGTTAAATTGTTTTTAGAAATGAAAATGTTTAAAAACATTTAAATTCATTTGAAATAGAAATTTTAAAGAATGGAATAAAGAAATAAAGTCATGTGGAACGAAAAATTGTTTTTAGTTTTAAATTTTTTAAAAAATCAAAATATCTCCAAATTTGCAATAACTATGGTGGATGGGATATTTTAGGGAAGTTGACTAAATTTGGGAAAGAATTATGAGAGCCATTGCATTTTTTATTTTTAAATTTTAACTTTCAATTTGTGGAGAGAAATTGCTATGAATAAAAAGGGAAAGAGGGTTTTGTTCATGTTGGATTGATTTTGGATTTGGAGAAGCAAGTTGGACTTCTTGGAGGAGTTGGAAATAGAATAAGAATTCAGAGCACCATTGGAAACCCTTCAAGATTTTGAGAAAACCAGGTTTTCTTTTTATGAATTTAGTTTTCATTTTGAAATGTTTTGCAAATTTTTATTATGTTGTTGAAAAGATTTAAATTCTGTTTGATTTGCAAGGAAAACCCATGTCAAATTTTGTTTCAAAACTTGAAAAAAACCTTTGTTGAAATCATGGAAAAGAAAAAAAAGAAGATTCAAACAATAGAAAATTGAAAGATGCACAAAAGAAATTTCCATTACAAGTTTGAAATTAGAATTTATACTTGCAAATTATTTTACTGTGTATTTTGTTTTGTAGGGAAAATTTTCCCAATTTTAATTGTTAAACAATGGAAATTTGTATATATATTCTATATGTATATATATATGTATATATATATATGTATATATATATATATACATATATATATATGTATATATACATATATATATATATATATATGCTATGCTCTCTCTTCCCCTCTCTCCTCTCCCCCACTCCCCCTGCTATATATATACTATATATATATACATATATATATATATATATACATATATATATATATATATACATATATATATATATATATATATACATATATATATATATATATATATATATATATATATATATATATATATATATATATATATATGTATATTTATTGATGTGTGATATATATTTGTATAAAATTTATGCTGGGAATTTTTCTTTTTCAAAAAAAATTTACCCAGATTTTTTTTCTATCAAAGAAAAAAAACCCAGAAATAGAAAACAGAGTATTTGCTCTCCATTCTTATAAAAAACTAAAATGAGGAAGATTTTTTTTCATATATAAAAAATTATTTAAAAATAAAATTATAATGGAGGTAAGGTTGGGCCCTGCCCCCACAGTCGCCCCCCATGGGAGGCGTTGTGGAGGAAATGTCGTTGCCTCCAAAGGCAGCAATGTTGCCTACATAGCGCACCCACAAAAGGGGGAGGTTGCGTAGGAAGCCAGGCCTCTCCCTTTGGGGGGGCCCTGTGGCCCTAAATTCTTTCCTTTTTTGATATTCGTTTTAAATTTTATATAATTATTATATATATTATATATAATATAATATAAAAATATATTATATATATAATAATTACATATTATATATAATATATATATTATATATATAATATATATATTATATTGACATTTAAATAAAGTTGTTTAATTTATTATTATTTAAATATATAATATGTATATTATATATATAATATGCATAAATTATATATATAATGTATATATTATGTATTATTAAATAATTGGGTTGGTATTTTAATAGTTTTTGAAAAGGAAAAAATAGGTTTTACAGGGACCTAAAACCGTAGAGTTAAACAACGAAAGATAGAGTAAAATAAGTCCAAACAAACAAACTGTTGTCCCAAAAAGGAAACGACAGCACAAAGAGACAACACGGTCCAGAAAAAGGACCGCCCAAAAAACCAGAAACAAACATCACCGCACTACTCCAAGGTTTTCATCAATTCCTCGGCCTCCTTTTCAACATCCTTCATATCCTGTAACCCCTGCTTGAGGACTTGAGCCGTATGTGACGAAATCGGGGTCTTCCTCTTCGTGTTGGCCCGGGTGCGAGTCAAAATCCCATCACCAGCAAATCTACTGCAACCTCTGTCCGCATCCAAATCCATGACCAACAAACCCTTTTGATTCTTTTCAAGCTTTTCCACCATTGCATTGATGATAATGGTGTTATGCCTGGCAATTTTGTGATTATTCGCCACAGTGGCCCTAATATTTTGGCTTATCTTGGACATACTGCATTTGATCCTAGTCGATCTTTCCTCCTGCGAATGCTATCTTTTCCTTGGTAAGGGGGTTTCCTGTCCCTCATTCTCTTTACGACTCCAACTAATCTTCTGCTCCAAATCCATGACTCTGTCACTGAGATCTCTATTACGGCCTTTCAATTCACTGACCTCCTTCTGGGTCCACTTGAGAACAATAAAAGGACGTCCGTACTTTTTTCCGCCACACTTACAATATCCTCAGGCTTGAGCTTATTCAGAGCAGAATTAATTTCATCCTGATTAGGGGAATCAAAAGGGGCATTCCCAAATCTTCCAAACGCAGGGGCACTAGGCGCCGACTCCTTACTGACCATAGGTTTATCAGACATAATTTCCATGGAATTCCCAGAATACGAAACTAATTTCGTATCAAAGGTACCTTTAAAACTAGAGACCAAACCTGGAGTAGGGCAACTAGGAGATGGCTGGGGATTTAGATAGGGCGACAAGGCAAAATCCAGGCTAGGGCAATCATGCAGAGGCTTCAGCTTAGGATATGATGGTGGAGTAGAGTCCATGAGGGCATTCTGACAAGACAGGGACTGGGGAGCACTGGTACTAGGACTAATAGGGGTACAAGCAGGAGGGGCCAGGGGTTCATTCTCCCTGCTACTCTCAGTATTCTCATCATCCAAATCCCCAATATCAACAATTTTAGGCAAAGCAGGTAAATTTTGATAATGCTCAAAGATGAGCCTAACAAGACCAGGGTGAATAATAGAAGTCCTCCTAGGGTTTCTTTCAACTTCATCAAGGCAATTCTTCAAAGAAGAGAATAAGTAAAAAGGCAGAGAGATGCGAACCTTGTAAATTTTAATAGTTGATTTTAAATATATATATTTAAATAATAATTATATTATACATATATATATTTGTATATACACTAAACTATAAGTACTTTTATAAATATATTTAATATATATTTATACTTAAATATAAATTATTTTAAGGTGATTATTTCATTATCATAGTTGAAATAAAATTGACTTGATAGAAAATGTTTTTGTTTAAAAAGTTGATTGTTATTATTATGTGTAATTGGTGAAAACATAATTTAATTCTTAGCTTAAATTCCTAAACGTTGTCAATATAATTTTAATTACTTTTGAGTAGTTGCAAATCATGTTAATTATTCTTATTTGATTACATGCAATATGTTATCGCCTTGTTTGGATTTAGGAAATCCTAAAGTAGGATAATGATTTGCCTATTTTATCCTTCAGTTATACAATCTTCCTCTTTTGTGATGTTGGGAAAATAGAGTTAAATGTTATGTAAGTCTTCCAGATTGGGTTTCCTTTAAGGTTGGGGGTTGCCGTATTGCCTTGGGTAGTGTGTCTTGTTGGATCCAGTGTTATACCCGGTTATCATGAAAGGGATGTGTGTTGACTTTACGTCGTGGATAGGGAGTCATTCTCCTTAGGTCGCACTTGTGTACCCTTGGGTATTGAGCTATTCCACGTGTTGTCTTAGAGGAGTGGCTTGCAATGAGGGCCGTCACACAAAGTGGTGTCAGGGTAACTCTTTGTAAGTTAGTTAATTTAGTGATACCATAAAGAAACTTATTAGAGGTTTAGGTTGTAGCAAACACTTAACAAGATTAATTTTTCCTTGCTCATGGACACAAGGGCTTGTATAGACTTGGGATGAAACGAGAAGGCCTGGAATGGAAAGATCATTATCTCATCTCTACGAGAGATAACTAATTCCGCATTGGTTTGCATGAGGGGCCAAGAGTCATTAGAGGTTTCCAGGATATCCCGAGATGGGGGTCGGGACCTAGGAAGACTTACCAAGAGATCCCATGTGACATTGTGATGACACTTCTCCTAAGTCAGAAGTATGTATGTATCAGTGATGCAATTGATTATTTAACTCTGGAAGCATTGTAGCCATTGTGTTATGTGATGTTGTACTTGTATTTAATTTAGCTTAGTTATGTGTAGCGTGTGTTTAGAGGTAGATGGTCTTGTATCTAGGAATCCTTGTTACTATCTCCTAGCACGTGGGGTGAGCCTTTGGGTATCACATGGTTGGGTGGAACGTGCACCTTAATCCATTGGGTCATCTTCTTGTTCGTGTGGACAAGATTTCTAGTTGGAGAGCTCATGGGATCTAGTTTCTTTTCTTGCCTTATTCATTTCAGTTATTATTGTAATTTTATTACCCCTCATTGGTATTGAGGTGGAAGATGTAATTTTTAATCATGTTTATTGGATTTACCTCATTTGAGGAATGAGAGTTGTAATAGTATTGTACATTATTGTTATTGGAAACATGTGGTATCTCTTATGCCTTTGATGTAATTTTATCATGTATGGAATGTATGTGTATTTAATTTGTTAAGTACTTAAATGTTATGGTTTCAATTCATGCTTCTTGTTTGGGTTTAAGTAAACTCAGTCTCATTACCTTAGGGGTTGTTGGAAATGGGTAGTGAACTTGCATGTTAATTGTACTTAAACAAAACAAAAAAAAATGTACGTTTGAGTAGTTTATTGCAACTCCCCCTAGGGTTGCATGGTAGGGCGTTATAAATGGTATCAGAGCCCGAGTTTAAACACTAGGTACTCTGGGATTATAATGAACCCATTAAGCTTTTAGTTGTGTAGGTTTAAGTTGTGTACCTTGCCTAATACCTTGATGTTTCTGTATAAGATTATGCCTCCCAAACACGGAAGAGGTAGAGGGTGTGGACATGGCCGTGTAGGCGGTCATGATGAGAGTTAGCATGAATCTCCTCCTGATGTTCCTATTATACCAGATCAGGAAGAGCACCAGGCATCTTAGAATGTTTTAGGGGGTATTGATCAACATTAAAATCCACCACGGATTGAGGTTGCACGCAGAGCTCATGAGGAGGCATTAGCACTCCTTGGTCAGAGACAGGTTGTGGTTCAAGGTAACCCTACTGAGAGGGAAGTTCCACCTCAACCAAAGATGCGCATGAGATATTTTCTTAGGGCACATCCACCATTGTATGATGGAGGTGGCACTAGGTTAGAGGTTGAGACATGGCTCATAGACTTGGATAGGTGTTTTCCGATGCATTCATATGGTAGCAATACCAAAGCACAATGTGCTATCATGCACCTGTGGGGATTTGCATCCACTTGGTGGAGGTTGGAGGAGTAGAAGCTCCACATAGACATCAACTCTATATCTTGGGAGATCTTATTAGAGCGGTTCAGAGCTCATTTCCTATCTGAGCACTGGAGTCAACGTCGAGGCAATGAGTTTCATGCCTTGCGTCAGTTGGCCCTATTAGTTGAGCAGTATGAGCGACACTTTTACGAGCTCAAATAGTATGTAGGGGTAGGAGATGATGAGGGTATGTTGGTCCACCATTTTTTCAGGGGCTTAAATGCCTATCTTAGTAGATGTGTGAGGGTTTTCGATCCCAAGACCATGGAGGTAGCAGTGGAGAAGCCCTGTTTAGTGGAGGAGAATCTAGCTTTGGCACTAGGAGGCCATATGGGTGTACAGATAGGCAACAGTTCAATAATGGAGTCTAGTGCTAGAGGAGGTCAGTCTTAGGGAGGTCCACCTTCTAGAGCTCAGTAGGGACCATTGTAGAGTGGGCAGTAGCAACAACAGGCATCTTAGGGGAAACGTAAAGGTTTCTAGTAGAGGCAGGGGGATAGGAACTAGAGGCGTATTAAACGCTTCAGTTTTGATCAGCTAACTCAAAGTTCTCAGTTCACCTTCAGGGGTAGGGTGCAGCAGTCTAGCACACCACCTGGAGGATGGGGCTATGGTAGAGGTACTGAGTGTTTCACATGCGGCCAACAGGGTCATATAGCTAGAATGTGTCTGAACAGGGGCACATCTAGGTTTTCTCAGGGACCAGCGGCATCTGAGCCGACAGTTAGAGATGTTGGTTGAGGGCATCGTATTTTCACAATGATTGATAATCGCTAGGTAGAGCATCAGAGTACCATTGTTGAGTCATATGGTATGTTGTCAGGTAACCCAGTTACCATTTTATTATTATTCAGGAGCATCAGACTCTTTCATATATTCTTTCGTCGTGGCGCAATGTAGATTGGGTGCGGTAAGGCAAGTCAATAGGTGGCAGGTTGAGTTAGCCTCGGGTGCAAGAGTTGCATCCCATTATTTTGTACCAGATTGTAGATTGGAGGTTGGAGCTCTTCACACTACATTGGACCTTTGAGTTATTCCTTTGGGTTCTTATGACATTGTCATAGGGATGGATTGGTTAGAGGCGCATAGTGCTATCATAGATTGTCGACGTAAGTCAATTCGATGCATTGAGGAATTTGGTAGAGTAGTAGAGATAGTGGGAGTTGAGAGGCCGATTTCCTTGAGGGTCGTCTCAACTATGTAGTTGAGAAGGTGTGTGCATCAAGGTTGCCATTTATTTATTTTTACAGTGGATGATTTGGATCTAGGAGGTGGAGAGGAGAAAGTCTCTCTTGATAGTCACCCCATTCTTCAGGAGTATTCTGATGTCTTTCGAGATGAGATTCTAGGGATGCCACCTTAGAGGGATATAGACTTCAAGATAGACCTTGCACCTGGATCACAACCCATTTCACGAGCTCCTTATCGTATGACCACTAAGGAGCTGAAAGAGCTTCGCTTGCAACTTAAGGAGTTGTTAGAGAAGGGTTTTATTCACCCTAATGTTTCTCCATGGGGAGCACCAGTTATCTTCATGAAGAAGAAGGATGGTTCACTTCGGTTATGTATTTATTACCAACAATTGAACAAAGTGACCATCAAGAATTGATATCAACTTCTTAGGATTGATGATCTATTTGACCAGATCAAGGGTGCCACAATAGCTTCAAAGATTGATCTTAAGTCAGGATATTATCAGCTTCGTATCTTCGAATCAGACATCCATAAGACAATGTTTCAAATGCGGTATGGTCACTATGAGTTCACAGTAGTACCATTTGGGTTGAGGAATTCCCCCTCTGTGTTCATAAGTTTGATGAACGAGGTATTTCGTACATACCTAGATAGATTTGTCCTTGTGTTCCTTGATGACATTTTTATATACTCTAGGACAGTGGAAGAGCATGAGGAACATTTACGACAAGTATTACAGTGTTTACGGGATAATCAGCTTTATGCTAACTTATCGAAGTGTGAATTCTTAAAGAATGAGGTCCAATACCTTGGACATGTGATCTCAGGGGAAGGTATTTTAGTGGATCCTACAAAGATCCAAGAGTTCTCAGATTGGCCTGCGCCCATGAATTTGGCAGAGATACGTAGCTTTATGGGGCTAGCGGGTTATTATAGGCATTTTGTATAGGGTTTTTTGAGGATAGGCTATCCTATCACCTCCCTTCAGTGGAAAGGGAAGAGGTTTGAGTGGTCAGAGAAGTGTGAGGCAGCGTTTCGGGATCTTTAGGGGAAGCTGACCAGTGCACCAATAATTGTGATACCAGATCCAACTGGGGACTTTGTAGTTTGTACATATGCTTCCTTGGAGGGATTAGGTGCAGTGTTGATGTAGGAGGGTCGTATCATTGCATACGAGTCACAGAAGCTCAATGATCATGAGCTGAACTATCCCACGCATGATCTTGAGTTAGCGAAAGTTGTTCATGCATTAACGAGATTTAGGCATTTCCTTCTTGGCCATAGGTTTGAGTTGCATAGTGATCACAAAAGCCTTAAGTATATTTTCATGTAGCCCAACCTTAATGCTAGGCAAAGGCATTGGATGGAGTTTGTTTGTGAATATGACTTCGAGGTGAACTATATCCAGGGAAAGGAGAATATCGTAGTGGATGCACTCAGTAGGAGGAGACATGAGATATATGAGTTGACTCTTGTGGTCGATTTGCAGAGTCAGATTCTTTCTGCCCTTCTAGTGGATAGTTGGTATTAGGAGGTTAGGAAAAAGATTGAGGTAGGAAGACCCCTTGAGGGTAGGTATTCAGGATATTCTCTAGATTTAGATGAGGTAGAGGCACATGGGATGCATATATGTTCCTTCATTAGGTGATCTTCGCACCTTGGTCATGACTGAAGCACATCATGCACCTTATTCAGCCCATCCTAGGGTGAAGAAGATCTATGCAGATCTGTGTCAGTTGTATTTCTATCTAGGGATGAAATGCGATATTGCAGATTATGTGTCGCAATGTCTTAAGTGTTAGTGGGTGAAGGCTAAACACCAGCATCTAATAGGGCTTTTGCAACCGCATTTAATACTAGAGTGGAAGTGGGATATTATCTCATTGGATTTCATTGTTGGTTTACCCAACTCTTCGAGACGACATGATGCAATCATGGTGATATTTGATAGGCTGACGAAGGTGGCACACTTCTCACCTATTCGCTCTTCTTATACTACATCGTTCGTATCCAAAGTGTTCATGGAGGACATAGTGAGGTTACATGGTATTCCGCATTACATTATTTCTGATAGGGATCTAGTGTTTACCTCAGCTCTTTGGACTTCATTACAACATGCAATGGGGACACATTTGAACTTTAGTTCAACTTACCACCCAAAGACAAATGGATAGACTGAGAGGGTCATTTAGATCCTCGAGGAAATGTTACATATGTATGTAATGGACCAGTAGACACGATGTGAAGATTACCTCTATTTGGTAGAGTTTGCATATAATAATGGTTTTTAGAGTTCTATTGGCATGCCTCCATTCTAGGCATTGTATGGGTGGCCATGTCGCACTCCCTTAAGTTGGGATCAACTTGAGGATAGAGTGAATTTGGGTCTTGAGATGTTGTAGGATATGGAGCAACAGGTGGATAGGATTAAAGAGCACTTGGTGGCAACACAGCATAGGGAAAAGAAGTATGTTGATGCGCATAGGGTAGATCGTCAGTTTTTTGTTTGTGATAGAGTCTTCTTGCGGGTGTGTCTGTGAAAGAGTCCCATTCATTATGGGAAGGGATCTAAGTTGGTGCCTCACTTTGTCAGACCCTTCAAGATACTTGAGAAGATTTTTCTAGTTGATTACTGTCTTGCTTTACTACCTAGTCTCTCACGTATTCACAATGTTTTTCATGTTTTAGTTCTTCGGTCGTACCATCTAGACATTTCTCATGTACTTGATTGGAATGCATTATAGGTAGAGGATGAGCAGCTGGCTTTGGAGCCCATAGCCATAATGGAGCACAAAACGATCACTCTTTGATGGTGAGATATTGATCAAGTTAGGGTCCAGTGGGATCCTAGAGATGACACGACATCCACTTGGGAAGATGCAGCTAGGATGAGGGAGCTCTATCCCTATTTTTTTGTAGGCTTTCAGGAGTAAGCCTAACCCTAGGGGGGAGGATGTAACACCCCTCCATTTTGGATCTTTTGATCGAGTAGTGTCTTTCTTTGTTATGCCCTGTTCTACTATTACTTTGACTTTGGTACTTGGTTACTATTTGATCACAAACTGTTAAGCGATGCAAATGTCATATTTTGATGTGATGGAATTTTACTCTGATGTTATCATTATGGCATGTTTTGAATTAGCATAACATATATTTAATTAATGATGCTTATTCTTTTGATTATATTATTGATGTTAGACTCGTTAGTTAGTAAGTCTGTTTTGGTGAAGGGGATGAGATTGTATCACTCGCTTGCGAGCGCCCTACGATTTTGAGATTTCCTCTTCACAGTGTGTTTTATAATATCATATATGTTCATGCTCAATATACTCTTTGTTCACAGGTTGACAGGTACAGGAAATTGACTCCACCTAATTTCACAGGTTTGAGCATGTCCATTGACCAATGGTAATTGATTGGGAGATAATAGCTAGGTTTTTCGTGCCAATGCATCACCCTAGTCATAGTGTGTCGTTGGGTTTAGTTGTTTTAATATTGTCCATTTCACCTTGGTTTTTATTTAATTTTAAATTATAAAGCTAAATAAATGGCTTGTGTAGTTAAATTGATGATTAAATATATCTGGTTGTAATGTTAAAAATGCTATTTATTTTATTAATTAATAAAACAATATAATCTTGGATTATATTTATTTTATTGATTAATTAAATTAATTGTGAGTAATTGAATTAAGTCATCCATCTTGGAATTAAAAGTGTTAGATTCTTTTTGAAAAGATTTTTTTAAAAAAAGTTTTAAATTCTTTTTGTGACAATTTTTTTTTAAATGTAAGTTAAATTGTTTTTGGAAATGAAAATGTTTAAAAACATTTAAATTCATTTGAAATAATTTTTTAAATGGAATAAAGAAATAAAGTCATGTGGAAAGAAAATTGTTTTTAGTTTTAAATTTTAAAAAAAATCAAAATATATTCAAATTTGCAATAACTATGGTGGATGGGATATTTTAATGAAGTTGACTAAATTTGGGGAAGGATTATGAGAGCCATTGCATTTTTTATTTTTAAAATTTAATTTTCAATTTGTGGAGAGAAATTGCTGTGAAAAAAAAAGGGAAAGAGGGTTTTGTTCATGCTGGATTGATTTTGGATTTGGAGAAGCAAGTTGGACTTCTTGGAAGAGTTGAAAACAGAATAAGAATTCAGAGCACCATTGGAAACCCTTCAAGCTTTTGAGAAAACTAGGTTTTCTTTCTATGAATTTAGTTTTCATTTTGAAATGTTTTGCAAATTTTTATTATGCTATTGAAAAGATTTAAATTTTGTTTGATTTGCAAGGAAAACCCATGGCAATTCTTGTTTCAAAACTTGAAAAAAACTTTTGTTGAAATCATGGAAAAGAAAAAAAAGAAGATTCAAAGAATAGAAAATTGAAAGATGCACAAAAGAAATTTCCATTACAAATTAGAAATTAGAATTTATACTTGCAAATTATTTTTTTGTGTATTTTGTTTTGTAGGGAAAATTTTCCCAATTTTAACTATTAAACAATGGAAATTTGTATATATATATATATATATATACATATATATATACATATATATTGTATATATATATATATATATTTGTATAAAATTTATGCTGGAAATTTTTCTTTTTCAAAAAAAATTTAACTAGATTTTTTTCTGTGAAAACAAAAAAACCTAAAAACAGAAAACAAAGTATTTGCTCTTTGTTCTTTTAAAAAAATAAAATGAGGAAGTTTTTTTTTTCAGATATAAAAAAATTATTTAAAAAAAAAAAAATTATAATGGAGGGGAGGCTAGGCCCTGTCCTGATAGTCGCCCCCCATGGGAGGCACTGTGGAGGCAGCACCGCTGCGTTCCAAGGCAGCAACACTGCCTAAACAACACACCCCCAAAAGGGGGAGGCTGCGTAGGCAGTCAAGCCTCTCCCTTTGGGGGGGGCCCACGACCCTAAATTTGTGCCTTTTTTTATATTCTTTTTAAATTTTATTTAATTATTATATATTATATATATAATATAATATATATAATAATTACATATTATATTAATATTTAAATAAAGTTGTTTATTTTATTATTATTTAAATATATAATATGCATAAATTATATATATAATGTATATATTATGTATTATTAAATAATTGGGTTGGTATTTTAATAGTTGATTTTAAATATATATATTTAAATAATAATTATAATATATATATATATTTTTTCATAAACACTAAGTATATACTTTTATATATATTTATATTTAAATATAAATTATTTTAAGGTGATTATTTCATTATCATAGTTGAAATAAAATTGACTTTGTAGCAAATATTTTTATTTAAAAAGTTGATTGTTATTATTATGTGTAATTGGAGAAAATGAATTTAATTTTTAGCTTAAGTTCCTGAACATTGTCAATATAATTTTAATTACTTTTGAGTAGTTGCAAATCATGTTAATTATTCTTATTTGATTACATGCAATATGCTATTGCCTTGTTTGGATTTAGGAAATCCTAAAGTAGGATAATGATTTGCCTATTTTATCCTTCAGTTATGAAATCTTCCTCTTTCGTGATGTTGGGAAAATAGAGTTAAATGTTATGTAAGTCTTCCAGATTGGGTTTCCTTTGAGGTTGGGGGTTGTCGCATTGCCTTGGGTAGTGCATCTTGTTGGATCTAGTGTTATACTCGGTTATCATGAACGAGATGTGTGTTGACTTTATGTCATGGATAGGGAGTCATTCTTCTTAGGTCGCACTTGTGTACCCTTGGGTGTTGAGCTATTCCATGTGTTGTCTTAGAGGAGTGGCTTGCAATGAGGGCCGACACATAAAGTGGTGTCAGGGTAACTCTTTGTAGGTTAGTTAATTCAATGATAATGTAAATAAACTTATTAGAGGTTTAGGTTGTAGCAAACACTTAACAAGATTAATTTTGCCTCGCTCATGGACATAAGGGCTTGTATAGAATTTGGATGAGACGAGAAGGCCTGGAATGGCAAGATTGTTATCTCATCTCTATGAGAGATAAATGATTCTGCATTGGTTTGCATGAGGGGCTAAGAGTCATTAGAGGTTTCTAGGATATCCCGAGATGGGGGCCGGGACCGAGGAAGACTTACCAAGATATCCCATGTGACATTGTGATGACACTTCTCCTAATTCAGCAGTATGTATGTATCAATGATGCAATTGATTATTTAACTCTAGAATCATTGTAACCATTGTGTTATGTGATGTTGTGCTTGTATTTAGTTCAATTCAGTTATGTGTAGCCTGTGTCTAGAGGTAGATGGTCTTGTCTAGGAATCCTTGTTACTATCTCCTAGCATAGGGGGTGAGCCTTCAGGTATCACATGGTTGGGTGGAATGTGCACCTTAGTTCGTTGGGTTGTCGTATTGTTTGTGTGGTCAAGATTTCTAGTTGGAGAGCTCGTGGGATCCAATTTCTTTTCTTTCCTTATTCATTTCAGTTATTATTGTAATCTTATTACCCCTCATTGGTATCAAGGTGGAAGATGTAATTTGTAATCATGTTTATTGGATTTACCTCTTTCGGGGAATGGGAGTTGTAATCATATTGTACATTATTGTTTTTGGAAACATGTGGTATCTCTTACGCCTTTGATGTAATTTTATTATGTATGGAATCTATGTGTATTTAATTTGTTAAGTAATTAAATATTATGGTTTCAATTCATATTTCTTGTTTGTGTTTAAGTAAACTCAGTCTTGTAACCTTAGGGGTTGTCAGCAATGGGTAGTGAACTTTTAATGTTAATCGTACTTAAACAAAAAAAAATAAAAAATTCTACGTTTGAGTAGTTTATTGCAACTTCCCCTAGGGTTGCGTGGCAGGGAGTTACACTAGAAGTAAACAAGGAAGGATCCCTGACCAAGTAAATCTAAATAGTAAATATAATACTAAACTCCAAACAAAGATAACATAATATCAAAAGACCACTCACAAAACTAAACATCGATAAATCACCAAAAACATAACAATAGACCACTTCTAGAGGATTTCAATAAAACAACTCAAAGGGAATGCTAGAGGAGAGTGTCATCGCATGGCCATACATGGATTATCTAGACAACCTATCACAAGGTTCTGCCTCCATCTATGGTTCTCTTGATAGCCTATCTCAAGGCGTCGCTCCATAGGGTTACTCATGCGGAATCGTTAACCTCTTGTGAGGACGAGGCAACGATCATGCCAACCATGGCCTTCTCGACCCACCTTTAGTCTATGATAGCACTAACAAGAAAGCAAGAAATCCATAATTATCTTATTAATGTTTAACTACCCAACCCCTAATTAATTACTTAGGTTATCACTGATTACTCTAACTCTACATGTGTAGTGTCCCTCCAGTTTCGACACTCTATTGTAGTTGATTCTGCTTGATAGATGCTTTAGTTGATTATGATACTATGTTGTTCCTTTTTAGATAAGACTTTTATATTATATTATTTTGTACTTCATGTGTGAGGCCCACCCCTATGTCACATCTAGTACTTGGATTATTTTGCATTTGGTTATTGTCTATGCCCATTGATACCATTGATGACATGATATTTAAAAGTTTAAGTTCATATGATGATTTGATTTTGATTATGCTACATGTTAGCTAAGCATGATGATTGATCTAATTTTATGTTGGTTATTTAGTTGTTTAATTTGAATCTAAAAATTTAATAATGATTGAACGAAACAAGTGGTGTGAATCAATCATGTTGCAATTAGATGAGTATGGAAATTAGTGTTAATGAAAATGAGATAAGATAGTTGGCTAATGATTTTTCAATTATGTTATAGGATCTTTTATGCTATACAAATTATGAAACTTGTGTGAACGCAATTGTGATTCAAATGATTTGATTATTATATGAATATGATTTACTTGGATGGATTAACGTGTGTATTGAGTGTGCAGGTACATTTTCCATGGCCAATGGAAACTGGAGGCAACTCTTGGGAACCCTATGTAAATTAACCAGTGAAACCGAGCTAAAGTCCATATGAAGGGACTATAGTTCCATCATGTAATTATTGATGTTATTTGTGAATGTTTTTAATTTGGTTTTTATTGCCATGTCAGTCCATCTAGGAGGTGAGTTGTCTATCCAAGTGGACTAACTCGGATTTTAACTTTTAGAAACTTTTTGGGGATTGAAAAGTGATATTTTTTAAGTGTTTTTATGGGTTTAAGGTCCATAGGGCAGGTACCTATGGGTTAGGTACCTTTTTAGCTCAAAATCATGGGTCAATCTCAAGATATGGCACTCTTTTTGAGGCCTTAAAGAGGTTTGACGAAAATAAGGTTTGGGAAGTGGGATGGGGACTAGTCCCTTTCCAATTCCACTTCTCCATGTTGTCTTGGAAGTCTCCCCAAGTCCTCACACATGTGTGAGAACACATGGGTGAGTGTGCATGGGAGGGTGAATGGAAGGTTGACAAATGTCAACTCCCTTTTCAAAGGAATTAAAGCTTGAGCTTCTATAAAGCAAACTCAAAAACAAGGGTTAGGGGATTCTTTTTGCATTCTTGATTTTGGTTGAATTTTGGGGGAGTGAGGAGTTTGAAGAAAAAGCTTGGAAGAAGAGGAGTTGTGTGGAGCCTCAACCCATCCTTCCTTGAGCTTGGTTTTAAGGTAGATTCACCACTTTTGTTTTCTACTTCTTCATGTTGTATTTGAAAGATTATATGTATAGGTGAAAAGATGTGCTTGAAACTTTATCTATTGTGTTTGGTTTGTATGTTTATTTCAAATTGCTCTTGGAGCACTCTTCTTGTTTTTTTGATGTATTATGTGTTATGGGAAAAAGGGTTGTGTAGGGATAGGCTCACCCAAGTTGGGAAGAGCATCCCTTGTTGGGGATGGTATGGACTAGGAACCTCCATGGGGAAGTTTAATTCCTCCTTAAGAGGAGAGGTGCAAAAAGGGTATGAATACCCATGTGAAATTGTGAAATGGTAGAAATGGTTTTGATGATATGGGTTTGGGAGAAAGAGAAGAGATTAAGGAAGGGTTGTATGTGAAATGATGGGAGTATGATATGAATTATTCTTGTTGTTATTACTATGAGTCCCCATATGGAGTGCGTAGTCCACCCTCATCCCCTCTTTGGATTCTTGAAGGAATCTTAAAGTTATGTGATAATCCCTTGGGTGGGTGTGTAAATATTCTTGTTGTATCATGTGAGTGTGTAAATATTGTTATGCTTGGTTTTGTTTGTACCCGGTTCCCTCGGTTGCCTCCTAGCTCGGGGGTGGTTGGTTTTCCAACCAAAGGTTGGGAGGTGAGCACTACCTTGGCTATGGAAAACATGTTTGTGTTTTGTGTAGATTGGAGAAAGTTATGAAGAGTATTGCAAACTTGGGAAGGTCGGCTATTTTGTCATATCTTTATGCCTATGAGGTGAAAATAACCTCACAAAAATGTAACTACCTTTATTGGTAGAGGTGGGTTAATAGTGTATACGTATGAAAGTGGTGTATATTTTGCATAGTCTTGTGACTCTATACGTAGGAGTGAAAAGTGTACTTGTTAAACTTAATTTGCATCATTCTTCTATTTAAGAGAATATGTGTTCCATTTTGAAAGAATGAATGTCAAGTCTGAAAATAAAGTTCTTACCTTTTGTTCATTTGTTTAAGGATGTATAATTCCATTTTGTTGTAATGCATGAGTGTATATTTATAAACACCATGTTTTTGAAAGAAAAAAAAAAGGGGCACATCTCTTTGCTTTCTAAGAATATATGTGTATACATTGCAAGAAAAATATTGTGGTATAATCTGAATTTAAAGATTACAGCATACTACTCTGTCAAAAGAAATGTATATGAATGCGTAGTTGCAGATTTCTGAGGTCTTAATTAGACAAGATTGAAAAGTTATATTTATTGTTTCTGTAGTTTTATGTAGTTGGAAATGAAAGGAATATGTTGTGATAGATATATATCCTAGCAAAAAAATAAAATAAAATAAATCTAATCACTCCTTTTGTGTTATGAAGCAATTACATCATGCCCAAAATATTTTAGTGCGGACATCTTTACAAATATGTTTTTTACTGTGCTCCTACAAGAAAAGAAAAGAACAACATTCTGTTTCTCAAAAAAAAAAAAAAAAAGTTGGTCATATAAAGTTTATGTCCTTTTAATACTTTTTTTTGTGCAATTGAAACTCAACTCTTAAACTTAGAAGAATAGATAATAATAGGAATAAATAAATACTGGCAATGTATATATGGAGATTTGCTCCATAAAAGTCTATACATATGTACAATTTAAACATCAAGTTGAGACCCAGTTTTAAGAATTAATACCATGACTATAACATAGCAGCATAGGATTAGGTTCGTAGTATCTTGACAGGAATACATTCGGCTTATAAAATAAAATAAAAATATTCCCTTACAGTCTCTCTGTGCATCTTCGCCTATCAGGAATGGTGCGACCTATTTCCTCCTCTCAAACTGTATTTGGATTTTGCAATGACGTACTCTGCCCTGGGATATTTAAGCAAATGAAAAGCATATGAAAAGAAAAGTTATACTACAAAGAAAAGAGAAGAAGAGATCTTGAGTGGGTTCACACCTCCTGTAGGTATTAGCTATAACTCTTTTAGTTGAAAAAATTATAGAGTGTTCTGAAGCTTTTGGAATCCTCTTGTCTGCATACATGTAGCATGAGTTGTCCTGCATTTAAACAGGAAGCACAAAGATCAAGAAATAATTTAAAAGAAGATAAAGGCGATGGGTCTAAAAAACCTTATAATCTACGATTGACATCCCTATATATGTATTAAAGGTATTCATCATCAAGTCGTTGCTCTTTAGGGTAGAAACTAGTTACCTCACCCTTAGCACGGCTGGAAAAGTTCAGTAGGTTTAAGTGAGTGGGCGTAACCATAGGCTCCTCTATTTCTCATTTTGACAGATTGTACTCGCCTCCTCCTTACAAGAAGAAGCTATGATAACACTTGCACAACCATTAAATTCATGAACCTTGATCTTAGCTTATCATTCTTTGAAAATAAGCCCAAATAGGTGTCCAATTAGTCGTTCTTGTGCAACAGCGACCACCTGCGTCCAATAGTCAACAGATTGTTGGTTTCTTTTTGCACACCAGCGTGTAATGGGAGGTGCCATCATGACCTTCGGTCTACACTCAAACGTTTGGATTAGTGTTCCTCAATAAAATAAAATAAAAGAAAACAACTGCGCCTTGGGAGCTAAACTCAATCTTCCTATGTTGCGTACTCCCAACATTTTGTCTTCCTTCTTCTTCCGCTTTGGGGCAGGCCTTTGTTAGGATAATGGGTTTCTATGCCATCCAAATTTATGATTGGTCTGCTAATCTTACTTTTCTTAAATATTCACGAGGGACTTCTCACTCCAACGAACTCAGTAGGGAGAGGAGATACTAGATACAAGTCCTGAGAGCTGGCTTTGTACCTGCTTTGAGGTTATAGGATATCGCCAAAATCGAGGGAAGCTGTGACTCGCTGTTAGTTTTGGCGTGATGATAATGAAAGCATAAGCTTGTGTTAGCTTGAAAGGAGCAACACCCTATGCACTGAGGAACGTAAATTTGTCTAATGGTTCATACGAGGAATCTGACAATCCTTCTATCATACATATGATGGAGTTCCATCTCTTTTATGCGTCTGTATCAGCTTCACACGCCTAGATCCAACTTGAGATCAGAGCCTGAACTGTGTAGCCAATCATTTCTTCTTGGAGAGACGCTGCTGTCACATCCCATACCTGGAAGATTTCAGCTAGTCGCCCTTCTTAATTTTCGATCTGTGTTATATAGTTGACCCAACTCATACTATCTGCAACGCCACCCTTCTAAATTATCACTTTCTGAGAATATACTTGTAAGGAATTAAAAAAAAAAAAAGAAAACAGAAAAGAAAAGCCTCAATGCTTACTTATCCCAACCCCAGCCTGTTCCCCATCCAATACAGTTAAAAATGAATGTTACAACTAGCCTCGTGATTTATAAGGGAGGGAGAAGCGAAATGAGAATTCAGTATCGTATTGATTGTGCTCAGAGAAAAATAGCAATCGAAGTCGATTAAATGGGTAACACAACAGTTCGGGCAAGTAATGTTTCTCGTATCATTATTTCTTTAGAGCCTGGAAGGCATACCACTATTCTCTATTAACGCATACGTATTTATATCTGAAGAAACGTTGGTAAACATCATTCACAGGGTTCTTACAAGTTATCATGCTGTCCTCTCATAAGTATTCACTCTTAGTAATTAGAAGTCTTCGTGGGAATACGTTGAATATAGTTTTCTCTCATTAAGAGAGAAGGGAGCTATCCCCGTATTCTTAAAAAGAGATTCTAAGAATTTAAATAAGTCTCCACACAAGGATAAAGTTCATTAAAAGTATATGTCCATTAAAAGAAAGAAAGACTACTCCTTATTTGATGTCCTCTCCCCTTCTTTTAAAGGAAAATAATACTATGAAATGTGTAAATGATTCAATATAAATAATTATTTGTATGATTTATTCTTTAAACTTATGATTTTATTTTAACTTATCTCTTTTAATAAAAGAAATAATATCCTATTTTAATTTGTCTATTTGAATAAGAAGGAAGTTTATATTTGTGTATTTATTTAGTTAATGGCAAGAAAATAATTAAATTAATAAATGTAAAAATAAATAAATGTGAAAATTTAATAATGAAAGTAAAGTATGAATATCTTATTCACTTATATATCTAAATTTTGAGATTGAGTCTTAGTGTGGATTTCTCCAACTTTGTCATGATGGATCAACATGATAGGATGAACAAGAATAATATTGTTATATCAAGAAAACCCTAGGTTTTAATTATACAAGCTAGTACACTCATGGGTATGAGATCCTTGCTTTAACCTAGCATCTATGCCTACTCAAATAACTCCTCGAGCTTTATCCTTGATGTTTGAGGGTTTCTTTTATGGTCACCACCCACACCTGCTCATGTGATTAACCATTTCTCACCCTCGAGCAATTAGTTGATGATGTTGTTCCTGGACAATGTCGTTCAGTGCATGTAAATTGGTTAAGTACAACTCAGTATAGTATGTTCTAATTGGTTTATGTCTTCTATTAAAAAAAAAATTGTTAGTTGTTTTTTTTTCCCCCAGTGTAAATTATGGGCATTACATTTTGGTATCAGAGCCTAGGTTCTAACTCTGGGAACTCTGGGCATTGTTTGGGTTTCGCAATAGGAAGGTTGGTATTGTATGGATGAGAGTTGCATCTTGCAATTGTCACATAGATTATCAGAAGAAATTCAACTCTTGAAACATATAACAACATTATGATAAACTTTAAGTGAGCCAAATTAGGGAGGTGAGATCCTTGAAAGTTCGGAAACCAATATTGCAAGTTGAAGCGATGTGTGCTCATAGTTCATCAACTTTAAACCATCAAAATACCCCTTGATATACACCGAATTGTGGCTTCTCGTGCAAATTAGGGCAAAGGGAATCTAGTTGTCATATATGAAAAAAAATACCACCAATTCTTCTCCTTCCCCATGGGTGACTCGATTTAAGTCGCCTAAAGGTTGTGTTATGGAAAAAATACTTATGCAATTGATGAGATTCTTATTATCATTTCATAATTTTGATTTTATTTACTTAGTTATTTACTTATTTTCTCAATTATTCAATTGCTTGAAACGGTTAAAGTTATTTGACCTATTGGACTTCAAAATTTTCCTTTCTCCTCAAGGACTATTTCAGTTTGACTTATGGTTTGAAAATGTTTCATGGTGGCCACTCTTGAAAGTTTTATTGTCTTATTTAAAATTTCATTGGTTGATTTTGATTGGAAATTTTATTCATTACGTCATTGAAATTTCCTTGTTTTGAGGATTTTATCAACATTGTTGTTATTGGTATTTGCATAAGTCTTTCACACTCCTAGGGCGAAGGTACATAATTGGAATCAAATAAGGAAAAGTAGATGGTTGATTTAGAAATGGTTCCATAGCTAGTATTCACACTAGGGCCATAATGTACAAGGGATTATAAGACCCATTGAAGAAAATATAATACATTTAAAGAAATTTGAGCATCATGTCATATAAGGATTTTCATTATATAAATATTACAAACTTATATGCTATGTGTAACATTACGTGAGACTAGGGTATCTTTAATAATCAAAAGGAAGGACACATGGGTAATGGAAGTTCATTTTGAATGGACTTGCACTAGATCCTCTCTAGTAACCCTAGAAGTTAGTCTCAAATAGGAGTTGCCTATGTTTAATTAATGAATAAGGTCGATACAATATTTTCACCTTGTAGAGATACTTCTAACTACTTAATTGAACCCTAGGAAATAATGTTAAGGTGTTCTATCTCATTTATGTGAACTATGAAAGATGGTGTTCATGACCACGGGGTTTCTGATTTTATTTATGATCCCCTAAAAAACACATATTTCTTACCTAATAAACCTACTCAAAACTAGTATTGTAGGTGGTGTACTCACTATTTCAACCTATTAGCAATAATCTTTTCATGAGATTCTAGATGATATCAATCTTCTTATATAGGATGTATTTATGTCATGTTTATTTGTAGGTATATAAAATACGCATGTGATGTTTAAAACCTTTAAATAGTGAATTTGTAAGTCTAGTGTGAAGTCTTAATCATTGTAACCAAGATTTTACACCTAATTTAGAAATGTTATTTCTTGGTGTTAGAGATGTGGGAAGATATGTTAACAAGAAAAATGTGGAAACGGGTCAAGAAGACAAAGATTGCAGATGCACCCATTATTAGAGTTAAGAAGATGCCACAAATTGAAGAACCAGAAATTTCTGATACAGAAACACTAGCTATGGCTATAAAGCGAATAAAGCAAGATAAGAATAAGAGGAAACCATCTCATGGGAAAACACCCCCTAGGGCAACACCTACCTATACAAAAGAAGAAGACATAGTTGTCTTAGATAATGAGGCATAAATGAAATAATGTCACTTTAATACAAGTTGTGGATAAACTGGGCATTTGAGACTAAACTTGTCCATAATATATGAATTCTTCATGATTTTTCATGAGTACATGCTACTTTGTTTCATAAAATTTTTCTATGTATGGAATTTTATTACTTATATAACTATTTCCTTGTGATGCATATGTGTGAGTGGTATTTGATTACATCTTATTCTTATAATTATTACTAAGAGAACTTTGAATATACAAGGATTGTAACATACTAGTAATGTGTATATAAGTTAGGTTTGTTTCTTTCAATGAAATAAATTATAATGGTCCATGGTAAATAGACAAAAGACCCATCAAAGATGGACATAGAGATGACCAAGTTGGACTTTCTTAGATATAGATTTCGATGAATAATCATTAGTATGATAAAAGTTGGAAAGTGCCCATCATTGAGTGGAGTGGCCAATTGTGTTTTCATGTCCTATATGAGTAGGTACGAAGTTTTAGAACTAAATGGTTAAACTTTGTTAGATATGTGGATATCATGTGAGTATCTCCTTAAGGGGATTAAAATTAGTGGAATGATTATATGGATAATATTGAAGTGGGTTCTTCAGGTCATACTTTAAGCAATGCCTTAGTGAAATTCAGATCAATGAAGTAATAGTGGCTGTTAAACCTTACACCAATCCTCCTTATCATATAATTCTCTCCCAATCTTGTAATGTAGGTAGTACATTCATATTTTACACACATTATTATGAATGAATGTGATCATCAATTATATTTAGTTCAAAATTGCTAACTAATGAAAGGGAAATGTTTGAATTTTGGTATAGTGGTTTAAGAGGTTAATGGATTGGCCAAAAAAAAAAAATTCCCTTGTTTCTATAGGAATGGCTAGGAGAACACGCTGATTTGGCAGGGCTTCAAGAGGCACACAACCTCCTACATGCCATCTTAGCCCTCATATTTTAGTGGATGCTCATTAGGGATCTCCATCAGAACAAAACTCTCAAATTATTCATGTGATACAAGGGATGACTGAAGCTCTTTAGGAGAGGTTACCTCAAAAATTCAAAGCTCATCATGACAGACAACCTCAACCTATTGCAAGATAAAATGGTGAACAAAATTGAGTTAGAAAGGATGCTTGTTTAGCTCTTGGAAATGATACCCATAAGAGGAATATGGATGAAACCCATAATTTAGGACAACATGGGACTCATATGTGCTCAGATTTTGAGAATGATACATGGAATTAATGCAATAGATGAATCATCATCAAAATGAAATGTTTTTGGAAAAGCAATCCATTAGAAATCTAAACACAAGGATAAGAGACCTTACTCCTATGGTTTATCCTAGGAGATTTCAAATGCAGACATTTTTAGCAAAGGGCACTTGAAGGCCACTTAATAGGAATCACCCAGAGTTTCATAGAATCCATTCAAGGTAACAAGGTCTACCAAAATAACAACAAAGGCAAGGTTAGAAAGGAAAATGTTAAAAGGGAACACCCAAGGATTGCTTAAAGGTAGGACAAGAAAATAGTATCCAAATAGGTCATAGGTCACATGAGCAAAGTGTGGGTCTAGTAGGAATACAACAAGTTTCTAAGGGACCCCTTGATGTGAATAAACCCAAGTCATCTCAAGTTAATTATCTGTAGTCAATTTAAGTAAAATTCAAAGGTTCTTGTTTCTTATGTGAGGAAGTCGTACATAAAACTATAAAATGTTCATCTATGTTTGATCTAGATAAATATAAGGATGAAGTGCTAAGAAAGAAATTTGTGGGGCTAACTCCTCCCTAATAAATTGAAAACTTTCGGGAGGAAGTTCATTCCTAGAGGGGGAGGATGTGAGGCCCACCCCTATGTCACATCTAGTACTTGGATTATTTTGCATTTGGTTATTGTCTATGCCCATTGATACCATTGATGACATGATATTTTAAAGTTTAAGTTCATATGATGATTTGATTTTGATTATGCTACATGTTAGCTAAGCATGATGATTGATCTAATTTTATGTTGGTTATTTAGTTGTTTAATTTGAATCTAAAAATTTAATAATGATTGAACGAAACAAGTGGTGTGAATCAATCATGTTGCAATTAGATGAGTATGGAAATTAGTGTTAATGAAAATGAGATAAGATAGTTGGCTAATGATTTTTCAATTATGTTATAGGATCTTTTATGCTATACAAATTATGAAACTTGTGTGAACGCAATTGTGATTCAAATGATTTGATTATTATATGAATATGATTTACTTGGATGGATTAACGTGTGTATTGAGTGTGCAGGTACATTTTCCATGGCCAATGGAAACTGGAGGCAACTCTTGGGAACCCTATGTAAATTAACCAGTGAAACCGAGCTAAAGTCCATATGAAGGGACTATAGTTCCATCATGTAATTATTGATGTTATTTGTGAATGTTTTTAATTTGGTTTTTATTGCCATGTCAGTCCATCTAGGAGGTGAGTTGTCTATCCAAGTGGACTAACTCGGATTTTAACTTTTAGGAACTTTTTGGGGATTGAAAAGTGATATTTTTTAAGTGTTTTTATGGGTTTAAGGTCCATAGGGCAGGTACCTATGGGTTAGGTACCTTTTTAGCTCAAAATCATGGGTCAATCTCAAGATATGGCACTCTTTTTGAGGCCTTAAAGAGGTTTGACGAAAATAAGGTTTGGGAAGTGGGATGGGGACTAGTCCCTTTCCAATTCCACTTCTCCATGTTGTCTTGGAAGTCTCCCCAAGTCCTCACACATGTGTGAGAACACATGGGTGAGTGTGCATGGGAGGGTGAATGGAAGGTTGACAAATGTCAACTCCCTTTTCAAAGGAATTAAAGCTTGAGCTTCTATAAAGCAAACTCAAAAACAAGGGTTAGGGGATTCTTTTTGCATTCTTGATTTTGGTTGAATTTTGGGGGAGTGAGGAGTTTGAAGAAAAAGCTTGGAAGAAGAGGAGTTGTGTGGAGCCTCAACCCATCCTTCCTTGAGCTTGGTTTTAAGGTAGATTCACCACTTTTGTTTTCTACTTCTTCATGTTGTATTTGAAAGATTATATGTATAGGTGAAAAGATGTGCTTGAAACTTTATCTATTGTGTTTGGTTTGTATGTTTATTTCAAATTGCTCTTGGAGCACTCTTCTTGTTTTTTTGATGTATTATGTGTTATGGGAAAAAGGGTTGTGTAGGGATAGGCTCACCCAAGTTGGGAAGAGCATCCCTTGTTGGGGATGGTATGGACTAGGAACCTCCATGGGGAAGTTTAATTCCTCCTTAAGAGGAGAGGTGCAAAAAGGGTATGAATACCCATGTGAAATTGTGAAATGGTAGAAATGGTTTTGATGATATGGGTTTGGGAGAAAGAGAAGAGATTAAGGAAGGGTTGTATGTGAAATGATGGGAGTATGATATGAATTATTCTTGTTGTTATTACTATGAGTCCCCATATGGAGTGCGTAGTCCACCCTCATCCCCTCTTTGGATTCTTGAAGGAATCTTAAAGTTATGTGATAATCCCTTGGGTGGGTGTGTAAATATTCTTGTTGTATCATGTGAGTGTGTAAATATTGTTATGCTTGGTTTTGTTTGTACCCGGTTCCCTCGGTTGCCTCCTAGCTCGGGGGTGGTTGGTTTTCCAACCAAAGGTTGGGAGGTGAGCACTACCTTGGCTATGGAAAACATGTTTGTGTTTTGTGTAGATTGGAGAAAGTTATGAAGAGTATTGCAAACTTGGGAAGGTCGGCTATTTTGTCATATCTTTATGCCTATGAGGTGAAAATAACCTCACAAAAATGTAACTACCTTTATTGGTAGAGGTGGGTTAATAGTGTATACGTATGAAAGTGGTGTATATTTTGCATAGTCTTGTGACTCTATACGTAGGAGTGAAAAGTGTACTTGTTAAACTTAATTTGCATCATTCTTCTATTTAAGAGAATATGTGTTCCATTTTGAAAGAATGAATGTCAAGTCTGAAAATAAAGTTCTTACCTTTTGTTCATTTGTTTAAGGATGTATAATTCCATTTTGTTGTAATGCATGAGTGTATATTTATAAACACCATGTTTTTGAAAGAAAAAAAAAAGGGGCACATCTCTTTGCTTTCTAAGAATATATGTGTATACATTGCAAGAAAAATATTGTGGTATAATCTGAATTTAAAGATTACAGCATACAACTCTGTCAAAAGAAATGTATATGAATGCGTAGTTGCAGATTTCTGAGGTCTTAATTAGACAAGATTGAAAAGTTATATTTATTGTGTCTGTAGTTTTATGTAGTTGGAAATGAAAGGAATATGTTGTGATAGATATATATCCTAGCAAAAAAATAAAATAAAATAAATCTAATCACTCCTTTTGTGTTATGAAGCAATTACATCATGCCCAAAATATTTTAGTGCGGACATCTTTACAAATATGTTTTTTACTGTGCTCCTACAAGAAAAGAAAAGAACAACATTCTGTTTCTCAAAAAAAAAAAAAACAGTTGGTCATATAAAGTTTATGTCCTTTTAATACTTTTTTTTGTGCAATTGAAACTCAACTCTTAAACTTAGAAGAATAGATAATAATAGGAATAAATAAATACTGGCAATGTATATATGGAGATTTGCTCCATAAAAGTCTATACATATGTACAATTTAAACATCAAGTTGAGACCCAGTTTTAAGAATTAATACCATGACTATAACATAGCAGCATAGGATCAGGTTCGTAGTATCTTGACAGGAATACATTCGGCTTATAAAATAAAATAAAAATATTCCCTTACAGTCTCTCTGTTCATCTTCGCCTATCAGGAATGGTGCGACCTATTTCCTCCTCTCAAACTGTATTTGGATTTTGCAATGACGTACTCTGCCCTGGGATATTTAAGCAAATGAAAAGCATATGAAGAGAAAAGTTATACTGCAAAGAAAAGAGAAGAAGAGATCTTGAGTGGGTTCACACCTCCTGTAGGTATTAGCTGTAACTCTTTTAGTTGAAAAAAATATAGAGTGTTCTGAAGCTTCTGGAATCCTCTTGTCTGCATACATGTAGCATGAGTTGTCCTGCATTTAAACAGGAAGCACAAAGATCAAGAAATAATTTAAAAGAAGATAAAGGCGATGGGTCTAAAAAACCTTATACTCTACGATTGACATCCCTATATATGTATTAAAGGTATTCATCATCAAGTCGTTGCTCTTTAGGGTAGAAACTAGTTACCTCACCCTTAGCACGGCTGGAAAAGTTCAGTAGGTTTAAGTGAGTGGGCGTAACCATAGGCTCCTCTATTTCTCATTTTGACAGATTGTACTCGCCTCCTCCTTACAAGAAGAAGCTATGATAACACTTGCACAACCATTAAATTCAGTCACCTTGATCTTAGCTTATCATTCTTTGAAAATAAGCCCAAATAGGTGTCCAATTAGTCGTTCTTGTGCAACAGCGACCACCTGCGTCCAATAGTCAACAGAGAGTTGGTTTCTTTTTGCACACCAGCGTGTAATGGGAGGTGCCATCATGACCTTCGGTCTACACTCAAACGTTTGGATTAGTGTTCCTCAATAAAATAAAATAAAAGAAAACAACTGCTCCTTGGGAGCTAAACTCAATCTTCCTATGTTGCGTACTCCCAACATTTTGTCTTCCTTCTTCTTCCGCTTTGGAGCAGGCCTTTGTTAGGATAATGGGTTTCTATGCCATCCAAATTTATGATTGGTCTGCTAATCTTACTTTTCTTAAATATTCACGAGGGACTTCTCACTCCAACGAACTCAGTAGGGAGAGGAGATACTAGATACAAGTCCTAAGAGCTGGCTTTGTACCTGCTTTGAGGTCATAGGATATCGCCAAAATCGAGGGAAGCTGTGACTCGCTGTTAGTTTTGGCGTGATGATAATGAAAGCATAAGCTTGTGTTAGCTTGAAAGGAGCAACACCCTATGCACTGAGGAACGTAAATTTGTCTAATGGTTCATACGAGGAATCTGACAATCCTTCTATCATACATATGATGGAGTTCCATCTCTTTTATGCGTCTGTATCAGCTTCACACGCCTAGATCCAACTTGAGATCAGAGCCTAAACTGTGTAGCCAATCATTTCTTCTTGGAGAGACGCTGCTGTCACATCCCATACCTGGAAGATTTCAGCTAGTCGCCCTTCTTAATTTTCAATCTGTGTTATATAGTTGACCCAACTCATACTATCTGCAACGCCACCCTTCTAAATTATCACTTTCTGAGAATATACTTGTAAGGAATTAAAAAAAAAAAAAGAAAACAGAAAAGAAAAGCCTCAATGCTTACTTATCCCAACCCCAGCCTGTTCCCCATCCAATACAGTTAAAAATGAATGTTACAACTAGCCTCGTGATTTATAAGGGAGGGAGAAGCGAAATGAGAATTCAGTATCGTATTGATTGTGCTCAGAGAAAAATAGCAATCGAAGTCGATTAAATGGGTAACACAACAGTTCGGGCAAGTAATGTTTCTCGTATCATTATTTCTTTAGAGCCTGGAAGGCATACCACTATTCTCTATTAACGCATACGTATTTATATCTGAAGAAACGTTGGTAAACATCATTCATAGGGTTCTTACAAGTTATCATGCTGTCCTCTCATAAGTATTCACTCTTAGTAATTAGAAGTCTTCGTGGGAATACGTTGAATATAGTTTTCTCTCATTAAGAGAGAAGGGAGCTATCCCCGTATTCTTAAAAAGAGATTCTAAGAATTTAAATAAGTCTCCACACAAGGATAAAGTTCATTAAAAGTATATGTCCATTAAAAGAAGGAAAGACTACTCCTTATTTGATGTCCTCTCCCCTTCTTTTAAAGGAAAATAATACTATGAAATGTGTAAATGATTCAATATAAATAATTATTTGTATGAGTTATTCTTTAAACTTATGATTTTATTTTAACTTATCTCTTTTAATAAAAGAAATAATATCCTATTTTAATTTGTCTATTTGAATAAGAAGGAAGTTTATATTTGTGTATTTGTTTAGTTAATGGCAAGAAAATAATTAAATTAATAAATGTAAAAATAAATAAATGTGAAAATTTAATAATGAAAGTAAAGTATGAATATCTTATTCACTTATATATCTAAATTTTGAGATTGAGTCTTAGTGTGGATTTCTCCAACTTTGTCATGATGGATCAACATGATAGGATGAACAAGAATAATATTGTTATATCAAGAAAACCCTAGGTTTTAATTATACAAGCTAGCACACTCATGGGTATGAGATCCTTGCTTTAACCTAGCATCTATGCCTACTCAAATAACTCCTCGAGCTTTATCCTTGATGTTTGAGGGTTTCTTTTATGGTCACCACCCACACCTGCTCATGTGATTAACCATTTCTCACCCTCGAGCAATTAGTTGATGATGTTGTTCCTAGACAATGTCGTTCAGTGCATGTAAATTGGTTAACAAGTACAACTCAGTATAGTATGTTCTAATTGGTTTATGTATTCTATTAAAAAAAAAATTGTTAGTTGTTTTTTTTTTCCCTAGTGTAAATTATGGGCATTACATCATGGATGATACATTGAAATCCTAATTATCTGGTTATGTTAGTGTGATGATACTGAGATAGACACGTATATGATATGGTTTATTTGCTTAAAAAATTTATGAGGTTATCATGATGAAATGATTGTTTATGATTTATCTTCCTCGTCAGTATTGGTGAAGAAGACAATGTAGCATTACTCATTTACCCTGCTACACTATGATTCTTCTTCACGGTGTGTTTTCTGATATAAGTATCTATATGTTTTATCAATGATGTTTCCTATAGATACAAGTACCAGGTATTGGCTTCACCTACATGATAGGTCTGAGCGTACTCTAATTTAATAAAATTATGTTGATCTAGAGATATTGGTAGGTCCTTATTGAACCATCGTTCTTTATCGAATGAGTATCTATTTGTTACCCCTCTTTGTTGTCCAGTTTGTTCTGTTGTGTCATGTTTGTTTGTATTGTTTTGTGTTTGGGAATTAATAGTTAAGTTTAACGAATATCTGTTAATGTATTTATAAATACTTATGGTTATGTTTGTGATTTAATTTATTAATTTAAATTAAATAAGTTATTGATTTTAAAAGTGAAAGTCATTTTCTTTGCAAATGTATTTAATTAAATATATATTGTTGATTTACGTGTGCAAATGAGATTTATTTAGAAAATAGATATTTAAAGAGAAGATATTTTCAACATGTTATGAATCTTTGATTTGCAATTGAAAATATGATTTGATATTAAAAGGGTGAGTTGAACTGTTTGATCTATTTTTGATTGCATAATGAAAAATCAGTTAAGTTCTATGATTGAGAGGAAATTGAATGCATTAATATCTTTTGGGGGCTGCAATTTTTGATTCACGGGAAGAATCTGGAAAAACTTTCATGGTAGCAGTTTTAAGATTATTTTGCATGGCAATTACTCTTAAAAGAATTCATAATTTAGAATTGATTTGCAAGCATAATTTAGAAGCTAGAATGATTTGAATTTCTTCGGCGAAGCCTAGTGAATTTAAAGCGGATTTAATAGAAGTTTCAGAAATTATTTCCAGCCAGCCATCAAGCTTTTAACAGGTTTTCTTCTTTAGATATAATTCTTGTGCTAAATATTTCAGAATTTGATGTTGAATTTTATTGTTCAATTAAGAAATTGTTTTGCTGAACTTGCATAAACAACAAAGAAACAAATTAGAAGAGTATTTGGATATTAAAATAGGAAAGAATAAAAATATCCTGTAAATATATATATATGCCAGATCTGAAAATTTTCTTTATTTTTAGCTGTGAAATAAATGTGTTTACAAGAAATCAAAATTTCAAGAAAATGTTGAAGATTTTGTTTTATGGTCAGAAACATTTTTAAACAAACAAAAGACTGTATTTTTCTGGAAACATTCTTTGTTGAATCTAATTATTAATAAAGAATTCAATGAAACAAATCAAATCCAGAGAAAAATGTAAATTACAGATCTGGGCATTTAGTATGACCATAGAATAATTTATTGTTTTATGAATTATAACCTTCTGATTTGAGAGGAATTTTCTTCTATCATAGATTCTATCCTATTTCAAATTTCTTATTTAATTTTTTAAAACTATGTATCTTGAAACTTGATATTGAATGAGGTGCGCTTAGGGATATAAAGAGATTATATTTTTAAAATTTCCTGTTATGGGACTTTTGTAAATAACTTTACATAGGACGCATCATGTATCCTTATTTTATTTTCATTGTCTATCACATGAAGGCTTATGTCATTCGATTTTATTATATTCTATTCATTAGATCTGGACGCAACCTCCTCATGATATTTGTTGTATAATATTTGATCAAAAGATCCAGTTTAAATCATTACCTGAAGCATATGTTTTTTATTTTGTATGACATCTTCCTCTTTACCAGCGCAGTTAGCTAAAGTAATAATTTATCTTCTGGAAATCTATAATTTCCTTGACCCATTTCTATTTACCATAATATTTCTCACTTGAAATTGTGCGTGGGCAATAGCTAGTATTTGGAGATTTTTATTTGGTGGAAATATACCCAAACAATTGAAAACTACTCCTCTTTAGTTGTCTTTACCTTTTAGATAGGATAAACTCTACTAAGATGTCGTATTCTTTCATTTTTTTCATCATGTGTCCAGTCTTGGTTTGTCCGCGCCTATGTTCACTTTGCATTATGCATGCGTTAAAATTTTAGATTTTATAGTGTTTCTTGTACTATGTTGGAATAACCTATATTGTGATATTTGTGCATGGAGAGTTTATTACTTATCATTAGTTAAGTGTTTCACACTTATGATAGCAAACTACTTGTTAGCGTAGAATACTATGTACACATGTCTTGTTAAATATAGACATTTGTTATTTTAGACTTAATTTGCATCCAATGGTGGTAAAAGATTGATTTTGTTTGATGGACAAGAATGGTGATTTTGATTTAGTAAGTGATTTCTGGTTAGGAAGTTATTAGATGTCATTGCATGGCATACGTACTTCCTTTTATTGTATGATATTTATTTTTAACCAATACTTTATTCTTTATGATGCATAATCATTTTGCATGGTATCCTAGTTACATGTTTTGTAATTAGATTCTTTATAGAATTAAATTAAATAAATGACTTAGATTGCTATTGATACATTTCTTTTTATCATAAATTGTATTTTTTTTTAAATGAGCGATTTAAAGATTTAAAGGATTCTTATCATTCGTACTGAATTATAATAATAGATATATTTCCTTAAGAATTATAAGATATTTAATTATGTCAAAATATTATAAACTTTTAATTCATGAAGATCAAATACATGAATTGTGGTGTTGTGTACATGCTATAATATAGGTGTGTACACACAATGTTATTGAGATATGTTTTTATTTCTCCTGGGGCTAGGAAAGTAAAAATCATATTGATAAATTTATTATGCTTTAATTTATGTTGCTCAAAATACAATGTTTATTCTTTTTATTTGGGGTATAGCTTTGCACAATTTGTTGTTGTGTAAAGAGACATCTTAGAGATTATGGTATGTCTCTAGTGAGAGATGTAAACATTGTGGTATGATCTTTATACTTGGTAGCAATCCCTCTAGTCTTTTATGTTGAGTCATGTTTTAGAAAGAGTGGCTTACGGTAGGGGCCGAAATCCTAAGAGGTTGTCTGGGTAACCTATCGTAGGTATGTAAATTCAGTGGAAACCTAACTAATATACTAGGGGTTGGGTAGAACTAAACATTAATTTAGATAAAAGAATGTCTTTCTTTTTATCTTAACGCTCTTTTAGGTTAAGGTAAGGTTGAGAAGGCCTGAAATGGCTAGTCATCCATCTTGTCCTCTTGAAAGATAGTATGACTCCACACTAGTTTGCATAGGGGCCAGGAATCAGTAGAGACTACTAGGGTAACTCTTAGAGAGGGTTGGTAGTCTAGGAAGATTCACCAGGGTAACCTATCCCAACAGTGTGATAACACTCTTTGTCTATTACATGATTGTGATCCTTGTGTTAAGTTATCTTTTGTAGTGTTTTTGTCACTTGGAGTTTATTTGTTATGATTTGATATTGTTATGTTGTAATGTGTATGTATGCCATGTGAATGTAATGTTCTATATTCTTGTTTGCAGACCTGTCAATGTCTCCTAGCATAGAGGGAGTGGACCTTCGGGATCCACGTGGTTGGGAGGAAACCGTGCTATACCTTCCTTGGATATTCATGTAGTTGATGGTATACTTGCAACTGGTTCCAATTACTTCATAGTTTGTGACAGTGGATGCAAAACGTGTTCATGGATATGGAAGTTTGATATGATGTGATCATTATCCTCTTTGTATATTTACCTCTTCTATAAAAGTGTTTTCATTGTATCATAATTTTGATGTATTGAGATTTACTGAAATCTCTCATGATGTAACCTGGACTTATGGTTGTCCGAATTCTATAAAGTTTTGAAAATTGGATCATTCATAACTTTAAATTTGTACTTATGTTTTATGACATATTGTGTTGAATTTATTTATTATGTTTATGTAACATCGTTTTGGAATTCCTTAAGGCAGTTGTGTAATTAAATTTCTTTTAAAAAAAAATTTGTTCGATTGATTTGATTCTTTGCACTTTGATTTAATGGAAACCAAGGCGGGGCATTACAATGTGGGTTACCCTGACAGCCCCTTTGTGCATCAACCCCCACTTAGAGCCACTCTCCCTTGACACCCAAAACATAAAATCTAACACCAAGGAGTTGTAGCACAAGAACACTGAACCAACAATGGAACATCTACGAGGAAAAACCATCTCGCCAAAATCATATGAAACATATTCATAAAATAGTACAATCTATGTGTAAACTCAAATCATAACTTTAGCCAAAACAAAGGGCCAAATATCAATTTACGAGATCAAATATAAACATCAATTTTCCCACCTCTGGAAGTCCCTAACCAACAACTCAAGCTCCTATCAAAGGATAAACTAACATAAGGGTTTTCCCACGACACAAATCCAATAAAGAGAAAACCACAATAAATTCAACAAAAAATCTCAAGAGTACACAATAATTTCACCAAGTAAATAAATTAATCACTCGATAATATTCAATTTAATTTAAATCACATAGTCTATTTCAAATTTTCTCGATTAAACTATAACATTGCAACTTATAAAATTATCTAATTAATTCCTAATAACAACATATACAATCCTTTATATATATATATATATACATATATATATATATATATATATATATATATATATATATATATATATATATATATATATATATATATATATATATATATATATACATATCTATGCTTTTATGCGTATATACATATATACATATATATTTATATATAAAATAAAACATATATTAAAATTTAGGCATTAAAAATCATATCATAAAAATTACTCATTTTTTTCTCAAATTTTACAGCTTTATATATATATATATACATATATATTAATATATATATGTAATACCCCTCATGTTGTTGATACTCTTATGTGTGGATTTCGTACTTGGTTGTGTGGGTGATCAGTTCACCATTTTGGTTGTGCATGGATTTATAGTTTCGTTGTTTTGCTGCACTAGATTTTACATATGTTGCTAGATGATACATTTCATGGTGATTATGTTATATGGCTATGTAGTGGTGTTTCTTAATAATATATATGGATATGTTGTGATTTTTATACTATTATGGTGTTTGATGTGTTTGCTAGTGTGTCTTGGTGAAAGGACAGAGTGGCATCACTTGCTTGCAAGTTCCCTGCTACCCTATGATTACCTTTCATGATGTGTCTACAATGGTGATTTACATGATACATGAATTTGTTTCTATGTAGGATGCAGGTACTAGACATCGACTCAACTTGCTTGTCAGGTTTGAGCGTGTACCATAAACTCAATAGGATTGATGTTGAAAAGGAGTGGTTAAGAAAGTGTTCAGGTCCCAAGTTCATCATCTGTGAGTCCAATGTTGTTTTTGTTTCAGACTTGTCTTTGTGTGTAATTGTGTAGTGTTGATTAATATTCTAGTTTGTGATTTAACTAATTTTAATTATGTGTGATTAATTAATATATTTAATTGATATTGTTACTATAGTTAATTATGGTTAAGCTAATTGAATAATATTCTTGATTAAATGGATAGTTTAAATACAATAAAAATTTCTTTGTTGATATTTAGAATGTTAAATTTTCTATTGAATTCTTAAGTTAATTAAAATAGCTTATAAAACTATAGTATTATTATTAGAAAAATAAATAAAATAAAATAAAATAATAAATAAATAAAATTGATTAAAAATTGATTAATTTCTTTTATTGGAGGTTTACGGGAATAAGTGGGGAATTAATGAATTTTTTGTTGGAAAAATATTCTCGGAGAGAATATGGGCATGGGGGTAACAAAAATTTCTTCACGGAAAATTTTTGGCTGAAGAATAGTGTGTGGGTTTTTTGAGTAGTTTTTTCTCGTTTAACTTTTAAAAAATAATTTGAGAAGGGTTGCAGGAGTTTTTCTGGACTTGTATTTTAGTTGGAGGTGAAGCTTCTGGGAAGAGTTTAAAAACTGGAAGTTTTAGAAGTGAAGCTTTGCACAACTTTTGCTTCTACAGGCTTCAAAAAATAGGTTCCTTACTGTCTTTTGGTTTAAATGTTTTCTTTCCTTGAAAAGTTTGTTGTTTGTGTAAGAGGAAATGACTATACCCTTTGTAGAATTTAGAAGTTCCTCTGTAGAAAACAATGTTCTTGGCTGCAAAATTTTTCCGTATAATTTTGTTACCCCTATATGAAAATTTCACAGTAAAATTAGTGAACCTCGTTAAATGAAATTCTTAAAACAGTATCTTTGAAAGCTGCAGTAGAAACCTCTATTTAAAATTGATGAATTTGAAAATAAAACTTATGTAGATTTGTAAATAAAACTCTCTGGTTAAACTCATGAAATTAGAAAAGCTCTGTGCAATTTTCTAAATATTATCTATAGTTAAATATAGTACTTTTCCCCATTTTATTTCATCTATTTAAAAAAAAATCTCAAAAGGAATTTATGTTGATAAACTAACTGTTCCTGAGAACTCAGTTTGTCTAAGAATTTAAAATATATATATCTATATAGATATATATGTAGTATATGGGTATGTGTAGGATCATGATGGGCCAAAAAGTGGCAATATGATGGGTACATGTGGCTGATGACTTTTTTTTCATCCAAAATTCATGAAATGAAAAGGGTTGTTAAAGGATATTCTCAAATTTCCACCAATATAAATTATGATTTACTTTGAATTTAACAAGTAATTATTATTTATTTTCTATTCAAATTATGAATAAAGTCCTGATTAATAGACTGATTGAAAAACATCTATAGCTTTCAAACAGTATCATATTTTTTGAATCCAAAACATGCATCACATTCTATGCTTCGTGATAATACATAGATTAATAAAAGGAAAATTGAATTTAATGAATTTTGACCAAGTTAAGGTGGTCGACATATGAGTTTTATATTTTTAAAAGTTGTAATAAAAATTCATAATTAATTATTTAACTCTAAAAAAATTACAAAAAATATGCATCACATCGAGACATGAGTCCTCTACTTATATATAAAATCTTATAAAAAAAATATTATCACATTATTGTGGTTAGGGTGGTCAGATAGACACCTACTTATTTTTTCCCTAAAATTTAAGTACTACTGCATTGAAATTTCAAATTTTCAACAAATAGATTTTTTATTTTTTTTAAAACAAACCTAGTAGTTTAGAAACTATATTCAATTTTCTATAAACTCTATTTTGACATATTTTTGAAATAATATAGATAACTTATTCCAAATTTTATGTCAAGTTTCCCAACTTTGATTTTTCTAATTTTTGTACCACTTAAGGACCTATTTTTTCCATGATGATCCTGCACATACCCATATATATATATTGGTTATCCTAAATATATGTTCAGTAAATATTTTAATTCCTGTGTAAATCATTTTTTTCCATCAGTACAAATTTTAAAAAAATATATAATATAATAAGTTGGGGAGGGGAGGGTCGGCTGAGCCGTACCTCCCCACACCCAAAGGGGCAGTGCAAAGCCACCAGGGCTGTGCGCAATAACCAAAGGGCTGCTAGGCGTAGCCATGGTGAGGCCGCAGCCTCCCCTCACAGGGAGGACACAGACTCCCAGCCGCATAGTCTTCAATTCATTTCTTTGTATGTTTTATATAATATTTAATGAGTTTAAAATTTTTGAATTATATTTGATTAAAATTTTCTTTTGGTATTGATATATATATATATGTGTATGTGTGTGTGTGTGTGTGTGTATAAATATAAATGGATTAAAAATATTGTGAATATTTTTATAATGAAAATTTAAAATTGTGAATAATATATATATATATATATGTATATAATATATATATCTATATATATATATATATATATATATATATATATATATATATATATATATATATATATATATATATATATATATAAATTATTTGTCAAGATAATACAAGTCTTTTTAATGAATGAAATATTTGGATTAAGTGAAACTTGAACTGTTAAGATGAGTTTCATGCAAGTGTTATCGTAATGAGATTGTTAAGCATAGTAAACTTGTGTTCCTAAACAAACCTTGATGTTGGATAATTAGTTGTTTCCTGACTTTCTTGAGTTCTTTATTGAGATTCTTATGATGGGTTATAAACATGTGTAGACTTTTAAGTCAGTCTTCCTTTCATAGGAGATAAGGTTACTGTGTAAACTTCCAAAGGTTTTAGAATTTGGTGATTTAAGTTATGTGGCTTTCATAATTAATGCTTGACTCCATTTTTTTATGGTTGTGATCTTGTGTTTACTTTGAGTTGTATCATTTTGTTTAGGGAATTGAGTCATATGATTATAATGAGATGGTTTTGCCTCGCAATTGTTCTATTTTGTGTTTAGAGAACTTGTGGGTACAACCCCTTTGATTTTGATGTATGTAGGGGGGTTCTAGGGAGAGTCACTTTGCGTGGGTGCCGGCGTAGAAAGGGGTTGTCAGGATAAGCCATGTTAGAGATTGAGTAAAAAGTGAAAACCTAACTAATTAATTAAGGGATGGGTAGTTTAACATTAATAAGATAATTATAGATTCCTCATCTGCCTATTAGGGCTTCCATAGACTATAGGTGGCCAAAAAGGTCGTGGTTGGCATAATCATGATCTCGTCTTTACAAGAAATTCATGATTCTGCATGAGTCACCCTATGGAGTGGTGCCTTGAGATAGGCAGCCAAGATAACCATAGATGGAGGTGGCACCTTGTGGTAGGATGTTTGGATAATCCATGTAAGGCCATGCAATGACACTCTCCTCTAGCAATCCCTTTTGGTTGTTTTAACTAGAATCCTTTGGAAGTGGTTTATTGTTATGAATTAGTGTTTATTGTTGTCATGTTTAGTTAGGGGACCTTTGATGTTATGTTCTCCTTTATGTGTGATTTATCTTTCCATGTTGGAGTTTAATCTTATGTGTTACCTTAAACGCTTTTGTTCGGGAATCCTTTCTTAACTACTATGCACGAGGTTGGTTGGGTGGAACGTGCTATGCACCTCGTTGGGTTCCCTATTATGCTAATGTACCTTTCAGTGCAGAGTTATGTATTTCTAGAAGTATATTTGAGTTTTTGTCATACCTTGTAAATTGTAAATTGATATGTAACTCTCCCATGTATTGGGTAGATGAATGTTGTAACCTTGGATAATTACTTAATGATATTTAATTGTAGAATAATGTATTGTATAATCACCTTTTGTAATTCAAGCTTTATTCATAAATGTAAATATACTTGATGATGCATTATGTATGGGTAAATGAGTTCTTATTATTTCCAAATTTTATTGGCTATGTAATCTTGTATAGTTTCTAGATGGTTTGTTCTTGTTTTAATGCTTACCTTTTTATAAATGTTTAAATGGAGAAGTTATGTTAGAAGTTATGAAAGTTACTTTTATCAATTTTTGCTATTGTGTAGATTACGTAATGTCACTTCGTGTACCCCAAGCCCGAATTGTGTAAGTTTAGTTATGTTAGTTGCATTGGTAAACATAGTATTTATACTTCATGTTCAAAAAAAAATTGTTGCGTTCTTAGTTGTCCTTTGGGGTTTGCACAATGGGGTGTTACAGCTTGGTATCAGAGCCAGGTTTGCAAACACTAGGTACTCTGGGTAGTTTGTGTCCATTAGGAAACCTTGCATTAACTCTTGATCTCACATACCCCTCATGTTCTTGATACTCTTATGTGTGGATTTTGTGCTTGGTTGTGTGGGTGATCAGTTCAACATTTTGGTTATGCATGGATTTATAATTTGGTTGTTTTGCTGCACTAGATGTTACATATGTTGCTAGATGATACATTTCATGGTGATTATATTATATGGCTAAGTAGTGGTGTTTTTTAATAATATATATGGAGATGTTATTTTTATACTATTATGGTGTTTGATGTGTTTGCTAGTATGTCTTGGTGAAATGACAGAGTGGCATCGCTTGCTTGCAAGTGCCCTACTACCCTACGATTACCTTTCACGGTGTGTCTGTAATGGTGATTTGCATGCTACATGACATTTGTTTCTATGTAGGATGCAAGTACTGGACATCAACTCCACCTGCTTGTTAGGTTTGAGCATGTCCCATAAATTGAATGGGATTGATGTTGAAAAAGGAATGGTTAAGAAAGTGTTCCCATCCTAAGTTCGTCATCTGTGAGTCCAATGTTGTTTTTGTTTCAAACTTGTCTTTGTGTGTAATTGTATAGTGTTGATTAATATTTTAGTTTGTGATTTAATTAATTTTAGTTATGTGTGATTAATTAATATATTTAATTCATATAGTGTAATGCCCCGTCTAAATAACCTAAGAATGTTGAAATTGTGTAATAAAGGTGTAATAATTTTTTTTAAAAATATTAATATTAAGTTAATTAATTACATACATTCGTTAAGTTACTAAACGATTCACTACTTTGAGTTTTCCATAAGCGACTTAAGTATTTCGCATTGCACATATAATTAATAACATAAAGATAAACATTGCATAACATTGAAATTTCCATTCAAAATAAGATAATAATGTACAAACATGTTTCCATACATTTCATTTGATAAAATATACAATACTCATCCATCTGATGAGGTAATTCAATAATGATTACAATTACAATTACATTGTTCACCTCTTAAACAATTGAGGGATGTATTCAAATATAGTTTACAATATACAATGTTGAAATAAACATAAGTATCCGATCATGAGCTCTCCATCCATGAAGCTCTCTCGATGCCATGATCACAAACTGGGGACCCAACGGAGTAAGGTGCACGTTCCACCCAACCATGTGGTACCCGTAGGTCCACCCCCCGTGCTTGGAGATAGTAATAAGGTTACCTAGACCTAATCTACTAACCCTAGACACTAGTACACAACAGACTATTGGTTACATTGCTTCCAGATTTAGACAATTGAATGTTTCACAAATACATGGTTAACTGTTATTCTAGGTGGAGTGTCATCACAACATTGCAAAGGTTACCCTGGTGTTTCTTCCTAGGTTCTGGCCCCCAATCCTTGGGTTACCCTGGTAACCTCTTACGAAACCTGGCCCCTATTGCATACTATTGTGGAACCGAATGTCTTTTAAAGGAATAAGACACCGATTTTCCATTCCAAGCCTTCTCAACTTATACTCATGACTGTAGTAGCTCAAGAGTCATAAGAGAGGCATAAGCATCTTGTTAAGTGTTTTAGATCTAACTACTGTGTTCTTTAGTTTTCACTGAGTTACTAACTATTTGTAAGTTACCCTGACACCACTTTGTGTGTCGGCCCTTACAAATAGCCACTCCCCTAAACATAACATGGAGTCTAATTTTTTCTGACTAAGGTTTACAAAGTGCACATATAACCAAAATCAATATAAAAGACTAACAGTGTTATAACAGACATCAAGTCATTGTACATAAAATAGGTGTCAAACCTCCATGCAAATCCATGTACACAACCTTAGTTTAACATAAACTCAACTTAACAATCCCAATTTCCCACATTTACAAATTGGTCTGGAAGTCTTCGAAAAGAAAACTACAAATTTTTCCCAATTTACCCAAACATAGAAACAAGATTTAAAAGCAGATTAACTTTCATTAAAAATTCTACTATTTGGATATACTAAATCCAGTCAATCATTTATTCAAAGCAGAATAATTAATTAAAAGTAAGCTCATCTTTAAAAAAAAAACATACATCATAGGGACTTTTAGTTCTTTCTCACATTTCATTTGGTCATTTACTCATCTATTTCAAATCCAAGAAAAATAATTGAATTATTTACATATAACCCTACGAAGTACTTAATAATTAACCAACTTATTTCACTAAAAATCATACCTTTAAATGTTTGACTACATACTTAAAGTTCTCCACTAATTATAATATATATATATATATATATATATATATATATATTAACCTTCAAATATATACATATAAAAAAAGAAAAGTATATATATATTTATATATATATATACATATTTTAACATATATATATATAAATATATATATATTTATATTTGAATTTAATAATAGTATAAATTTCCAAATTCATAAAAATCAAACAAAATTCGCATTGAACAGGGCTTTTAAATATTAATGGCCCTAAGCAAAAAAAATTAGGGCTTTCAGCTGTTAACACAGCCGGCCCTCATGGAGGCCTCAGCTGTGTCGGCAGCCGAAGCGCTGCCCGCAAGGGCATCGCCGGCTGCCTCCACAGTCGTCGCCCTTCATGGGGCAGCTGTGGGGATACAACCCCTGCGCCCATTCAATATATATAATTTAAAACTTTAAAATTTAATTTCCTTAAATTTTTTTGGCGATAATTTAAAATCGCATTCAAAAATTTCATAATTCACAGAACGCGAATTTTCAATATACTACACAGAATATAAATATGTATATTTATATATATATGTATTTATATGAGTAATAATATATGTAAATATCAATACATATACTCATATAAATATATATATATATATATTTAAACATATATAACTGATAATTTTAATTAAAGAAATTCTGTAACTGAGCATAGTTTCATAACAGAGTTTTCTTCAGAAAAAAGTAAAAAAATTTATCAGCGCACAAAAACAATCTTTGATAAAAATTTATTTTTAACAGTAACAATTTCTTCCATAATTTGGAATATGCAAAATATCCTTTCCAGAAAAATCTTAAATACAATTTATCCAATCTACAGTTTCATTTTTTTTTTAAACAAAGTTTCTTCTGTTGTTTTCTTGAAAAATTCACACAAACAACCAACAGCAAATATTGCAAATAAAGGATTTCCAATAAACTAATCACCAAGAAAATCAAGGGTTTTAACTTTAAGAACATTCTTTTCCAATAACAAACTACATAAAACACCAGAGAAATACCTGTAAAATGAAGATCTTGATTATTGAAGAAAATCTTTTGCCTGTAGAACGCAATCCTTCACAACTTCTCCAAAAGCAAAATCCAAGAAAGCTTTAACTATCCACCAAGATCCTTTGAAGGATCTTCCACAAATATACAACCAGAGAGATAACAACTTCTAAGAAATTAGGAATTTTTATCACAGCAAGAGAATTTTTGCAAGCCCCATGATAATTTCCCCGTGAGGAAATTGAATAACCCCAATATTTTTCCCGAGATCCAAAATATCCTCTGTAACAAATTTTCAACAACCGTAAGCAATTATGGCACTCACACACATGTCGAGAAGTGGTTGTGAAAAATATCTTCTCCACTTCTCGGCAATCTTGCCCATTCCATTTTGCATGCAATTTTCAATTTTATTTAATTTAAATTTTACAACCACTATACAAATCTCATGCATTTTTTTTTTTATAAATTTACAATTTTGCATAAATTATTTAATTTTCAAATATAACTATTTACTCACTTAATATTTTAATTTAACTAATTAATTTATTTAATTAAATAAGCTTGATTTTTTTTTATAATCAAACCATTTAACCACATAAGCTAATTAATTAATTAAATAATCAAGCAAGTAATTTCTTTAACATATAAAATTAATTTAAATAACAATAATTTAAAAAACACAATATTCCAATATTAAAAATTAACCAAATTTGCTTTTCAAACGATTAATCCAAACAGAAAATAACAATACAATCCTATGACTCTGAACTAAAACAGACAAAGTACTAAGACCAGGGTTAAAGACTAGACTAGGGTAAACCAAACTACTATCTCCCGATCAACGTTTCCGTTGAGTCTTGACAAGCTCAGACCTGATTACACAGGTGGAGTCAGTGTCATGTACCTACAAATCCTGCAACCAAGCAAATAACATGCATACAAATGTATATATAAAGTATTAAACAGACACACCGTGCAGAGAAAATCACAGATATCGCAGGGCACTCGCAAGCGAGTGATGCGATTCTATTCTCCACACCAATACACTTCACAACAAACTAACGAAATAAATAGCTGTTAGTCCATCATAACATATACCTATCAATAAACAGCTGAAAGTAAACATCTACACTAACTCAAAGCATATCAGAAAACAATAATCACCATACAAAGTATCTATTTGAGGGTTAATATATATATATATATATATATTATAATTAGTGGAGAACTTTAAGTATGTAGTCAAACATTTAAAGGTATGATTTTTAGTGAAATAAGTTGGTTAATTATTAAGTACTTCGTAGGGTTATATGTAAATAATTCAATTATTTTTCTTGGATTTGAAATAGATGAGTAAATGACCAAATGAAATGTGAGAAAGAACTAAAAGTCCCTATGATGTATGTTTTATTTTTTAAAGATGAGCTTACTTTTAATTAATTATTCTACTTTGAATAAATGATTGACTGGATTTAGTATATCCAAATAGTAGGATTTTTAATGAAAGTTAATCTGCTTTTAAATCTTGTTTCTATGTTTGGGTAAATTGGGAAAAATTTGTAGTTTTCTTTTTGAAGACTTCTAGACCAATTTGTAAATGTGGGAAATTGGGATTGTTAAGTTGAGTTTATGTTAAACTAAGGTTGTGTACATGGATTTGTATGGAGGTTTGACACCTGTTTTATGTACAATGACTTGATGTCTGTTATAACACTGTTAGTCTTTTATATTGATTTTGGTTATATATGCACTTCGTAAACCTTAGTCAAAAAAACTTAGACTCCATGTTATGTTTAGGGGAGTGGCTATTTGTAAGGGCCAACACACAAAGTGCTGTTAGGATAACTTACAAATAGTTAGTAACTCAGTGAAAACTAAAGAACATAGTAGTTAGATCTAAAACACTTAACAAGATGCTTATGCCTCTCTTATGACTCTTGAGCTACTACAGTCATGAGTATAAGTTGAGAAGGCCTGGAATGGAAAATTGGTGTCTTGTTCCTTTAAAAGACATTCAGTTCCACAATAGTATGCAATAGGGGCCGGGTTTCGTAAGAGGTTACCAGGGTAACCCAAGGATTGGGGGCCGGAACCTAGGAAGAAACACCAGGGTAACCTTTGCAACGTTGTGATGAAACTCCACCTAGAATAACAATTAACCATGTATTTGCGAAACATTCAATTGTCTAAATCTGGAAGCAATGTTACGATTAGTCTGTTGTGTACTAGTGTCTAGGGTTAGTAGATTAGGTCTAGGTAACCTTATTACTATCTCCAAGCACGGGGGGTGGACCTATGGGTACCACATGGTTGGGTGGAACGTGCACCTTACTCCGTTGGGTCCGCAGTTTGTGATCATGGCATCGAGAGAGCTTCATGGATGGAGAGCTCGTGATCGGATACTTATGTTTATTTCAACATTGTATATTGTAAACTATATTTGAATACATCCCTCAATTGTTTAAGAGGTGAACAATGTAATTGTAATTGTAATCATTATTGAATTACCTCATCAGATGGATGAGTATTGTATATTTTATCAAATGAAATGTATGGAAACATGTTTGTACATTATTATCTTATTTTGAATGGAAATTTCAATGTTATGCAATGTTTATCTTTATGTTATTAACTATATGTGCAATGCGAAATACTTAAGTCACTTATGGAAAACTCAAAGTAGAGAATCGTTTAGTAACTTAACGAATGTATGCAATTAATTAACTTAATATTAATACTTTAAAAAAAAATTATTACACCTTTATTACACAATTGCAACATTCTAAGGTTATTTAGACGGGGCATTACAGATTGGTATCAGAGCCAAGGTTACAAACACTAGACGCTCTGGGTAATCACGAGCCCATTAGGTTGACCTAGTACATAGTGTCGCAACTATTAGCCTTGGTTGAATAGTATCTAAGACTTGTAATTGTTACGTGTAGGAACATGCCTAGGCGAGGAGGAAGAGGTCGTGGTAGAGGTTGAGGAGGAGGCCGAGGGCCAATCCCTCAGGTTACTCCCCCTCCTAGCCCTCACCACAGTGATCAGGCAGAACAGATGGGTCAGAGAAATGAGGGACAGAATCCCAAACAGTCAGTAGTAGAGGGTTCTCAGATACATCCACTATTAGAGGAGGTCCTAGCTCGTCTTGGACCTAGACAGGCAGATGAGCAGGAGGTTGTCAGAGAGAGGGATAGATCCCCTAGGAGAGTAGAGGACATAGCAAATCAGGATGCTATCATTGCAGGTCATATGAGGGATTTACATGAGAGCATGCCCTCCTACCTTTGATGGTTCAGGAGGAGGATTAGAGGCAGAGACTTGGTTACTGGATTTGGGTAGATGCTTTTCCATGCACCCTTACGGTAGCAATACCCGTGCCAGATGCGCTATTATGCACTTGAGAGGATTCACCTCTACTTGGTGGCGTCTAGAGGAGCAGAAGCTCCATATAGATATTGGTTCTGTGTCTTGGGAGATGTTTCTCGAGAGGTTCAGAGCACGGTTACTTTCAGAACATTGGAGGCAACGTAGGGCTTATGAGTTCCACGATCTACGTCAGTTAGCTCTTTCTATAGAGCAATACGAATGTAGGTTCTATGAACTCAAGCAGTATGCTGGTATTGGCGATGATGAGCCTATGCTAGTACAACATTTTATTAGGGGTTTAAATGCCCGCATCAGTGGTGGTGTCCGAGTCTTTGAGCCAAAGACTATGGAAGTCACGGTGAAGAAGGCTCGTATAGTAGAGGAGAACCTTATTATGGCTTTAGGTGGGCACACAGGAGTGCAGATTGGGAGTGCTCTGCAGTAGGTTTTAGTCCACGGGGTGGACAGGCACAGACAGGTGGTTCTTCTAAGAACCAACAGACACCCACAAAGGGTGGGCAGCAACAACAACAAAGAACACCTCAGAAAAACAATAACCCTCAACCACAACAACAAAATAGTCCTCAAACAGGAAAGGGTCGCAACAGGTGGCACAACAAGCGCAATAGGCAGGATCAGCCTGCGCAGAGTGCTCAGTCTACCTTCAGTAGGCGTAGTTTTCAGCAATCCAATGCACCTTCGGGTGGCAAAGGATTCGGCAGAGGCACAGGTTGTTATTCATGTGGTCAGCAGGGACACATAGCTAGGCAGTGTCCGATGAGAGGTCCTACTGGTTATGGGACTTGACCTACAACTTTAGAGTCTACAGTCGGAGATGCAGGACAAGCACATACAGTATATGCAGCAATTAATGACCGCCAAGCTGATCACCAGGACACGGTGGTCGAAACTTCAGGTAAGTTACATGGTGTTAGTGTTTTTATACTTTTTGACTCTGGAGCCACTAACTCCTTTATTTCACCAACCATTGTAGACCATTGTGGTCTTGTGGCGGTAAAGCAAGGTGGTAAGTGGCAAGTTGAATTCACCTCAGGGATGAAAGTAGCAGTAGAAAACTTAGTACATAACTGTGAATTAAAAATTGGTATGTTAACTACTTTAGTAGATTTATATGTTACACCGGATCGTTTGATATAGTTTTAGGTATGGATTGGCTAGTATCTTATCATGCTATAATTGACTGTCGACTTAAGACAGTTAGTTGCATTAATGATTTAGGTGCGAAAGTGCAAATTGTAGGTATTCAAAGACCTATCTCTTTGCGGATGATATATGTTATGCAATTAAAGAGATGTCTTCGTCAGGGATGTCAACTGTTTGCAACAACAGTTACTGATTTAGATGAAGGTGAGAGTCGAGAGATATCTCTTGATGATCATCCTATTCTTAGGGAATTTGCGGATGTGTTTCCTGATGACATTCCTGGAATGCCACTGAAGAGGGATATTGACTTTAGAGTTGACCTAGTTCCTAGAGCTGAACCTATATCTAGAGCTCCTTATAGAATGATGACTCAGGAGTTAGAGGAACTTCGTATTCAGTTAGAGGAATTATTAGAAAAGTATTTCATTCATCCAAGTGTTTCCCCTTGGGGAGCACCTATCATCTTCGTAAAGAAGAAGGATGGATCTCTTAGGCTATGCATTGACTATCGTCAATTGAACAAGGTTACGATTAAGAATCGTTATCCTTTGCCCAGAATCGATGATCTTTTCGATCAAATTAAGGGAGCTAATGTGTTCTCTAAAATTGATTTGAAATCCGGTTACCATCAATTGCGTATAGCTGAAGCAGACATTCATAAAACTGCTTTTCGAACTCATTATGGGCATTACAAATTTACAGTAGTACCATTTGGGTTAACGAATGCACCATCAGTATTCATGAGTTTAATGAATGGTGTTTTTCGTACATACCTTGATCGCTTTGTCCTGGTATTTCTCGATGACATTTTAGTCTATTCGAGGAACATGAAGGAACATGAAGAACACTTGAGACAGGTATTGCAATGTCTAAGGGAAAATCAATTGTATGCAAGCCTGAAGAAGTGTGACTTCTTTCAACCTGAAATAAAATACCTTGGACATGTGATATCTGGAAAAGGTATTGCTGCATGGATCCTTCAAAGATCCAAGCCATTGTAGATTGGCCCGCGCCTACTAATGTAGGTGAAGTTCGTAGTTTTATGGGTCTAGCTGGTTACTATAGGCGCTTTGTAGAGGGATTTTCTAGAATTGGTCATCCTATTACTTCTCTTCAAAGGAAAGGGAAGAAGTTTGTCTGGACAGAGCAGTGTCAGTTAGCTTTCCAGACTCTTGAAGAAAAGTTAACTAATGCACCTATACTCATTGTTCCTGATCCTACTAAGGATTTTGTAGTGTGTACAAATGCATCCTTAGAGGGTTTGGGGGCAGTCTTGATGCAAGATGGGCGTGTGGTTGCTTATGAGTCTCATAAACTCAAGGACCACGAATTAAACTATCCTACTCATGACCTAGAATTAGCGGCAGTAGTGCATGCATTAGTTCGATGGAGGCATTTTCTTTTAGGTCATCGCTTCGAGCTTCACACTGATCACCGTAGTTTGCAATACATCTTTACGCAACCTAACTTAAATGCTAGGCAGAGACGGTGGATGGAGTTCTTGTGTGAGTACAATTTTGAAGTAAAATATGTTCAAGGCAAAGAGAACGTAGTGGCTGATGCTGTTAGCCGATGTAGACATGAGATCTCTGCAACTACTCTTGAAGTAGATTTGAGAGGTCAAATAGTAGCCGCACTTCCTACTGATAGATTATATCAGGAGGTGAGGTCAGAAATTAAATCTGGTAGACCTTTAGAAGGTCGATTTGCAGGTTATGTTTTAGAATTGGATGGTATATTACGGCATTTAGGTCATATTTATGTACCACATGTTGAGAGACTTCGTACATTGATTATGACTGAAGCTCATCGAGCTCCATATTTAGCTCATCCAGGAGTCAAGAAAATGCATGCCGATCTTTGGCAATTGTATTTCTGGCCTGGTATGAAATATGATATTGCTGACTACGTATCGAGATGTCTTGCGTGCCAGTGAGTTAAAGCTGAGCATCAACATCCTGCTGGATTATTGCAGCCACATCTCATTCCTGAATGGAAATGGGATATTATATCCGTTGATTTTATTGTAGGGTTACCTACGTCATCACGTCGACATGATGCCATTATGGTAACTATTGAACATTTGACTAAAGTAGCTCACTTTTCACCAGTACGATCATCTTACAATGCTTCATCTGTAGCTAGGATATTCATGGAGGACATCGTTAGATTGCATGGGATTCCTCGTACGATTATTTTGGATAGAGACCCTGTATTTACTTCTGCTTTATGGACTTCATTACAACATGCTTTAGGTACACAATTAAACTTTAGTTCAGCCTATCATCCTCAAACTGATGGTCAAACAGAAAGAGTTAATCAAATATTAGAGGATATGCTTAGGATGTACGTAATGGATCAATAGTCTCGTTGGGAGGATTATTTGTACTTAGTAGAATTCGCTTATAACAACAGATATCAGAGTTCCATAGGTATGCCACCATTTCAGGCATTATACGGTCATCCTTGTCGAACTCCACTTAGTTGGGATCGACTTGAGGATAGAGTGTTACTTGGACCTGAGATGCTTCGTGATATGGAGCAACAGGTTGACCGTATTAGAGAGCATTTGATAGCAGCTCAGGATAGGCAAAAGAAATATGCCGATGCGCATAGGATTGATCGACAGTTCGCTGTTGGTGATAGAGTGTTTCTTTGAGTGCGACCGCGAAAGAGTCCAATCCGTTATGGAAAAGGCTCTAAGCTTGCACCTCGATTCGTAGGGCCATTCAAGCTTTTAGAGAGAATTGGTCTCGTGGCGTATCAACTTGCCTTACCACCCAGTTTGTCTCGTATTCATGATGTTTTTCATGTATCAGTACTTACACCATATCATCCCGACATATCTCATGTACTTGATTAGAATGCATTATAGGTAGAGGACGGGTAGCTGGCTTTGGATCCCGTGGCCATTCTTCAGCACCGGACGCTCGGTCTCAGGGGTCAAGACGTTGATCAGGTGAGGGTCCAATGGGATCCTAGCTATGAGGCTTCTGCTACCTGGGAGGATGCGACACACATGAGGGAACTTTATCCCTATCTATTCGCAGGCTTTCAGGAGCAAGCCTGATCCTAGGGGGGGAGGATGTAGTACCCCTCCATTTGTGCTTATGCTTTCTGTTGATACTTTTTCACACTATTAGACCTATGATGTTTTGTTGGATATTTTGATCGCTGGTTTTGGGCGATAGTAGATTATTCTGTGACATGATGATACTTTGTATGGTGATTATTGTTTTCTGATATGCTTTGAGTTAGTGTAGATGTTTACTTTCAGCTGTTTATTGATAGGTATATGTTATGATGGACTAACAACTATTTATTTCTTTAGTTTGCTGTGAAGTGTATTGGTGTGGAGAATGGAATCACATCACTCGCTTGCAAGTGCCCTGTGATATTTGTGATTTTCTCCACACGGTGTGTCTATTTAATGCTTTATATATACATTTGTATGCATGTTATTTGCTTAGTTGCAAGATTTGCAGGTACATCACACTGACTCCACCTGTGTAATCAGGTCTGAGTGTGTCAAGACTCAATGGAAACATTGATCGGGAGATAGTAGTTTGGTTTACCCTAGTCTAGTCTTTAACCCTGGTCTTAGTACTTTGTCTGTTTTAGTTCAGAGTCATAGGATTGTATTGTTATTTTTTGTTTGGATTAATCATTTGAAAAGAAAATTTGATTAATTTTTAATGTTGGAATATTGTATTTTTTAAAATCATTGTTATTTAAATTAATTTTATATGTTAAAGAAATTACTTGCTTGATTATTTAATTAATTAATTAGCTTATGTGGTTAAATGGTTTGATTATAAAAAAAATCAAGCTTATTTAATTAAATAAATTAATTAGTTAAATTAAAATATTAAGTGAGTAAATAGTTATATTTGAAAATTAAATAATTTATGCAAAATTGTAAATTTATTAAAAAAAAAATGCATGAGATTTGTATAGTGGTTGTAAAATTTAAATTAAATAAAATTGAAAATTGCATGGAAAATGGAATGGGCAAGATTGCCAAGAAGTGGAGAAGATATGTTTCACAACCACTTCTCGACATGTGTGTGAGTGCCATAATTGCTTACGGTTGTTGAAAATTTGTTACGGAGGATATTTTGGATCTCGGGAAAAATATTGGGGTTATTCAATTTCCTCACGGGAAAATTATCAGGGGGCTTGCAAAAATTCTCTTGTTGTGATAAAAATTCCTAATTTCTTAGAAGTTGTTATCTCTCTGGTTGTATATTTGTGGAAGATCCTTCAAAGGATCTTGGTGGATAGTTAAAGCTTTCTTGGATTTTGCTTTTGGAGAAGTTGTGAAGGATTGTGTTCTACAGGCAAAATATTTTCTTCAATAATCAAGATCTTCATTTTACAGGTATTTCTCTGGTGTTTTATGTAGTTTGTTATTGGAAAAGAATGTTCTTAAAGTTAAAACCCTTGATTTTCTTGGTAATTAGTTTATTGGAAATCCTTTATTTGCAATATTTGTTGTTGGTTGTTTGTGTGAATTTTTCAAGAAAACAATAGAAGAAACTTTGTTTAAAAAAAAAAATGAAACTGTAGATTGGATAAATTGTATTTAAGATTTTTCTGGAAAGGATATTTTGCATATTCCAAATTATGTAAAAAATTGTTACTGTTAAAAATAAATTTTTATCAAAGATTGTTTCTGTGCATTGATAAATTTTTTTACTTTTTTCTGAAGAAAACTCTGTTATGAAACTATGCTCAGTTACAGAATTTCTTTAATTAAAATTATCAGTTATATATGTTTAAATATATATATATATATTTATATGAGTATATGTATTGATATTTACATATATTATTACTCATATAAATACATATATATATAAATATACATATTTATATTCTGTGTAGTATATTGAAAATTCACGTTTTGCGAATTATGAAATTTCTGAATGCGATTTTAAATTATCGCCAAAAAATTTTAAGAAAATTAAATTTTAAAGTTTTAAATTATATATATTGAATGGGCGCAGGGGCTGTATCCCCACAGCCGCCCCATGAAGGGCGACGGCTGTGGAGGCAGCCGGCGATGCCCTTGCGGGCAGCGCTTTGGCTGCTGACACAGCCAAGGCCTCCATGAGGGCCGGCTGTGTTAACAGCCGAAAGCCCTAATTTTTTTTGCTTAGGGCTATTAATATTTAAAAGCCCTGTTCAATGCGAATTTTGTTTGATTTTTATGAATTCGGAAATTTATACTATTATTAAATTCAAATATAAATATATATATTTATATATATATATATATATGTTAAAATATGTATATATATATATAAATATATATATACTTTTCTTTTTTTATATGTATATATTTGAAGGTGTATATATATATATATTATAATTAGTGGAGAACTTTAAGTATGTAGTCAAACATTTAAAGGTATGATTTTTAGTGAAATAAGTTGGTTAATTATTAAGTACTTCGTAGGGTTATATGTAAATAATTCAATTATTTTTCTTGGATTTGAAATAGATGAGTAAATGACCAAATGAAATGTGAGAAAGAACTAAAAGTCCCTATGATGTATTTTTTTTTTAAAGATGAACTTACTTTTAATTAATTATTCTACTTTGAATAAATGATTGACTGGATTTAGTATATCCAAATAGTAGAATTTTTAATGAAAGTTAATCTGCTTTTAAATCTTGTTTCTATGTTTGGGTAAATTGGGAAAAATTTGTAGTTTTCTTTTTGAAGACTTCCAGACCAATTTGTAAATGTGGGAAATTGGGATTGTTAAGTTGAGTTTATGTTAAACTAAGGTTGTGTACATGGATTTGCATGGAGGTTTGACACCTGTTTTATGTACAATGACTTGATGTCTGTTATAACACTGTTAGTCTTTTATATTGATTTTGGTTATATGTGCACTTTGTAAACCTTAGTCAGAAAAAATTAGACTCCATGTTATGTTTAGGGGAGTGGCTATTTGTAAGGGCCGACACATAAAGTGGTGTTAGGGTAACTTACAAATAGTTAGTAACTCAGTGAAAACTAAAGAACACAGTAGTTAGATCTAAAACACTTAACAAGATGCTTATGCCTCTCTTATGACTCTTGAGCTACTACAGTCATGAGTATAAGTTGAGAAGGCTTGGAATGGAAAATCGGTGTCTTGTTCCTTTAAAAGACATTTGGTTCCACAATAGTATGCAATAGGGGCCGGGTTTCATAAGAGGTTACCAGGGTAACCCAAGGATTGGGGGCCAGAACCTAGGAAGAAACACCAGGGTAACCTTTGCAACGTTGTGATGACACTCCACCTAGAATAACAGTTAACCATGTATTTGCGAAACATTCAATTATCTAAATATGGAAGCAATGTAACCAATAGTCTGTTGTGTACTAGTGTCTAGGGCTAGTAGATTAGGTCTAGGTAACCTTATTACTATCTCCTAGCATGGGGGGTGGACCTACGGGTACCACATGGTTGGGTGGAACGTGCACCTTACTCCGTTGGGTCCGCAGTTTGTGATCATGGCATCGAGAGAGCTTCATGGATGGAGAGCTCGTGATCGGATACTTATGTTTATTTCAACATTGTATATTGTAAACTGTATTTGAATACATCCCTCAATTGTTTAAGAGGTGAACAATGTAATTGTAATTGTAATCATTATTGAATTACCTCATCAAATGGATGAGTATTGTATATTTTATCAAATGAAATGTATGGAAACATGTTTGTACATTATTATCTTATTTTGAATGGAAATTTCAATGTTCTGTAATGTTTATCTTTATGTTATTAATTATATGTGCAATGCGAAATATTTAAGTCGCTTATGGAAAACTCAAAGTAGTGAATCGTTTAGTAACTTAACGAATGTATGCAATTAATTAACTTAATATTAATACTTTAAAAAAAATTTATTACACCTTTATTACACAATGGCAACATTCTTAGGTTATTTAGATGGGGCATTACATATAGTTACTATAGTTAATTATGGTTAAGCTAATTGAATAATATTCTTGATTAAATGGATAGTTTAAATAAAATAAAATTTTCTTTGTTGATATTTAGAATGTTAAATTTTCTATTGAATTCTTAAGTTAATTAAAATAGCTTATAAAGCTATAGTATTATTTTAGAAAAATAAATAAAATAAAATAAAATAATAAATAAATAAAATTGATTAAAAATTGATTAATTTTTTTTATTGGAGGTTTACGGGAATAAGTGGGGAATTAATGAATTTCTTGTTGGAAAATATTCTCGGAGAGAATATGGGCATGGGGGTAACACAAATTTCTTCATGGAAAATTTTTGGCTGAAGAACAGTGTGTGGGGTTTTTTAGTTTTTTCTTGTTTAACTTTTTTAAAAAATCTGAAAAGGGTTGCAGGAGTTTTTCTGGATTTGTATTTTAGCTGGAGGTGAAGCTTCTAGGAAGAGTTTAAAAGCTGGAAGTTTCAGTGGTGAAGCTTTGCACAACTTTTGCTTCTATAGGCTTCAAAAAATAGGTTCCTTACTGTCTTTTGGTTTAAATTCTTTCTTTCCTTGAAAAGTTTGTTGTTTGTGTAAGAGGAAATGACTGTACCCTCTATAGAATTTAGAAGTTCCTCTGTAGAAAATAGTGTTCCCGACTGCAAAATTTTTTCCGTTATAATTTTGTTACCCCTATAGGAAAATTTCACAGTAAAATTAGTGAACCCCGTTAAACGAAATTCTTGAAACAATAGCTTTGAAAGTTGCAGTAGAAACCTCTATTTAAAATTGAGGAATTTGAAAATAAAACTTCTAGAGATTTGTAAATAAAACTCTCTGGTTAAACTCAACAAATTAGAAAACCTCTGTGCAATTTTCTAAATATTATCTATAGTTAAATATATTATTTTTTCCCAATTTATTTCATCTATTTAAAAAAAAAATTCTCAGAAGGAATTTATGTTGATAAAATAATTGTTCCTAAGAATTCCGTTTGTCTGAGAGTTTAAAATATATATATTCCATGAAATATACATATATATATATACATATATGTATATACATATATAAGTAGTATATATACATATATAATATATATTGGTTATCCTAAATATATGTTCAGTAAATATTTTAATTCTTGTGTAAATCATTTTTTTTTTCGTCTGTACGAATTTAAAAAAATATATATATAATAAGTTGAGGAGGGTAGGGTCGGCTTAGCCACACCTCCCCACACCCCAAGGGGTGGTGCGCAACCACCAGGGCTTCGCACAGTAGCCAAAGGGCTGCTGGGCATAATCATGGTGAGGTCGCGGCCCCCCCACAGGGAGGACGCGAACTCCCAGCCGCACAATCTTAAATTCATTTCCTTTTATGTTTTATATAATATTTAATGAGTTTAAAATCTTTGAATTGTATTCGATTAAAATTTTCATTTGGTATTGATATATATATATGTATGTATGTATGTATGTATGTATGTATATAAATGGATTAAAAATATTGTGAATATTTTTATAATGCAAATTTAAAATTGTAAATAATATATATATATAGATAAATATATGTGTATATATATATGTCCTTAAATTAAAAATATATATATATATATATATATAAATTATTTGTAAAGATATTTATGCCATTATGGGTCATATTGAAGGAGAATAAAATTTTCAAGATAATATGAGTCTTTTTAATTAATGAAATTGTTGGATTAACTGAAACTTGAACTGTTAAGATGAGCTTCATGCAAGTGTTATTGCAATGAGATTGTTAAGCATAGTAAACTTGTGTTCCTAAACAAACCTTGATGTTGGGTAATTAGTTTTTCCTTGAATTTATTGAGTTGTTTATTGAGATTCTTATGATGGGTTATAAACATGTGTAGACTTTTAGGTTAGTCTTCCTTTCATAGGAGATAAGGTTATTGTGTAAACTTCCAGAGGTTTTAGAATTTGGTGATTTAAGTTATGTAGCTTTTATAATTAATGCTTGATTCCATTTTGTTTATGATTGTGATCTTGTGTTTACTTTGAGTTACATTGTTTTGTTTAGGGAATTGAGTCATATGATTATAGCAAGATGGTTTTTCCTCACGATTGTTATATTATGTGTTTAGAGCACTTGTGGGTACAATCCCTTCGATTTTAATGTGTGTAGGGGGGTTATGGGGAGAGTGGCTCTCCGTGGGCACCAGGGCACAAAGGGGCTATCACGATAACCCATGTTAGAGTTTGATTAAAAAGTGAAAACCTAACTAACTAATTAGGGGATGGGTAGGGTATGTTCAGGATCATGATGGGCTAAAAAGTGGCAATATCATGGGTATGTGGCTGACAACTATTTTCTTACCCAAAATTGATGAAATGAAAAGGGTTTTTAAAGGAGATTCTTAGATTTCTATCAATATAAATTATGTTTTACTTTGAATTTAATAAGTAATTATTATTCATTTTCTATTCAAATTATGACTAAAGTCCTAATTGATAGGATGATTGAAAAACATTTATAGCTTTCAAATAGTGTCACATTTTTTGAATCCAAAACATATGTCACATTCTATGCTTTGCATACTATAAGATTAAAAAAAGAAAAAATGAATTTCATAAAGTTTTGACCAAGTTAAGGTGGTCAGACATACGAGTTTTTATATTTTTTTAAAAGTTGTAATAAAAAAATCATAACTAATTATTTACTTAGAAAAAATTTACAAAAAAATATGCATCACATTGAGGCATGAGTCCTCTACTTATATCTAAAATCTTATAAAAAAATATTATCATTTTATTCTGGTTAGGGTGGTCAGACAGACACCTACTTTTTTTTCCTTGAAATTTAAGTACCACTGCATTGGAATTTCAATTTTCACCGAATATATATATTTTTTAAACAAACCTAGTAGTTTAGAAAATACATTCAATTTGCTACAGATTTTATTCTTACACATTTTTAAATATAATATAGATAACTTATTCAAATTTTTACATCAAGTTGCCTAACTTTGATTTTTTTGAATTTTTTGCCACTTAAGGTCTTATTTTTTCCATGATGATCCTGCACATACCTGGTAGTTTAACATTAATAAGATAATTATAGATTCCTCATCTTCCTATTAGGTCTTCCATAGACTATAGGTGGCCAAAAAAGGTCATGGTTGGTATAATCGTGATATCGTCTTTACGAGAAATTCATGATTCTGCATGAGTCACCCTATGGAGCAGCGCCTTGAGATAGGTAGTCAAGATAACCATAGATGGAGGTGACACCTTGTGATAGGATGTATGGATAATCCATGTAAGGCCATGTGATAACACTCTCCTCTAGTAAAATATTTTAGTTGTTTTAATTGGAATCCTCTGGAAGTGGTTTATTTTTATGACTTGGTTTTTATTGTTGTCATGTTTAGTTAGGGGACCTTTGATGTTATGGTTTCCTTTATGTGTGATTTCTCTTTCCATGTTTTATTTTAGTCTTATGTGTTACCGTAAACGTTCTTGGTCAGGAATCCTTTCTTAACTACTCCTAGCATGGGGGTGGTCAGGTAGAACATGTTATGCACCCCGTTGGGTTCCCTATTATGTTGATGTACCTTTTAGTGTAGAGTTTGTTGAGACAAATTGATCTAGAGTTATGTATTTTCAGAAGTATATTTGAATTTTTGTCATACTTTGTAAATTGATATGTAACTCTCCCATGTATTGGGTAGATCAATGTTGTAGCCTTCGATAATTGCTTAATGAGATTTAATTGTAGAATGATGTATTGTATAATCACCTTTTGTAATTCAAGCTTTATTCATAAATGTAAATATACTTGATGATGCATTATGTATGAGTAAACGAGTTCTTATTATTTCCAAATTTTATTGGCTATGTAATCTTGTATAGTTTCTAGATGGTTCATTCTTGTTTTAATGCTTACCTTTTTATAAATGTTTAAATGGATAAGTTATGTTAGAAGTTATGAAAGTTACTTTTATCAATTTTTTCTATTGGGTAGATTACGTAATGTCGCTTTGTGTACCCCAAGGGACTTAGGTGTTTAACTTGTAATTGTAGTTATGTTAGTTGCATTAGTAAACATAGTATTTATACTTCATGTTCAAAAAAAAAATTGTTGCATTCTTAGTTGTCCTTTGGGGTTTGCACGATGGGGCGTTACAATATAATATATATATATATATATCTAAAAGAAAACAAACATAAAAAATCAAAGTTTTTAAAACAGTGCACAATCATGGTATTGTGTACCACTATGTGTGGAGGCCATAGCCCCCACACAGCTACGTCTAGCAGCCTCGGCTGCTGTACGTAGCCTGTGGTGGCTGCATACAACCTACCACAGGGGCTATGGGTGGTACGGATTTGGCCGACCTCCCATCCCCAACACAAAATTAATTTTTATTTTATTTTATTTTTATAATTTCATCTATTTCACTAGCATGGAATACAAAAAATAAATTATAAAAATTTACATACTTCTGTATTTTTTTTTAATAGGAAGGACAAAATTATAAATATATATATATGTGTGTGTGTGTGTGTGTGTGTGTGTGTATAATTATATTTTCCCAAATAATACAAAATAACTAAACAAATAGGATGAAAAACTGGTCCAATTCTTTTTCTTTCAATCACAGAATAAATATAGGTATACAATTTTAATACCCTAGTAAATTGATTTTCTATCAACTCACAAATTTCAAAACTAAATTTTTTTATTAACAAAATTCTGAAGGTTTCCCTACAATTTTTTATAGAAGATTCAAAGGTTTAGCATAAACATATTTTTCAATCACAAAACCCTCTTTCAAAAAATAGAGAAATTGATTTTCAAATATGGCAGCCAAGATTCATGTTTACAAAACAATAAATCAAATGAAATAATAAATTTAAAAGAAACTGGAGTCCTTCGTTTGATGTTGAATCCAACAGCACGATAACCCTTCTTCCTCTTTCAAAACTAGATTTCCTCTGTAGGTCCTTCTCAAATTCCTTTCAGCTAACTTCTGAATTAGTTTTTACAAAGAAGCACAAAAACCTATCCTTTTTTCTTTTTTAGAACAAAAACCAAAAAAAAACCTTTCTCGGTGTGTGTGTAGCAAAACTTCCTTTTCTCACAATAAAATAAATGAAAATAAATAAAGCTCTTTTTTTAAATTTTTTTTCTCAAAAATCCAACCCATCCATTGGTTATTTTTCTTGCTTTTAAAAGCTTAGACTTATCTCACTGATTTAATTAAAAATTCATTATTTTCACATAATATTATCCTTGCAAGATATTCTCTTCTAATTTTCTAATTTTAATATCTTGAAAAAGATAATATATAATTATCACCAACATTATTTATTTAAATTAATTACTTACACCTTTTAATTAATTAAATAAATTTTAATTTACAATATCTAAATTCAAAATTACAATTACTCACAATTAATCATATCCACAAAATATCATTAATTTATCCCATATAAAATAAAGATAAATTAAATGACAACTAACCACAATAAAATAAATAAACAACAACAATACTGAGACAAGGACAAAGCCAAAACCATGACACAACAAGACTCACAACAAGGTGACAGACTTGGGATAGGGACACTTCATTATCAACTCTCTTTTTTCAACATCATACCCATTGGGTTAATTTAATGTTTGCCTTGTCCTACTGAAATAGGTGGAATCAATACTTTATTCTTGCAAATTACTACATACAAACAAACATCAAGTATAATGTAAATCTCCATTGTAGACACACTGTGAAAGGTAATCATGAGGTAGTAGGGCACTCGCAAGTGAGTGATGCTACTCCATCCTTTCACCAAGACTCACTAACAGTACGTCAGAAAACATAGCAACATGGAATCATAGCATCACAACATTTATTATTAAAGAAAACCATAGCATAGGCAATAATCTAGCCACTACATAATGTATCATCAAACATCATAGTAATGTCAAGTGCAACAACCAAACTATGAATCCACACACAACCAAGTCAGTGAACTAATCACCATCACAAACCAAGTATCAAACCAACACATAAGAGTATCAAAGAGTATCAAAGAGTAACAACAACATGAGGGGTATTACATAAGGAATTAACTACAAATCCATCTTCAATAATTTGATTTTGAGATTGAATAATTTTAGATATAATCTTGGATAAATAATAATGGTGTATTAATGTTAGCCAATTCTCCTCATATTTTAGATAAATCTCCATACATAATAGAAAAAATTCCTTACATAGTAGCTAAATCCCATTGCATACTAGTCAAATATCCTTTGATGTATTTTTTACCCTCTTCTATATTTGTCACCTTCTAATATATTAGAAGAATGTAATGCCCCTTCTTGGTACCTAAAGAATGTTGCATTGACTATGAAAGTGTACTATTTGTTTTTTAAAGTGTAATCATTTACTTACCTAATTGCAAACATTCCCTAAGTAACGCGATGACACACTACTTGAAAATCCCATAGATGACAATAGTATTTAACATTGCATGTATTTTTTTTTTTGGTAGCCCAATGGTATCCCCGCGTCTCAACCCAGCGAGCTCCACCACCCTTGCCCTGGGCTTACTTTGTTGCCAGGTTTTGGGGGACAGAGGACGTGAGCTGAGGCGAGACTAGTCCACTGGAGGTGACAGCCCTGGGCTACACGAAGTTGCCACCAGGTGATTCCGGAAGGCGTGACTCAAACCTTGGACCTACATGGGACAAACCCAAAGCCTTAGTCCGACCATACCAACCATTCGGCTGGCAGGGTTGCCCCCAACATTGCATGTATTTAATTCACATAAACTTAAAAGCATACATTGAATATTATTTAAAATTACATCATTGAAGATATAGAGTAAAAATAAGAATTCTTTCTTACATTGCATTTGAAATAACATTTTCAATACTCATTTTCCAAATGAGGTAGGTCAAATAAAAGTATACAATTACATATTACAAAGTTCACCTCTTTAACATTTGAGGAGTGTTACAAATATAAAGTTTCCACTCATACAAATAAGAACGTACATTTATCCACATATGAGCTCTCCATCCAAGAAGTACTCATTACCATGAACAAGAACTGGGGACCAACGAAATAAGGTGCACATTCCACCCAACCATGTGGTACCCGTAGGCCCACCCCCGTGCTAGAAGATAGTAAAAATGTTTCCTAGACATAACCTACAAACCCTAGACACAAGTAAAGCCAAATACAAAACTTATAAAAGTACAACTTAACTTATTGGTTACATTGCTTCCAGAATTAGAATAATCAAATTTACTAAGTTCACAAGGATTCGATTATTATAGGTGGAGTGTCATCACAATGTTACATAAGTTACCCTTGTGTTTCTTCCTAGGTTCCGGCCTCCAACTTGGGTTACCCTAGTAATCTCTTACGAAACTAGGCTCCACATGCAATTTGTTGTGGTATTGACTATCTCTTAACATAACAAGATATCGATTTTCCATTCCAGGCCTTCTCGACTTATTCTCAAGTCTAAACTAGCCCTTGAGACTGTAAGTGAGACTTATTTATCTAGTTAAATATTTTAAACTAACTAATGTGTTAATTTAGTTTTCACTGACTTACTAACTCTACATGAGTTACCCTGGCACCACTTTGTGTGTCGGCCATCACAAAGAGCCACTCCTCTAAAAATAACACAAGGAATCTACATACACTAACTAAGGTAGGCAAAGTACACAAAGGTAAACATATAATACCAAAACATATCACAACAGACATCTTATCCAGTTCATAGAATTCGGTGTCCAAAACCATGTGCACTACCCTAGTTAACTCAAAGGATTGAATTTAAAACATTTAGCAACTCCCTCATAACAAAATTATCTGGAAGAATTATAATTCAAAGTAATCCCAATTTTTCCAATAAAAGAGAAAACCACTTAAAGCAAATCAGGCATAATAAAAATCTAATATTAGGATTTACTAAACCCAATCAAGTCAATTAGAAATAGCATGGAAATAAATCAACTTGATTATAGTTATTTTCTCATACAATAAAAGAAAATTGTAACAATTAATCTGGTTTTGATTTTCTTAATTTCACATTAAAATAAATATCGATTTTATCTTTCCAATTTTATTATTTGATAACAACTATTTTTATGCATTTACAAGCATCAATATTAATAATCCCCAATTAAATAATAATTTATTTCTTGAAACTATAATATATATATCCTTATATATATATATGTATGTATGTATATATATATATATATACGTGTGTGTGTATATAAATATATATATACATATATATATGATATATTAACTACTTAAATTTAAATCTAATAAAAATTGAAGTACATTTTTTTAAAAATAAATAAGGTAAATCGAAATTAAAAAGAAATACTAAATAAACAGATTTTTGGATTAAAAGATTGTATTAAACACATGCTCTTTGGCTATAAGCAAGGCCCTCCCCATATGGGGAGGCGGCTATGTTGACAGTTGCGCGTTGCCTGTGAGGGCAGTGCCGACTGCCTCTACAACCATCGCCCTATATTTGGGCAGCTATGGGGGTAACCCCTGCCTACGACCCCCTTTTAAACTCATATATTTATTCTTAAAACAAAATGAAAATTGCGATTTTTGGAATTTTTAATTCCTTTTTTTTTTTTTTAATCTCACAAAACCCCAATTTCGCCTATATGATGATTTCAAAAAAAAAATTCATTTATTTACCATGCATTTTCGCAACTTAATATATATATGGATATTATTTTTATATATATATGTATATGTATAATTTATATACATACATGCATATAAATATATATATATATATATATATATAATTTATCAGTAAATAAAATACTGGAATCAGATATTTATTTTCCAATAGGATTTTCTACAGGAAATTGTGAAACTCGTCAATTTACTCTAATTTAACAAAGAATTTTCATTTTCAAAAACATAGGGTTTCATTTTCAACCCAGATTCTCAAAACCTTTTTTGATAGAGGTTTTGATTTCCTCAATTTAATCTACAGAGTTTTCTTCTATTTTCTTTTGAAACTTTTCAATTGCTAAACAAAAATCTACAGGGTTTCTCACTAATTTGACTATAAAATCTTGTTTTGAAATATAACACAGAGAGGTAACAAACTTTCTATAGAGTATTTTACCTAGAGGAACATAAACTTCAATCACAACAATTTCCTCAGGCAATCTTTTATTTAACAAATTTTAACAATTCTTCTACAATATATATATATATATATATATATATTTATAGGCAATCTTTTCAAAAGAAAATAAACTAATTAAATAAACATGAAGGAACCTGTTTCCCTGTAGCTTGAAAATTGATTGTTGAAGAAAAAGTGTTGCCCAGAGTGTGCAACTTCCAAAACCTTTTCAAAACACCACTTTCGAGAAGAATGCAAATACTGTACAAAAATCAATCCGAGAACCTCTTCCAGAAATTTAAATCAAATACCCAAAGAAAATCACAAATTGAGCCAATTTTTTTAGCAGAACTCTGTTCTTTCTCATTTCCTGTGAAGTGATTTCTTTTTTTCCCCAAATCCTCATAAGATCTTCTCCGAGAGAATCTTAAACAAGAAAATTGCCATAAATTTAACTAACACACATGGAAAAGAAGAAACATGTCTTCTAACTGTAGTACCCCTCCGTTTATGCTTATGCTTTCTGTTGATACTTTTTCATACTGTTAGACTTATGATGTTTTGTTGGATATTTAGATCGCTGGTTTTGAGCGATGGTGGATTATTTTGTGACATGATGATACTAGTTTGATGATTATTGATTTTAGACATGTTATGATTTAGCGTAGATGTTTACTTTCTGTTGTTTATTGATATGTACATGCTTATGATGGACTAACAACATTTATTTTGTTAGTTTGTTGTGACTGTATTGGTGTGGAGAACGGAATCGCATCACTCGCTTGCGAGTGCCCTGCGATATCTGTGATTTTCTCCGCACGGTGTGCCTGTTTAATGCTTTATATATATACATATATGCATGTTATTTGCTTGGTTGCAGGATTTGCAGGTACATGACACCGACTCCACCTGTGTAATCAGGTCTGAGCGTGTCAAGACTCAACAGAAATGTTGAACGGGAGATAGTAGTTAGGCTTATCCTAGTCTAGTCTTTAACCTTGGTCTTAGTACATTGTCGATTTTCAGTTTTGAGTCATAGGTTGTATTGTATTTTCTGTTGGTCAAATTGTTTTGAAAAGGTAAATATTGGTTAATTTTTAATGTTGGAATATTGTGCTTTAATTATTGTTATTTAATTAATATTTAAATATGATTGAAATTTACTTGATAATTTAATACATTAGTTAGCTTATTTGGTTAAATAGTTGGTCTTAAAAAGATTAAACTATTTTAGTTAAATAAATAAATTAATTAAGTTAAATTATTAAGTGTGTAAATTATATTGTATTTAAAAGAATTAAAAATAAAAAAAATAAAAATAAAAATAAAATAAAATAAATAAAATGCATGTGAATGGAAAATTGATTTTCAAAATTTAAAATTAATAAAAATTGAAATTGCATGCAAAATTAAAAGGGCAAAAAAATTGCCGAGAAGTTGTTGAGAAGATATTTTGCAACTTCTCGACAAGTGTGCAAGTGCTTTTATGAGGTTGTTGAAAAAATTGGTTACGGGAGGTTATTGTGGATCTCGGGAAATTACAGAGGCTATTGAATTCCTCACGGGGAAATTTTTGGAATACTGGCAAAATTTTCTTACTGTGCAAATTTCAATATTTCTTAGAGGTTGTTATCTCTCTGTTTATTTTGGTTGATTTTGGAATTGGAAGATCCTTTGGAGGGATCTTGGTGTTTGGTTATTTTGGATTGGTTTTGCGGGAAGGAATTGGAAGCTATAGGCAATCTCTTTTCTAGTTAATTTTCAAAGCACAGGATAAAGGTATTCTTCTGGTGAATTTTGTTTATTTATTTATTTTGAAAGGAAAGCATTTGAAAAGAAATTTAGTGCAATTTAAATCTCTGTGTTCCACACAAGAATATATTTACTGTGTTTTTCTATTGAGAGGATTAATTAATTTTAGAAAAACCTTTGTATTATTTATTTGTAGAAAATTATTTAAAATTTTGGGTGAAGGAAATTACCTGATAAAAAAAAATTATGTATAGATTCATTTTGGAAACCCTCTAGAAATTTAATTTCTTACTTCTCTGTTGAAAGAAAAACCCAAGGAAATTGTAGTTTTAAAATTTATATATATATAGATATAAATCTTTATATATATATATATAGATTTCATTGTGAAGTTCTGGTATTATGAATTTATGAATTTTTCCCTATTCAAAATCGCCGTACGGATTAAATCCGCGGGCTTGAAAGTGTTAAATATGTTACTGTCAGATTTTTTTGTTTTTATTTAAAAATATATGAAATTGTTTTGAATGTTGCTGTTAAAGCAACGGTGGAGGGTTACTCCCTCCCAGCCGCCGCTCCCATGCAGAGGCGCAGCTGCTGTGAGGGCAGCGCCCTCCACAAATGTGTGGAGGTAGCGTTGCCTCACAGGCAGTGCATCCTCTCATGGGCGCCTGCCATGCGCAGGGAAGAAGAAAAGTTCAGTTTAATTTTTATTTAATTTGTTTATTAACATTTATTAATCTGTAATACTTTATTTCAAATTTTTGTATGTAAGATATATATATTTATATATGTGTTATATTATTTATATATTATTAAATATATATTTAATATAATATATATATACATATATATGTATTTATTAATATATAGAAAATTAGATTATTTCTGTGTTAAAAATAAGTGTTAGTGGAATTTAAGATTAAGTGGTTAAAAAGATGATTTTGTTATTGTTATTTTAATTAAGGTTTGTATGAATAGAATTAGAATTGTGAATATATAGAAAAAACTCATTGTAATTTTGAGGAAATTTTAAGAGTTAATTAAATGAAGTGAATATCTTCTTTGTTTTTAAATTAGATTTTCTTTTTTATATATTGATTTATATTATGTTGATAACAAAACCGATGTAAATTGGATTTAGAGTATTCGAATGATAGACATTTACATTATTACTTTGTCTTATAATTGTGTTTCTTTTGGGACATATTTGGGAGAGTTTTAAATAGACAAGTCTTCCAGATCAACTTTTATTTTAGTTTGGTACTTGATTACTTGATTTTGTGAAAATAGATGCTATTGTTGGTCATATATGTTGATGAAAATTGCTTGTTGTATCAAGATACACTTTATTAACCTTAGTCAAGAAAACATAGTTTCCCATATTATGTTAAGGGAGTGGCTAAATGTAAGGGCCGACACACAAAGTGGTGTCAGGGTAACTTACAAATAGTTAACTAAGTCAGTGAGAATTAAATGACATAGTAGTTAGATTTAAAAATGTTTAACAAGATTTGCATGCCTCGCTTATGACTCATGAGCTACTACAGTCATGAGTATAAGTTGAGAAGGCCTGGAATGGCTAATCGGTGTCTCGTTTCCTTAAGAAGCATTCGATTCTGCAACAGTATGCAATAGGGGCCAGGTTTTGTAAGAGGTTACCAGGGTAACCCAAGGATTGGGGGCCGGAACCTAGGAAGAAGCACTAGGGTAACCTTTGCATCGTTGTGATGACACTCCACCTAGAATAACAGTTAACCCTAATTTTGTGGTAGAATCAATTGTCTAAATCTAGAAGCAATGTAACCATTAGATTGTTTGTACTAGTGTCTAGGGTTAGTAGATTAGGTCTAGGTAACCTTATTACTATCTCCTAGCATGGGGGGTGGACCTACGAGAACCACATGGTTGGGTGGAACGTGCACCTTACTCCGTTGGGTCCCTAGTATGATCATGGCATCGAGAGCTTCATGGATGGAGAGCTCGTGATCAGATACTTATGTTTATTTCAACATTGTATATTGTAAACTTGTATTTGAAAACATCCCTCAAATGTATAAGAGGTGAACAATGTAATTGTATTTGTAATCATTATTGAACTACCTCATCAGATGGATGAGTATTGTATATTCTTTTAAATGCAATGTATGGAAAAACATGTTTGTACTTTATTATGATTATCTTGAATGAAAAATTTATTATTATGCAATGTTTATTTTATGTTATGATTTAATATGTGCAATGCAAAATACTTAAGTTGCTTATGGAAAACTCAAAGTAGTGTAACGTCGCTTAACCTAAGAATGTATGCAATTAATTAACTTAGTATTAATACTTTTTAAAAAAAATTATTACACCTTTATAGCACAATTGCAACGTTCTTAGGTTATTAAGACGGGGCATTACAGATTGGTATCAGAGCCAAGGTTACAAACACTGGACGCTCTGGGTAATCTAGAGCCCATTAGGTTGACCTAGTACGTAGTGTCGCAACTGATAACCTTGGTTGAATAGTATCTAAGACTCGTAATTGTTATGTGTAGGAACATGCCTAGGTGAGGAGGAAGAGGTAGTGGTAGAGGTTGAGGTGGAGGTCGTGGGCGAATCCCTCAGGTTACTCCCCCTCCTAGCCCTCACCATAGTGACCAGGTAGAACAGATGGGTCAGAGAAATGAGGAACATAATCCCGTACAGTCAGCAGTAGAGGGTTCTCAGTTACGTCCACTTTTAGAGGAGGTCCTAGCTCGTCTTGGACCTAGATAGGTAGATGAGCAGGAGGTTGTGAGAGAGAGGGATAGATCCCCTAGGAGAGTAGAGGACACAGCACATCAAGATTCTATTATCGTAGGTCATATGAGGGATTTACTGAGGGCACGCCCTCCTACCTTTGATGGTTCAGGAGGAGGATTAGAGGCTGAGACCTGGCTATTGGATTTGGGTAGATGCTTCGCCATGCACCCTTATGGTAGCAATACCCGTGCCAGATGCACTATTATGCACTTGAGAGGATTCGCCTCTACATGGTGGCACCTAGAGGAGCAGAAGCTCCATATAGATATTGGTTCTGTGTCTTGGGAGATGTTTCTTGAGAGGTTCAGAGCACGGTTCCTTTTGAAACAGTGGAGGTAGCGTAGGGCCGACGAGTTCCATGATCTACGTCAGTTATCTCTTTCTATAGAGCAATATGAACGTAGGTTCTATGAACTCAAGCAGTATGCTGGTATTGGTGATGATGAGCCTATGCTAGTACAACATTTTATTAGGGGTTTAAACGCTCGCATTAGTGGTGGTGTCCGAGTCTTTGAGCCAAAGACTATGGAAGTCGCGATGGAGAAGGCTCGCATAGTTGAGGAGAAACTTATTATAGCTTTAGGTGGGCACACAGGAGTGCAGATTGGGAGTGCTCCTACAGCAAGTTTTAGTCCACGGGGTGGACAAGCTCAGACAGGTGGTTCTTCTAAGAACTAACAGACACCCACAAAGGGTGGGCAGCAACAACAACAAAGAACACCTAAAAAGAAAATAACCCTCAACCACAACAACAAAATAGTCCTCAAACAGGAAAGGGTCGTAACTGGTGGCGCAACAAGTGCAATAGGCAGGATCAGCCTGCACAGAGTGCTCAGTCTATCGTCAGTAGGGGTAGTTTTCAGCAATCCAATGCACCTTCGGGTGGCAGAGGATTTGGTAGAGGCACAGGCACAGGTTGTTATTCATGTGGGCAGCATGGGCACATAGCTAGGCAGTGTCTGATGAGAGGTTCTATTGGTTATGGGCCTCGACCTATAGTTTCAGAGCCTACAATGGGTGATGCAGGTCGAGCACATACTATATATGCAGCGGTTAATGACCGCCAAGCTGATCACCAGAACATGGTGGTCGAGACTTCAGGTAAGTTAAATGGTGTTAATGTTTCAATACTTTTTGATTCCGGAGCCACTGACTCCTTTATTTCACTGACCATTGTTGACCGTTGTGGTCTTGTGGCGGTAAAGCAAGGTGGTAAATGGCAAGTTGAATTCGCCTCAGGTATGAAAGTAGCAGTAGAAAACTTAGTTCATAACTGTGAACTTAAAATTGGTATGTTAACAACCTTAGTAGATTTATATGTTACACCCTTAGGATCGTACGATATAGTACTAGGTATGGATTGGTTAGCATCTTATCATGTTGTAATTGACTGTCGACTTAAGATAGTTAGTTGCATTAATGATTTAGGTGCGAAAGTAGAAATTGTAGGTATTCATAGACCTATCTCTTTGCGGATGATATCTGCTATGCAATTAAAGAGATGTCTTCGTCAGGGATGTCAACTGTTTGCAACAACAGTTACTGATTTAGATGAGGGTGAGAGTCGAGAGGTATCTCTTGATGATCATCCTATTCTTAGGGAATTCGCAGATGTGTTTCCCGATGACATTCCTGGAATGCCACCGAAAAGGGATATTGACTTTAGAGTTGACCTAATTCCTGGAGCTGAGCCTATATCTAGAGCTCCTTATAGAATGACGACTCAGGAGTTGGAGGAACTTCGTATTCAGTTACAGGAACTTTTAGAAAAGGGTTTTATTCGTCCAAGTGTTTCCCCTTGGGGAGCACCTGTCATCTTCGTAAAGAAGAAGGACGGATCTCTTAGGCTGTGCATTGACTATCATCAATTGAACAAGGTTACGATTAAGAACCGTTATCCTTTGCCTAGAATCGATGATCTTTTTGATCAAGTTAAGGGAGCTAATGTGTTCTCCAAAATTGATTTGAAATACGGTTATCATCAATTGCATATAGCTGAAGCAGACATTCATAAAACTACTTTTCGAACTCGTAATGGGCACTACGAATTCACAGTGGTACCATTTGGGTTAACGAACGCACCATCTATATTCATGGGTTTGATGAATGGTGTATTTCGTACATACCTTGATCGCTTTGTCCTGGTATTTCTCGATGACATTTTTGTCTATTCGAGGAACATGAAGGAACACGAAGAACACTTGAGACAGGTTTTGCAATGTCTAAGGGAAAATCAATTGTATGCAAACTTGAAGAAGTGTGACTTCTTTCAACCTGAAATTAAATACCTTGGACATGTGATATCTGGAAAAGGTATTGCTGTGGATCCTTCAAAGATCCAAGCTATTGTAGACTGGCCCACACCTACTAATGTAGGTGAAGTTCGTAGTTTTATGGGACTAGCTGGCTATTATAGGAGGTTTGTAGAGGGATTTTCTAGAATAGGTCATCCTATTACTTCTCTTCAGAGGAAAGCGAAGAAGTTTCTTTGGACAGAACAGTGTCAGTTGGCCTTTCAGACTCTTAAAGAAAAGCTAACTAATGCGCCTATACTCATTGTTCCTAATCCTACTAAGGATTTCGTAGTGTGTGCAGATGCATCTTTAGAGGGATTGGGAGCAGTTTTGATGCAAGATGGGCGTGTGGTTGCTTATGAGTCTCGCAAACTCAAAGACCACGAATTAAACTATCCTACTCATGACCTAGAATTAGCTGTGGTAGTGCATGCATTAGTTCATTGGAGGCATTTCTTATTAGGTCATCGTTTCAAACTTCATACTGATCACCGTAGTTTGCAATATATCTTTATGCAACCTAACTTGAATGCTAGGCAAAGATGGTGGATGGAGTTCTTGTGTGAGTATGATTTTGAAGTTAAATATGTTCAAGGCAAAGAGAACGTAGTGGCTGACGCTCTTAGCCGACGACGACATGAGATCTCTGCTACTACTCTTGAAGTAGATTTGAGAGGTTAGATAGTAGCTGCACTTCCTAATGATAGATTATATTAGGAAGTGAAGTCAGAAATTGAATCGGGTAGACCTTTAGAAGGTCGATTTGTAGGTTATGTCTTAGAATCGGATGGTATATTACGACATTTAGGTCGCATCTATGTACCTCATGTAGAGAGTCTTCGTACATTAATCACGATTGAAGCTCATAGAGCTCCGTATTCATCTCATCCAGGAGTTAAGAAAATGCATGCCAATCTTAGGCAATTGTATTTCTGGCCTGGTATGAAACGTGATATTGCTGATTATGTATCGAGATGTCTTGAATGCCAGCGAGTCAAAGCTGAGCATCATCATCCTACTAGATTATTGCAGCCACATCTCATTCCCGAATGGAAATGGGATATTATATCCATTGACTTTATAGTAGGGTTACCCACGTCATCACGTCGACATGATGCCATTATGGTAACTGTTGACCGTTTGACTAAAGTAGCTCATTTTTCACCCGTACGCTCATCATATAACGCTTCATCTGTAGCTAGGATATTCATGGAGGACATCGTTAGATTACATGGAATTCCTCGTAGGATCATATCGGATAGAGATCCTGTATTTACTTCTGCCTTATGGACTTCGTTACAACATGCTTTAGGTACGTAGTTGAACTTTAGTTCAGCCTATCATCCTCAAACTGATGGTCAAACTGAAAGAGTTAACCAAATATTAGAGGATATGCTTAGGATGTATGTAATGGACCAACAATCACGTTGGGAGGATTACTTGTATTTAGGGGAATTCTCTTACAACAACGGATATCAAAGTTCCATAGGTATGCCACCATTTCAGGCATTATACGGTCATCCTTGTCGAACTCCACTAAGTTGGGATCGACTTGAGGATAGAGTATTGCTTGTACCTGAGATGCTTCGTGACATGGAGCAATAGGTTGACCATATTAGAGAGCATTTGATTGTAGCTCAGGATAGGCAAAAGAAATATGCCGATGCGCATAGGATCGATCGACAGTTCGCTGTTGGTGATAGAGTGTTTCTTTGAGTGCAACCGCGAAAGAGTCCAATCCGTTATGGAAAAGGCTCTAAGCTTGCACCTCGATTCGTAGGACCATTTGAGATCTTAGAGAGAATTGGTCCCGTGGCGTATCGACTCGCCTTACCACCCAGTTTGTCTCATATTCATGATTTTTTCATGTGTCAGTACTTAGACCATATCATCCCGACATATCTCATGTACTTGATTGGAATGCGTTACAGGTAGAGGATGGGCAGCTGGCTTTGGAGCCCGTGGCCATTCTTTAGCACTAGACGCTCAGTCTCAGGGGTTGAGACATTGATCAGGTGAGGGTCCAATGGGATCCTAGCTATGAGGCTTCGGCTACCTGGGAGGATGCGACATGCATGAGGGAACTTTATCCCTATCTGTTCGCAGGCTTTCAGGAGCAAGCCTGATCCTAGGGGGGGAGGATGTAGTACCCCTCCGTTTATTCTTATGCTTTCTGTTGATACTTTTTCATACTGTTAGACTTATGATGTTTTGTTGGATATTTAGATCGCTGGTTTTGAGCGATGGTGGATTATTTTGTGACATGATGATACTAGTTTGATGATTATTGATTTTAGACATGTTATGATTTAGCGTAGATGTTTACTTTCTGTTGTTTATTGATATGTACATGCTTATGATAGACTAACAACATTTATTTCGTCAGTTTGCTGTGAGTGTATTGGTGTGGAGAATGGAATCGCATCACTCGCTTGCGAGTGCCCTGTGATATCTGTGATTTTCTCTGCACGGTGTGCCTGTTTAATACTTTATATATATACATGTATGCACGTTATTTGCTTGGTTGCAGGATTTGCAGGTACATGACACCGACTCCACCTGTGTAATCAGGTCTGAGCTTGTCAAGACTCAATGAAAATGTTGAACGGGAGATAGTAGTTAGGCTTATCCTAGTCTAGTCTTTAACCTTGGTCTTAGTACATTGTCGGTTTTTAGTTTTGAGTCATAGGTTGTATTGTATTTTATGTTGGTCAAATTGTTTTGAAAAGGTAAATATTGGTTAATTTTTAATGTTGGAATATTGTGCTTTAATTATTGTTATTTAATTAATATTTAAATATGATTGAAATTTACTTGATAATTTAATACATTAGTTAGCTTATTTGGTTAAATAGTTGGTCTTAAAAAGATTAAACTATTTTAATTAAATAAATTAATTAGTTCAGTTAAATTATTAAGTGTGTAAATTATATTGTATTTAAAAGAATTAAAAATAAAAAAAATAAAAATAAAAATAAAATAAAATAAATAAAATGCATGTGAATGGAAAATTGATTTTCAAAATTTAAAATTAATAAAAATTGAAATTGCATGCAAAATTAAAAGGGCAAAAAAATTTCCGAGAAGTTGTTGAGAAGATATTTTGCAACTTCTCGACAAGTGTGCCAGTGCTTTTATGAGGTTGTTGAAAAAATTGGTTACGGGAGGTTATTGTGGATCTCGGGAAATTACAGAGGCTATTGAATTCCTCACGGGGAAATTTTTGGAATACTGGCAAAATTTTCTTACTGTGCAAATTTCAATATTTCTTAGAGGTTGTTATCTCTCTGTTTATTTTGGTTGATTTTGGAATTGGAAGATCCTTTGGAGGGATCTTGGTGTTTGGTTATTTTGGATTGGTTTTGCGGGAAGGAATTGGAAGCTACAGGCAGTCTCTTTTCCAGTTAATTTTGAAAGCACAGGATAAAGGTATTCTTCTGGTGAATTTTGTTTATTTATTTATTTTGAAAGGAAAGCATTTGAAAAGAAATTTAGTGCAATTTAAATCTCTGTGTTCCACACAAGAATATATTTACTGTGTTTTTCTATTGAGAGGATTTATTAATTTTAGAAAAACCTTTGTATTATTTATTTGTAGAAAATTATTTAAAATTTTGGGTGAAGGAAATTACCTGATAAAAAAAAATTATGTATAGATTCATTTTGGAAACCCTCTAGAAATTTAATTTCTTACTTCTCTATTGAAAGAAAAACCCAAGGAAATTGTAGTTTTAAAATTTATATATATATAGATATAAATCTTTATATATATATATATATAGATTTCATTATGAAGTTCTGGTATTATGAATTTATGAATTTTTCCCTGTTCAAAATCGCCGTACAGATTAAATCCATAGGCTTGAAAGTGTTAAATACGTTACTGTCGGATTTTTTTGTTTTTATTTAAAAATATATGAAATTGTTTTGAATGTTGCTGTTAAAGCAACGGTGGAGGGTTACTCCCTCCTAGCCGCCGCTCCCATGGAGAGGCACGGCTGCTGTGAGGGCAGCGCCCTCCACAAATGTGTGGAGGTAGCGTTGCCTCACAAGCAGCGCGTCCTCTCATGGGCGCCTGCCATGCGCAGGGCAGAAGAAAAGTTTAGTTTAATTTTTATTTAATTTGTTTATTAACATTTATTAATCTGTAATACTTTATTTCGAATTTTTATATGTAAGATATATATATTTATATATGTGTTATATTATTTATATATTATTAAATATATATTTAATATAATATATATATACATATATATGTATTTATTAATATATAGAAAATTAGATTATTTCTGTGTTAAAAATAAGTGTTAGTGGAATTTAAGATTAAGTGGTTAAAAAGATGATTTTGTTATTGTTATTTTAATTAAGGTTTGTATGAATAGAATTAGAATTGTGAATATATAGAAAAAGCTCATTGTAATTTTGAGGAAATTTTAAGAGTTAATTAAATGAATTGAATATCTTCTTTGTTTTTGAATTAGATTTTCTTTTTTATATATTGATTTATATTATGTTGATAACAAAACCGATGTAAATTGGATTTAGAGTATCCGAATGATAGACATTTACATTATTACTTTGTCTTATAATTGTGTTTCTTTTGAGACATATTTGGGAGAGTTTTAAATAGACAAGTCTTCCAGATCAACTTTTATTTTAGTTTGGTACTTGATTACTTGATTTTGTGAAAATAGATGTTATTGTTGGTCATATATGTTGATGAAAATTGCTTGTTGTATCAAGATACACTTTATTAACCTTAGTCAAGAAAACATAGTTTCCCATGTTATGTTAGGGGAGTGGCTAAATGTAAGGGCCGACACACAAAGTGGTGTCAGGGTAACTTACAAATAGTTAACTAAGTCAGTGATAATTAAATGACATAGTAGTTAGATTTAAAAACTTTTAACAAGATTTGCATGCCTCGCTTATGACTCATGAGCTACTACAGTCATGAGTATAAGTTGAGAAGGCCTGGAATGGCTAATTGGTGTCTCGTTTCCTTAAGAGGCATTCGATTCTGCAACAGTATGCAATAGGGGTCGGGTTTCGTAAGAGGTTACGAGGGTAACCCAAGGATTGGGGGCCGGAACCTAGGAAGAAGCACCAGGGTAACCTTTGCATCGTTGTGATGACACTCCAGCTAGAATAATAGTTAACCCTAAATTTGTGGTAGAATCAATTGTCTAAATCTGGAAGCAATGTAACCATTAGATTGTCTGTACTAGTGTCTAGGGTTAGTAGATTAGGTCTAGGTAACCTTATTACTATCTCCTAGCACGGGGGGTGGACCTACAAGAACCACATGGTTGGGTGGAACATGCACCTTACTCTGTTGGGTCCCCAGTATGATCATGGCATCGAGAGCTTCATGGATGGAGAGCTCGTGATCGGATACTTATGTTTATTTCAACATTGTATATTGTAAACTTGTATTTGAAAACATCCCTCAAATGTATAAGAGGTGAACAATGTAATTTTATTTGTAATCATTATTGAACTACCTCATCAGATGGATGAGTATTGTATATTCTTTTAAATGCAATGTATGGAAAAACATGTTTGTACTTTATTATGATTATCTTGAATGGAAAATTTATTATTATGCAATGTTTATTTTATGTTATGATTTAATATGTGCAATGCGAAATACTTAAGTCGCTTATGGAAAACTCAAAGTAGTGTAACGTCGCTTAATTTCCTCATTTATCAAGAATTCAATTTCATTTTAAAGAATTAATGAGTTCAAAATCTAATTTATTTATTTATTTTATATATTTTAAAATTTCATTCCCAAAACATTTAAAGAATATAAAATCTATTCTAACAATAAAAGGTAACTTTAATCAATTAATTAATTTATTTAATAAAATAACTTTAACCACAATGATTAAATTATTTAACCAAATAAACTAATTTAATTAATTAAATAAAATAAAAGCTTTTATTAACAACATTTAAAATTAATATAAATAAACATTAAATTAAAAAGAACATTAATCTAACATTATATTCACAAAAATTAATCTTTCATAACAAATAATCAAAACAAACAAGACAAGACAATTAAAAATACTGGACCTAAACAGACGACATACTATGACTAGGTTTGAGACTAGACTAGGAAAAACTTCGTTACTACCTCCCAATCAAAATTACCATTGAGTCTTGACATGCTCAGACCTGTGAAACCAGGTAGAGTTGGTGCCATTTACCTGCAATTGTGCAATCAAACAAATAACATACATATATATAATCCATGATTCAAACACACCGTGAGGAGAAAATCACAGAAATCACAGGGCACTTGCAAGTGAGTGATGTAACTCCATTCTCCACACCAATACACATCAAATCAAACTGACAAAATAAATAATAATTAATCTACCATAAGCATATATATAGCAATTACATCTAAAGAAAACATCTATGCTAACATAAAACATGTTAGAGATAATTACCACCACACAATGCATCATCATATCACAAAATAAATCCACCATCGCTATAAAGTCAGCGATCAATACATCAAAACAAAGTACCAGGGTCTATCAAAGGGAAAATATGCTAACAAAAAACATAAGCAAAATGGAGGGGTACTACAAAGAATAATCATAATTGATTCCTCCAATCCTAATTTGCAATAGTTCTTGCTCCAACCTCTAATCTATGGTTCCATCATGTTAAGGCTTTACAATGCAAATATATTTTGATGCCAAAATCTCTAAGTAATGATTTCATGATTGTGTTGGAAAAAAAAAATCAAAGAGAAAACCCCTAATAAATTTTACAATATTTTCAAAAATGTAAAAAAACTTAAAAAAAAAAATACAATCATCATAGTGAATTTATGATAAACCTAAAATTGTGATAACTTACTCAATATTGATCCATAAAAGTTAAATTTTGGACTGTAATTTCCTTAGATATTTCCCCAATTTTAATAAAAATATTGTAGAAAAAATTATGATTATTCATGAGATATAGGTAAATTGTAGTGTCCCTCCAATTTTGACACTTTATTTTAGCTGATTCTACTTGATAGATGCTTTAGTTGATTATAATACTATGTTGTTCCTTTTCAAGTGTGACTTTGATATTTTATTGTTGTGTACTTCGTGGATGATACTTTTGACATCCTGATCATCTGGTTGTGTTTGTGTGATGTTATTGAGATAGACACAAATGTGATATGGTTTATTTGCTTATGATTTTTCATGTGGTTATCATGTTGAAATATTTTTTTATGATTTATCTTGCTCATTAGTATCGGTGAAGAAGATAGTGTAGCATTACTCATTCGTGAGTACCCTGCTACGCTACAATTCTTTTTCACAGTTTGTTTTCTGACATAAGTATATATGTTTTAATAGTGATGTTTCCTGTAGATACAGGTACCAGGTATCGGCTCCACCTACTTGATAGGTCTAAGCATACCCTAATTCAATAAAATTATGTTGATTCAGAGGTGTTGATAGGTCCTAATTGAGTCGTCATTCTTCATTGAACGAGTACCTATTTGTTACCCTTTTTGTTGTCTAGTTTGTTTTGTTGTGTCATGCTTGTCTATATTGTTTTTGTTTGAGAATTTAATATGTAAGTTCAATGAAGATCTGTTAATGTATTTATAAATACTTATGGTTATGTTTGTGATTTAATTTATTAATTTAAATTAAATAAGTTATTTATTTTAATAGTGAAGGTTAATTATTTCAAAAGTATTTAATTAAATATAAATTGTTGATTTACTTGTGCAAACTAGAATTATAAGGAAATAGATATTTTAAAGAAAAGATATTTTCAACATGTTATGAATCTTTGATTTGAAGTTGAAAATCTAATTTCATATTAAAAGGGAAAGTTGAATTGATTGATCTATTCTGAATGCATAATGATCTATCAGTTAAGTATTATCATTGAGAGTAAATTGAATGCATTAATATCTTTTGGGGGTTGCAATTTTTTATTCACAGGAAGAATCTGGAAGAACTTTCATGGTAGCAGTTTTAAGATTATTTTGCATGGCAGTTACTCTAAAAAATTCATATTTTAGAATTGGTTTGAAAGTATAGAAGCTGGATTGATTTGAATTTCTTCATCGAAGCCTGGTGAATTTATAGCGGAATTGATAGAATTTTCAGAGATTCATTTTTAGCCAGTCATCAAACTTTAAATAGGTTTTCTTCTTGGTTTTAAATTCTTGTGCTTAATTCTAAAAACATAATGTTGAATTTTGTTGTTTTGTAAAGAAATTGTTTTGCTGAACCTGCACAAACAACACATAAACAAATTAGAAGAGTATTTGAATTTTAAAGTAGAAAAGAATTAAAAAATTATGCAATTAAATTATTCTAGATCTGAAATCATCTTTAATTTGGTTGTGAAATAAATGTATTAGCATGAATTCAAAATTTTAAGAAAATATTGAAGATTTTCTTCTATTTTCAAAAGTAGATTTAAAAAAATTCTTGAACTAAACAATTAAGTGGTTGTAGATTAAATTGAGGCATCATGGGGTTCATGGTTTATTTTGTTATGAATTAAAAACTTTCTGAATTGAGAAGAGTTTTCATTTGTCATTGACATTACCCTATATCCAATTCTTTATTCATACTTTAACTGTATATCTCCAAACTTACCACTATATATGGCACGCTTGGGGATATAGGGAGATTATATTATTAAATTGTTAGATACTTTCCATTCTTGGGAACTTTTGTATATAACATTGCTTAGTATGCATCAATCTTTCTGGTATTTTCATTGACTATCACCAGTAGGTTAATATCATTCAGTTTTATTATAATCTATCCATTAAAATTGTGTGTAGCCTTCTTATAACCTGTACATCTTGGCTTTGATTTCAACTTTATTTTTGGTGAGAATTTTTTTTTTTGTTTATTTACCATAAATTTTCCTGCCAGAGTTTGTGCACAGCTGTAGCTAGAGATTAGAGAGTTTAACCATGGATATATCCTTGTACAGTTGAACTGCTTCTTTTTAGTTGTTCTTTATCTTTGAGACAGGAGAAACTCCAATGTACTGCCATTTCTTTTATTCTTTTCATCATGCATCCAGTTTTGATTTGTTTGTACCTGTGTTTACTTGGGGTATGTGCAACATCATGATGGGCCAAAAAGTGGCAATATTATGGGTATTTGTAGGGTATGTGGCTGATGACTTTTTTTTATCCAAAATTGATGAAACAAAAATAGTTTTTAGTGGAGATTCTTAGCTTTCCACCAATATAAATTATGCTTTGATTGAATTTAATAAACAATTATTATTTATTTTCTATTAGAATTACGACTAAAGTCCTAATCGATAGGTTGATTGAAAAACATCTATAACTTTCAAATGGTATCACATTTTTTGAATCCAAAACATACATCAAATTCTATGCTTCACATACTATAGGATTAAAATAAGAAAAATAAATTTCATAAAGTTTTGACCAAGTTAAGGTGGTCAAACATACGAGTTTTTATATTTTTGAAAAGTTGTAATAAAAAAATCATAATTAATTATTTAATTGGAAAAAATTACAAAAAAATATGCATCACATCTGGACATGAGTCCTCTACTTATATATAAAATCTTATAAAAAAATATTATCATTTTATTATGGTTAGGGTGGTCAGACATACACCTACTTCTTATTTTTTCCTTGAAATTTAAGTACTACTACATTGAAATTTCAAATTTTCACCAAATAGATTTTATTTATTTTTAAATAAATCTAGTAGTTTAGAAACTACATTCAATTTTCTACAGATTCTATTCTTACATATTTTTTAAATAATATAGATAGCTTATTCAAATTTTTACGTCAAGTTGTCTAACATTGATTTTTCTGAATTTTTTGCCACTTAAGGCCCGTTTTTTCCATGATGATCCTGCACATACCCCTTGGAAATATGTATGCATTTTTAAAAGTTCAAACTTTATGTGCTTTTTGCATTAGGTTTGTATTACAATTCACTTAATGTTTAGTTTATAGATTACTTTATAATCCTTGAATATTTTATATTCTGATACTTGTGCATGGCGTGTTTCATATTTATCTTTCTTGTGAAATCAGTGCTTCTTTTTCGCTGATAAATATCTAATTTTTAGATTATTATTTCGTTATGAGAACATTCGATTTTGCAAGTAACCAAGATGGATATCAAACAATAATCACAAATTAAAAAAAAAAAAAATTGCATGGCATGGGAATTGTATAGTTAAAGCGCAGTAATTTGAAGAATTTTAGTTATTCTTAGTAAATACCTATTGTTAATTTAAGTTGACATAAGTGCATGGTGCATGGCATCCTTTCTGCCTATAACAGTGTGTTATATACTCTTAACCAGTAGTTTATATGTACAATTATAGCACATGAATCTATCTTTTATATAATTGTATGTTATAATTTGAAAATATTCGTGGGGTGTTATTAAGTTTTGTTTCTTTTTAATTCTTTGAGACTTGGAGTCATTTTGTATTATGAGATTAAATGTTTGTTCTAAAAGCATTTATGACGTATGAATTATCATTTAGGATAATAGTAAGATGTGGAATTATAAAGAATTTATATCATCCTTACTCAATAATATTAATAGATGTATTTCCTTTAAAATTCTATGACATAATTATACCAATAAATTGTTTATTATAAACTTCTAATTCATGAAGATTGGAAAATTCTAATTATTGAGTAAGTACATACAATGTTATTGAGTTTTATTTCAGTTCTTCAAAGAATAGGGAAGTGAAAATGGTATTGTTAAGTATATTACACTTTAACTATATTGCTCGATTACAAAGATTTTTACTTGGGGGTATAGCTTTGCACATTTTGTTGTTGTTTAAAGAGACATCTTAGAGATTATGGTCTTTCTCTAGTGAAAGATGTAAACATTCATGATTTTTATCTTTATGCTTGGTTGCTACCCCTTGTCTTTTGATGTTGAGTCATGTTATAGAAAGAGTGGCTTGTAGTAGGGGCCAAAATCTTAAGATGTTGTCTGGGTAACCTATTGTAGGTATGTAAATTCAGTGGAAACCTAACTAATGTACTAGGGGTTGGGTAGAACTAAACATTAACTCAGATCAAATTTTTCCTCGCCTACATTCTTAATGCTCGTTTAGATTGAGAAAAGGCTGAGAAGGCCCGGAATGGCTAGTCATCTATCTTGTCCTCTTGAAAGATGGAACAACTCCACACTAGTTTGCATAGGGGCCGAAAATCGGTAGAGATTGCCAAGGTAACTCTTGGAGAGGTCCAGTAGTCTAGGAAGATTCACCAGGGTAACCTATCCCGATAGTGTGATGACACTCTTTGCCTATTGCATTATTGTGATGCTTATGTTGAGTTATCTTTAGTTGTGTTTGTCTCTGGGAGTTTGTTCATTATGTATTGATATGACGAGGGAGCAAACCTGAGACACAGAATAACACTCACAAAATAGAGAATAATATTTTATTCAAAAATATGGAACTCTTACATGCAGATGATCTCAAATCCTCAAGCTCTGAGATACATGCAAATTACAGACTTACAGAAAATTACCCAGATTTCCCTTTCGCAACATGTGAACTTCTTTTCCCAAAAAGTTACCCAAAAATCAAAAACTAGCCCATAAATAGCCCCTTTTCGGCTTGGAGCCAAAAAAAATATTCGAGTTATGAGTTTTGGCGGTTTGGCGCCAAAATTACAATTTGAAATTCAATTTAAATTCACATTCAAAAATTAGCACATTTCTAAAATATGCACCAAATTCCGAAAGCCATAACTTTTAATCCGATCGTCGGATCTTCAATGATAATACCTTTCCAGAAAGCTCTCAAAAAGATGATGTTTTTTCAGGATCTGCAAATTTTTGGGCCCATCCAGAATCGTTTAGGGCCTCAAATTGGACTCGGAAGGTTTTTTCAGGGCAAAAACCAGAAACTGGAACTTGAATAACTTTCAAACCGTGAATGATCTTGACCTGATTCTTTCACCAAAGTGCTTATTTTTCCGTCCTAAACCTTCCCATAATTTTTTTCTTCCCACGCCTTCAAATTCATACCTGCTAAAAATAGCAGTTGAGCAGAAAATGTAGAAAAGTAGTTCTAAAAGTTGGAAACTCTTATTCGACGAAAAGGGTATCCAGAAATGCAAGAACATCTACAAGAAGCAACAACAGGAACAAAAATGGAAATCATCTTTTTGGGTGATGCAAGATTGCACTCACACCACTGGGTGCTCCTACATCAGACACCCAGGGTAATTTGAGAAGTGACCCCATCACGCCTTAGATGGTTGAGGAAAACCCAAATGGTCAACCTCTGCCTTAGATAGCCAGGATGAATCTTCGACAGGCCTTCCTCTCCACTTTACTAGATATTCTTCATACTGTCTATTTCTAGTACTCCTTCCCACACGGCTATCCAGGATTTCTTCAATCTGCTCCTTCTCTGAAGTAGGTGCTGGAATACCATATTGTTCTATTGTTGGTACTTCCTCTGTGCCACCCTCATGATACTCTATCAAATCTGAAATATTGAACATAGAGGAAATGTTGACTCCATCTGGCAACTCTACCTCATATGCATTCATTGATTCATGCCTCTTCACAATTTTATGGGGACCAAACTTCTTCATCTTCAATTTATTATAGGTTCCCTTTGGAAACCTTTCTTTTCTCAAGTGGACCATCACTTCATCACCAATCTGAAACTCCTTATACCTCCTCTTCTGATCTACCTTAGCCTTATACTGCATATTCATCTTGTTAATATGTTCTCTTACCTTCTCATGTATATCCTTGATGTGCTCTGCAAAGTCTTCGGCTTCGGCACTTGTCTTCTTCTCTTGGTCCATCTTCCTCAATTCTAGAGCGGTCCTGGGACTACCTCCATACACAATCTAGAATGGTGATCTACCAGTGCTTCTATTGACAGAATTATTGTAAGAAAATTATGCCTAGGGCAAGATCAAGTCCCATCCCTTGGGTTTATCTCTTACCAAGCATCTCAGTAGGTTACCCAAACTTCTATTCACAACCTCAGTTTCCCATCGGTTTGTGGATGGTGTGTAGAACTAAACTTCAACTCTGTTTTCAACTTTTTCCACAAGGTCCTCCAAAAGTATCCAACAAATTTTGTGTCACGATATGAGACTATACTCTTTGGTAGACCATGTAGCCTCACCACCTCTTTGAAGAACAAGTCAGCAATGTGGACTGCGTCATGGGTCTTTTGGCATGGGATGAAATGTGCCATCTTCGAAAACCTATCAACTACCACAAATACTGAATCATTCCCTCTTTGTGTCCTTGGAAAACCAAGAAAAAGTCCATACTTATATCCTCCCATGGCCTCTTTGGTACATGTAAGGGCTAATACAACCCAGTATTTGGCTCACTCCTTTAGCCATCTGATAGACCCTACAACTCTGCACAAACTTCTTCACATCTTGTGATAACTGAGGCCAATAATAATTCTCACTGATAATGGCAATGGTCTTATCCTGACCAAAATGTCCTACCATTCCTCCACTGTGCTTCTCCTTTATCAGGTTCTCCCTCATGGAACTCCTCGAAATACACAATTGGCAACTATAACAGGCTCCTTGCAAGCTTTCCAAGCCTCTACAAAATCAGGATCTTCAGGATACAATGTTTGAGTTCATTGAACGCAACCACTTCAATTTGCATTTATGTCAACAATGTTTGCCTCCTACTTAAAGCATCTGCAACCCTATTTGACTTTCCACTCCTATGCTTTAAAACAAAGGTATAACTCTACAAAAGTTCTACCCATTTCATATGCCTTTGATTTAATTTTCCCTGACTACTCAGTTACTGTAATGCTTGATGATTAGTAAACAAAACAAATTCCTTTGGCAACAGATAATGTCTCCATTTCTTCAATGCTTGAACTATTGCATACAATTTCTGATCATATACAGAGTACTTTCTCTTTGCATCATTTAACTTTTCACTGAAATAGGCAATGGGCTTACCTTCTTGGCTCATCACTGCTCCAATGGCACAACCACTAGCATCACAATGTCACGACCACCCTTTAAAAACATCTAGTTAACTTTAGAAATAATACTTATCAATAATTGATAAGATAATATTATTTCTTTCATCAAAATAGTTAAAAATTTCTTGAAAAATAATTGACTATTCAAGTATTTGATAGAAGGAAGAAGTTGTAAATATAGACAAATATAAAAATATTAATAAAAAAATGATCTGAAATAATTGTCCAAGAAACATTGTATTATTGCATGTTGTTTTCTGAATTCGGGGAACTGACGATAACTATTCAGTTACGCTATTGGAATCAAGAATGAGGAAACAACTTCTGCATATTTATTATGGGGTGTCAGTTGCATCTTTCGGCCATGACCCTATGGATCCCCAACGCATTAAGTAGTCCCATCAAACGACACAAAATAGCATGGCAAGATAGTATGGCGGAAGCGTGCTGCGAAGTTATGCCTTTCTATCTTGTTGCTGTTCTCGAATATCTAGCAGCCAAGGTACACTTTTGAGTTTATTTGTTTCTTTCTGAGATTTGATCTACACATCATTAACATAATGACCTGTTGTATATATATATATATTTATACGGGGTAATTTGGAAAGATCATATTGGCTATGAAATTTTTCACTTCACAGAAATGTTGAATTTATCTCTAATAGAGTGTGTGCAGCCAAGTCTTTCACTTCATACAAATTCACTCCACCCTGGCATGTCTGGTTGGAGGACTCCTGGTAACCTCCATTCTCAAATAGATGGTAGGCCACTTCTTCTCGATCCGTAAAGTTCCCCCTTTTAAACCATTGGAACAACCCTTAATGGAAATGATCTTTGCATGTCTACAAGATCATCTAATTTATACTTTACCATTATGTACAGTCAAATCTACCCCTGCTCCTATAAAGTAGTTCTCAAATTTATGGTATCTTCCTTCAATTAATAATTTGAAGATCTAAATCTGATCTTACATAACCACATTGCCAATATACTTTCCTTAGAGGGCTATCACTATAACTGTGTCATTTTATGTGTTTCTCTTTATTGTGATTGCCGTGAGGCATTAAAGTAGTATCAAAACTTTACCGCCTGATATTTTTGTACGAGCAACAATAACGCCTCGTTGCATTTGTCTTGTTGAATAAAACTAAAAGTATTTAGAAAACCATATAAACCCATGGTTACAGAGTTTAATATGGACCAGAAAGAATAAAAATAAGGACAAAGAAAAAAGTTCAAATTCTTCTTTCCGTAACTATGTTCTATGTTATCTACCATGAGGTTAGTAGTAGTTGTTGTATCACTTTATTCCATAACACTTATTATGCCAATGCCATTTTTTTTTTGTTCCACTATATTCTTAGCACATTAGAAGAAGAATATTCGAACTCGGCCACTTCAGTTATCAAGAAGAACGACGCACTCCTCAGCTGCCTCTCATCACTCTACTAATTCACGCATACACAAAGGTAGTGAATAAAATGGAGGGGACTCTCTCCAAAGCAGTGATGCATTATCTGAGCACCAACAAGTAGCAAACCATTTCGATCAGAAGTTTACTATTTGGACATCACAAGAATCTGGTCATAATATTGTTATGAGAAAGCAGATATTTTGCAACCGATCTCTTAACATGAAGAGCATTGTAGCAATTGGTTTTGACATGGACTATACACTCGCACAATATAAGCTTGAAACATTTGAAACATTGACATATAATGGCACACTTAAGAAGCTCGTCTATGATTTGGGATATCCTGAAGAGCTGCTGCAGTGGGAATTTGACTGGAAATACATGGTCAGGGGTTCGGTCCTTGATAAGAAACGAGGTAACATCTTGAAGTCAATAAGGTTTTCTTTAGAAAAGATCGAGAGGAGTTTAGATATTACAAGTCAAATATTTAGCATTCTCATTAAAACAAAATTCAAGTAGAACCAAAAGTGAAGTTGGCTTAGTATAAGTTTATAATTCAATAATGAATATTAGAAATTATTGTTAAATTGGTTGTTTCAAAGTTGGAAGAAAATTGACACCATTGCTCATTCTAAACCTTCCTTTTCATGGAATATTATATGATTTACTTGTTTGGAAATTAATCTAAACTCAATAGGGAGTATTAATAAAATCTTTTTATAAAGTATTCTTCTATGAGTGAAAGATTCTCACTGTCATAGTTGTAATAGTAACCCACAATGCCTAATAATTAATAGTGTACCATGTTTGCATTTGAGTTAACATTTGTAATGAAGATTTCCTGATTCCAGAAGTGCTCAAGTCAAAATCTATCACAATCAAGGAACAGCTTAATGTTGGAGTTCCATGAGTTGCAACATCATATCGTGATCATTCTTCATTCATTTATCCTATTTCATTTCATTTCAAGGTTTAAATACCAAAACGGGGTTTGACCAAGGCAAACCCCTATTCACTAACATTTTCTTGTAGGTCTAGATGGTAGACACATGGATGAGTAAGCTTATCATGTGAAATCAACCTTATAAAGGTAAGTTATGTTGCACCTGTAAGTTAAATTTACTATAAATAAAGATGAATCTCACTTATACTGATAAATCGCTTATCTGAGATTCTTTCGAATTACCATGATTCATTGATATGTATGTCATTCTAGTTTTATTAATAAGTGATTGCAAATTATTTAATGATTCCTCTTTATTCCCCATTATATAATTGTAGATTCTATTAAATTAATTTGGAAATTGAGGAGAATAGTTAGCAATTGAATTTTCCAAATCCTTTACATTTTGGCATCATTGAAATAGATGATTTGTAACACCCTTAACGGTGTATGTACAATGATAATGTTGTATGAAATTACTTTGAGTGTTTATGGATAACTCTTGGTTACTCATTTACTATTTTTTTGTATGGAATAGAAACTTTCAATCCGTTACACACAATCCACCTAAAACACCTTATTGAAATCTGGGAGGGCTAAAACTGGTTGCTCTGTCACCTTTTGCTTCAACAGGTCAAAACTCTTCGCTGCTCTAGTGCTCCACTTGAACTCTTTTCTATCCCCTCTCATTATTTCAGTCAAGGGTGCACAAATACTACTGAAGTTTCTAATGAACTTTCTGTAAAAACTAGCCAAACCATGGAAAGATCTCACCTCAGTAGTAGTTCTTGGGGTAGGCCATTCTAGAATAGCCTTCACCTTCTCTGGGTCCATCTTGAGACCTTCTCCTAAGACAACAAACCCCAAGTACACTAACTTCTTCACAAAACTACACTTCTTCAAATTAATCAACAATTTCTCTTCTCTCAACTTTTCAAAGACTCTACGAATATGCATCAAATGCTCACCCAGGGACTTACTAAATATTAAAATATCATCTAAGTACACAATGACAAAATTCCCCAGAAACTCTTTCAGTATCTCATTCATGAGCCGCATGAGTGTGCTCGGTGCATTGGTTAGCCCAAAAGGCATGACTAACCACTCATACAGGCCCTCCTTGGTCTTGAAGGTAGTCTTCCATTCATCACCCTCTTGAATTCGGATTTGGTGATATCCGCTCTGCAAATCAATCTTCATGAAGTACTCTGCTCCACTCAAACAGTCCATCAGGTCATCCATCCTTGGCAAGGGAAATTTGTACTTGATTGTTATCTTATTTATGGCTCAAGAGTCTATACACATCCTCCACTCCCCATCCTTCTTTGGTGCTAGTACTATAGGTACTGCACATGGGCTCAAACTCTCTCAAATCAAACCCTTTCTCAACAAATCCTGAATTTGTCTATTCAACTGCTCATTTTCTGCAGGAGTCATTCTATGAGCTGCCTTATTTGGCAAATTGGCTCTAGGGATCAATTCAATCTAATGACTGATCTTCCTCATTGGTGGTAAACCCTCAGGTACATTATTAGAAATAATCTCCTGAAACTCATCCAACAGTCCAGAAACTTCTACTGGCACCTTCTCACTATCTTCCTTTTCCATTCTAGGAATCAATGCATAACACATACACTCATGCTTCATGCCTTCTAAAAAATTTCTTCCATCAACAAAAAAAATTCTAGCACTACTGCATACATTTTCTTCATCCTTCTTCAGGGGTTTCAACTTATGACAGACTTCATCCTTCATCAGGGAATAAGTGTTTGCATGGCCATCATGTACAGAACGCCTATCGAACTGCCACGACCTCCCCAACAATATGTGACATGCATCCATGGGGATGATATCATAGAGTACCTCATCATGATAGATTTCAATCTTGAACTTCACCAGGCACTGCTCATTGACCAAAACTTTGTGGTCTTTTTGCAACCAAGAAATTTGATATGGATGTCGATGCCTTTCCCTTTTCAGCTTCAACTTTGTAACCATCTCTTCTGACACCAGATTATCAATGCTCCCACTGTCAATAATGACTTCACAACATTTGTCTTCACACTTGCACCTTGTGCGAAATAGATTCTTCCTTTGTTCTGGGTCCTTCTCTTCAGTCACCAGGGCTCTTCTAACCACTAGGGCTTCTCCCATTTCAGCATCATCTGAATGCTCAGATTGAGCCTCCTCATCTGCATGTGCAACCCTTCCATGACCTTCCGGCCTTCTGTCTGTCCTTCCTTGGTGTTGTGGACATTCATAGGCTCGATGCCCTTCTTCACCACAATGGAAACAAGTTCCTCTAAAACCACCTCTTCTGAATCCTGACCCAGATCCTCCTGATCCTCTACCTCTTTGATCACCATTGTTTTGATCACGAGGGCGGTAGAAGTTGTCATTCCTTTGGCTTCGACTGGTACCCACATCTTCATTTCTCCTTTCATCCTCATTTCAACTTCCAGAAGATCTTTCACTACCCCTTCTGCTTTGACCTTCTCGTCCTTTTTTCTTGTTGTCAAATCTTTTGTTCAGATTCTCCTCAACTTTCAAAGAAAACTGGTATGCATCCTCAATGGTGGTCATTCTGACCAGGCTTAGCTCCTCTTGAATGCTCGGTCATAACCCATTAAGATAACGGGCTACCTTCTCCTTGTTGGCCTCTGCATGACCTGTTCTGATGATCATCTTGTGAAAATATTCTATGTATTCTTTCACAGATCTACTTCCTTGCTTCAACCCTTGCAATTTCTTCAGCAGATCTAACTCATAGTCTACTGGTATGAACTGCTTCTTTAGTTTCTCCACCATGCAATCCCAACTGCTGATCTTTCCCTTTCCTGTTTGATTTCTCTCCAACTGGACCTCTTTCCACCAAATATCAATGGCATGGCCCTTCAGCTTCGTTTTTGTAAACTTAACCTGATCTGGGTCCTCTACTTCATACTCAAAATAATCTTCTAGCTTGTTGATCCAGTCGATCAACTCTCCAGGTTTAGACTTCCAGAATAACTGGGGACTTCTGTTCTGGATCTTTTTCTGATCTTTGAAATGGCCCTTATAGCTGCATCTGATCTTGATCAATTGCTTCTTCTTCCTCTTCTATGTCTGAATCTTCCACCTCTTCTTCATCTTCGCTTTATCCTCTCCTTCCCGGGTCTAACCCTCTTCTCATTTGTTCCTGCAATGCATTGATTTTTCTTTGGAGGGCTCTGAAACCCTCAATAGCAAATGGATCTCTTCCACTAGCATTTCTACCACCTCTACCACCTTTGCCACCTCTGGCACCACCACGCCTACCAGGCATCACTCTTGGAGGCATCTTGAATACCTCGAACCCACAACCACGGTCCTAGTGCGAACTGTCTCACGATCGGTGATCTATCCACATGCTCAAGAAAACCCACTCTGATACCACCTAATGAGGGAACAAACCCGAGACACAGAATAACACTCACAAAATAGAGAATAATATTTTATTCAAAAATATGGAACTCTTACATGTAGAGGATCTCAAATCCTCAAGCTCTGAGATACATGTAAATTACAGACTGACAGAAAATTACCCAGATTCCCCTTTCACAGCATGCAAACTTCTTTTCCCAAAAAGTTACTCAAAAATAAGAAACTAGCCCATAAATAGCCCCTTTTCGACTTGGAGCCAAAACAACATTTTAGTTATGAGTTTTGGCAGTTTGGCTCCAAAATTACAATTTGAAATTCAATTTAAATTCACATTCAAAAATTAGCACATTTCTAAAATATGCACCAACTTCTAGAAGCCATAACTTTTAATCCAACTGTCGGATCTTCAATGACAATACCTTTTTGGAAAGCTCTCGAAAAGACGATGTTCTTTGGCGATCCGCAAATTTTCGGGCCCATCTGGAATCGTTTAGGGCCTCAAATTAGACTCGAAAGGTTTTTCAAGGAAAAAACCAGAAACTGGAACTTGAATAACTTTGAAACCGTGAATGATCTTGACCTGATTCTTTCACCAAAGTGCTTATTTTTCTGTCTTGAACCTTCCCATAATTTTTTGTCTTCCCACGCCTTCAAATTCATACCTGCTAAAAATAGCAATTGAGCAGAAAAAGCAAAAAAGTAGTTCTAAAAGTTGGAAACTCTTATTCGACGAAAAGGGTATCCAGAAATGCAAAAACATCTACAAGAAGCAACAATAGGAACAAAAATGGAAATCATCTTTTTGGGTGATGCAAGATTGCCCTCACACCACTGGGTGCTCCTGCATCATGATATCGTTATGTTGTGATGTGAATGTATACCATGTAAATGTAATGTTCTTTCTTCTTGTTTGTGGACCTGTCAATATCTCCTAGCACAAAGGGAGTGGACCTTCAGGTTCCACATGGTTGGGAGGAAACCATTCTATACCTTCCTTGGATGTTCATGCAGTTGATGCTATACTTACAGTTGGTTCCAATTACTTCATTGTTAGTGACACACTTGGATGCAGAATGTGTTTGTGGATATAGAAGTTAGATATGATGTGATCATTATCCTCTTTGTATATTTACCTCTTTTATATGAGAATACTCATTATATCATCATTTTGATGTATTGAGATTTACTGAAATCTCACATGATGTAATATGGACTTATGGTTGTCTGAATTGTATAAAGTTTTGAAAATTGGTTCACTCATAACTTAAAATTTGTACTTATGTTTTATGATATAATGTGTTGAATTTATTTATTATGATTTTGTAACATCGTCTTGGATCCTTATGGAAGTTGTGTAATTAAATCTCTTTTTTTTAAAAAAAAAAATTGGTTAATTTGTTCTTTACACATTGTTTTAATGCAAACCAAGGCGGGGTGTAATACCTCCCATGTTTCTAGTTGGAATCATTAATTTTCTATGCTTTGGTTTGATACTTTGATACTGTGATGGTACTATTTATTGTGTGGTTTTGATGGTTATACTATTTGGTGGTTATGCTTATACATTTGAGGACATGGATATTTCTTATGATATTGTGGGTTGATGATATTAGTTTAATTTCAGTAATATATTGCAATGCAGTGATTTAGTAAATTATGTTATGATGTGATATGTTAGTTAGAAATGTTATTTCATATTGACATTGTAATTGTTAGAATAGTTTGGTGAGAGGATAGTGTAGCACCACTCGTTCGCGAGTTCCCTGCTACACTACAATTCCTTCTCACAATGTAATGCTTTGATTTTATATATATGTACATGTACATAATCTTGTTTGGATGCAGGGATTGCAGGTACAGAGTCTTGATTCCACCTACTTTGGCAGAATAGGGCGAGCATCAAATGACCCAGTAGTATGATGTTGAAATAGAGATGACAAGGAAGTCACCCCGTCCCATGTTGTCAAACCGTCCTGATTGAATGGTATTGTGCATCCTTGTGTTTGTCATTTCCGTAATTTATTATGGTGGTTTGTGTGAGTGTCTTGTTCGTATATATTTTACATTGGCTTTTTGTATGTTGTGAGTTATTTAATTATATGGTGGTAATAAATGTTTATATTAGTGTTGGATTAATTTATATTAAAATATTTATAGTTATATTTTAAAAGTCATGTGTTTTATTTAAATGTTAATCAAATATTAAATTTGTGTTTTGTTAATTTAATTAAATTATCTTGTTGAGGATAATTATGAAGTAAATAAATTAAATAAATTAAATTATGTGCATTGCAAGTAAATCTTGCAAAATCATAATTAAAACAAAAAGTATTGATAAATGGAAAAATAAATAAATAAAAGAATAGGAAAAGATAAAAGGACGAATGAGAATTAAGTGTTGGCTGAAAAGCTTGAATTAAATTAGAAGATTTATTTTATATTGGATTTTTAGAGCTTTTGGAAAAAGAAGAGTAATATCTTTTATTTAATGGAAATTTTGAGAGACTTTTCATTCATGGGAAGATTTGGACAGAAGTTGCAAAAAAAATAATAATGTTTTCTAAATTATTGATCTTCTAAAGTTTTTGGGAAGTTCTTGGGGAAATTGGTTTGATTTATTTTCATTGTCCTGGAGAGATTTTCTTAATGGAGTAGTAGAGTAGAAATCTGAGCAAGGAAATTTGGATAAATTCTAAAGAAGGAATGACAACTCTTCGAAGAGGCTATCGAGATCAAGCGAAACTTCATAAAAAATTTCAACAGCGCAGGACTCGAAGTTCTAATTTCTTGTTCTTAAATTTTCGGATTCAAAGAAAAATAAAAATAGTTAAATATGATTTCTATGAGAAAATAAAACTTTTAAGATTTATGATTATTGGATAGAAAATTAATGGAAGAGATTAAACTAGTTTTCTGAAAGTTTACTATTTGTTTTCAATTTATCAAAAATTACATCTTCTAGGAATGTCCAATTTATCTATGTTTGATATGAAAAGAAAATTGTATTCCCTTTTGAAATTAAATGAGTTTTAAAATTATACCCTATTTTATATATATATATATATATACACCTTTGGATATGGGTATATATATATTTATATATATATAATTTATATACATTTATATATATATATTCAACCAGTTTCTCTTACATGGTAGATCCGATTAAGTATATATACATATATATATATATATTACTTTGGGAATATATCTATATATATATGTATATATTCGTATGAAAGAGATATATACAGATGGTTTTTTTTATATTTTACTTTGGTATTGGAAATTGTGTTTAATTTTTTGTTTTGGGCCAAATCATACCCGTCAGCGTATGTACTTATGTGATGAAATTTCTTTAAATTTTTTTTTATATGAAATACTTTATTTTTGGGTAGGAGGGGGACAACAATGCCATACCCTCCCCCACACCAAGTAGGCGACTGTCTACACAACAGTCCACGCGGACTACTATGCGCAACAATCCATATGGACTACTACGTACAACAACCCATGGGGATTGTTGCGCAGTCCCCATACAAGCTTTTGGATTGGTTTAAAGTTTTTTTTTGTTTTATTATTAAAATTTAAATAGATATATTTATATATATATAACTATATATATATATATTAATATATATATGAATATATTATTATTCTTTCTTAGAATTTTATTGTTTTAATATATATATATATATGTTTTGTATATATAATGTGCTTTGTATAATGCTTAAATTATGAAATTTAGTTTCATGGATTAATTAAAAGAAAGAAATTTAATAGTCATGTTAAATCATTATTGAATTTTTTATAGAGTTATATTAAAAAAAAATTAAAAAAATGGAGATTGTAAATACAATTAAACTAGATGTTTATTTGGAATTGTGATAGAATTGTGTGAAAATTGAAATGGTGTCTTGAGTCATGAGATCACAATTTTGTTTAATTTACATTTTATTATTGTTTGGCTTTTATATAGATGTCGGAACCCTATTGTAATTGTGAACCCAATTTTAGTTATTGTGAAACTTAGTTCCATAGGCGTGATTTAATCATTGATTGTTATCCTCATGTGCTTGTACTCTTGAGGTTGAAATTTATTAGTATTATTATTTTGGAAGGGATTGTATGGGATTGATGAGATTTTGATTATGAGTTATTTCGAGATGGGTAATGCCTCGCATGTTTTTGTTTTGAGATATATGCTTTATTCTTTATGGTACAACCCTTGCCTTGTTTTGGTTTATGTTTTAGGGTCTTCGGGAGAGTGGCTCTTCATGAGGGCGAGCACCTCAAAAGGATGAAGAGCTCAGGATAACCCACGTAAGAGTAGAGTAACAAGTGAAAACCTAATAATAGAACTTAGGGGGGTGGGTAGTAAAACACAAGATAATAATATTGGATACCTCATCTATTAGGGCTATCATAGACTAATGATTGGATGAGAAGGTCGTGGTCGGAAAAGTCGTAACCTTGTCCTCATGAGAGGTTGATGGCTCCGCATGATCTACCCTATGTAGTTGGCACCTCAAGTAGGAGGAAGGACTAGGATAACCATAGATGGGGGCCAATGCCTTAGTGTGGATGAAGGGCCAGGATAACCCATGTATGCTATGCGATGACACTCTCCACTAGACAACCTTATGCCTTGTTTCTTGTTGGCCTCTAGAATTATGTTCTAATTGTTGTGTCAGATTATTTTGAAAATGATTTAAGATTGTTCTTTAGTTACTTGATTAATGGATATTGCTCAGTTAATTGTGATGAGTTTCATGGCTTATGTTATTATGCTGTCTCTTGGATGTTGTTGTTTATGTCATTGTAATCCTTGAGGTTGTATTTGAGTTATTGTACTATTTTGATTCTATTGGAGTTGGTTTTGGAATTCATGGTCATGATTACTTCCTTGTCACCTCTAAGCATGGGGGTGGGTTATTTATAACCCACATGGTTGGGTGGAATGTGCTCCACACCCGTTGGGTTCCCCGCCAACGTTCATCTTTTCAGTATTCTTCAGTTGGAGCTTGTACCAGTTGTTCACTTTGTACTTGATTAATTATTTCTACTATTTGTGTATCCCACATGTATGGGAGACTTATTGTAACACATTATTGAGAACATGTAATGTAACATTTAAACGATGATGTATTATTTAGGAACCTTTGTACACATTATTGTATGAGATTCATAATTATTGTAAGATGTGATGTAATGATACTTTCACTCTTGGTTCATGGATGTATTTCTATAAATGGTTATTGTAATGTTATTAATAAGTTATTCAGTTTCATCTTTTACCTTTTTGTTAAGTGATGTGTTTAGCGATGTGACCTCGCATGCCCCAGAGAACTAGGTGTGATAATGTAATGTGCAATGTGAATATGTTTTAATGTTTAATTCCATGCTTACTTTGTATTATTTTTAAAAAAATTGGTTGCGATGTTTTTCTCTGGGGTTGGCATGACGAGCATTACAACTTGGGATGAGAGGCAAGTTTTGTAAACGCTAGGGTCTCTGGCTAGTTAACTCCATTAGGAAACCTTACGTTTGAATCTTGAGATCACTTGTACCTTTACCTTATTGTGTATAAATATTCCTTGAGGTAGAGGACATGGTCGAGAAAGAGGTCGTGTTGCTGGTTGTAGAGAAAACTGGCAAAGCCCCTTAGTTCCTAGTTCTCATGGCTCTGAGCATGAGGAACATTAGAGTCTTCAGAGCAATCCATCAGGTGGCCAGAACCAAGGACAACCTAGATTGGATGGTCAGTTACAACATATTCTTGGAGAGATTCTTGACCAATTGGGACCCAGGCCAGAGGAGGTGCAATAGGTTGAGAGAGAAAGAGAAAGGTCGCCAAGGCAGAGAGAAAAAGTTATGGATTAGGATGTAGTGATAGCAAGCCATATGAGAGATTTGATGAGGGCACACCCTTCCAATTTTGATGGTTCTAGAGGAGGTTTGGAAGCTGAGACATGGTTGATTAGCTTAGATCATTGCTTCATGAGGCACTCCTATGGTAGCAATACCATAGCACAGTGCACAGTTATGCATCTGTGAGGTTTCACATCTACTTGGTGGTGTCCTGAAGAACAAAAGTTATTGCTTGATCTCAGCATGGTCACATGGGAGTTATTTCTTGATAGGTTCAGGGCTCGCTTCCTCGTAGGTCATTGGAGGCAATACAGAGTTGATGAGTTTCATGATCTCAAGCAGTTGTCGATGTTAGTAGAATAGTATGAGAGGTGCTTCTATGAGTTGAAGCAGTATGCAGGTATTAGCCATGATGAAGGTATGTTGGTGCAACATTTTGTTCGGGGCTTAAATACCCACATCAGTGGAGGCGTATGAGTCTTCGAATTGAAGACGATGGAAATGGCAGTTGAGAAGGCTCGTTTGGTAGAGGAAAATTTGGCCATGGCCTTGGGTGGTCACATTGGAGTACAGATTGGCAGTGTGCCTACACCTAGTTTTAACACTCATGGAGGTTAGTCACAGGGTGTAGAATCTTCCAAGAATACGTATCCACTCGCTAAAGGGGGTTAGCAGCAGCAACAATAGCCTCAACAACACTAGTCAAGGCAGAAGAACTCTCAATCTCAGCAGGGTGGCAATTCTTAGTTTTGCAGGGATTGGAATAGGAACTGAGCTCATTAGGAACATTTTGTACAACCGACACCTAGTTTTTAGTTAGCACCGAGTCGAGAAATATTTCAGCAGTCAAATGCTCCATCAAGGGGCAGAGGATTTGGCAGAGGTACTGGATGTTATTCATGTGGGAAGCAAGGGTATATTGCTAGATTGTGTCCTCAGAAGAACACCTCAAGATTTAATCAGAGGCTAGTTGGATCATAGCTGATAGTAGGCAATGCAAGGAGATCTCATCATGTCTTCACTGTAGTGGATAATCAACAGACAGACCATCAGAGCACCGTAGTAGAGACATCAAGTGTGTTGCTTAACACTAGCATTTCTATACTTTTTGATTTTGATGCATCTAATTCCTTTATATCTCCTTTAGTAGTCGAGTGATGTGGACTGGTGGCAACTAGTCAAGGTGTTAAATGGCAAGTTTAATTAGCCTTAGGTTCAAAGGTTGTTGTGGAGAAGCTTGTGTAGGATTGTAGTTTGAGTATAGGAGAATTGTCAACTAAACTGGACCTCAAGATCCTACCACTCGGCTCTTATGATGTCTTGGGAATGGATTGGTTCAGTGCACACCATTCTATAATTGACTTTCACCATACAGCAGTGCGGTGCATTAATGACTCTGGAAAGGAGGTGGAGATTGTGGGTGTTCAAAGACCCATTTCTTTGTGAATGATCTCTGCCATGCAACTTAAAAGGCATTTCCGACAGGGTTGTCAGCTCTTTGTAGTATCTATGAGTGACATGGAATTAGAGGATAGTCGAGGGTTGTCATTGGATGATTACCCACTCCTTAAGGATTTTTCTAATGTGTTTCTGGAAGAGATGCCTGGTATGCTGCCTAAGCGAGATATAGATTTCATAATTGATTTGGTACCTAGAGCTGAGCCAATATCTCGAGCTCCATATTGGATGACAATGCAGGAACTTTAGGAACTCTGTCTGCAGTTGGAAGAGTTGTTGGCTAAGGGATTTATCCGCCTAAGTGTTTCCCCTTGGGGAGCACCTGTGATTTTTGTAAAGAAGAAGGATGGTTCTCTTTGCTTGTGTATTGACTATAGGAAGTTGAACAAAGTAATAGTGAAGAACCTATATCCTTTACCCAGAATTGATGATCTTTTTGATCAGATAAAAGGGGCGAAGGTGTTCTCTAAGATTGATCTCAAATCGGGATATCATCAGTTAAGGATTGTGGAGGTAGATATTCATAAAACAACATTTTGTACTCGATACAGACATTACGAGTTCATTGTGATGTCGTTCAGGTTAACGAATGCACCTTCAATCTTCATGAGCTTAATGAATGGACTATTCCAAACATACTTGGATAGATTCATCCTTGTGTTTCTTGATGACATTCTGATCTATTCTAGGTCGATGGAGGAACATGAGGAACATCTAAAATAGGTGTTGCAGTGGTTAAGGGGCAATCAGTTGTTTTCTAATCTAGCAAAGTGTGAATTTTATAAGACTGAAGTTCAATATTTGGGCCATGTGATTTTTGGTGAGGGAATTTCAGTTGACCCTACAAAGATTCAAGCCATAGTGGATTGGCCCACACCCACAAATGTCTCAAAAATTCACAGCTTCATGGGACTTGCAGGCTATTATCGACGGTTCATCCAATGATTTTCTAGGTTGGCACATCCTATCACCTCCTTATAGAGGAAGGGAAATAAGTTTTTTTAGTCCGATCAGTGTCAGTGAGCTTTCTAGACTCTCAAGGAAAAGCTGACCAGTGCTCCAATTTTAGCAGTACTAGATCCGACAAGTGATTTTGTTGTTTGTACGAATGCTTCCTTGGAAGGCTTCGGGGCCATGTTGATGCAGGAAGGGTGAGTGATTGCTTATGAATCATGAAAAATTAATACCATGAACTTAATTACCCCACTCATGATTTTGAGTTGGTCGTAGTTGTGCATGCCTTGGTAAGGTGGAGACATTTTCTTCTAGGGAATCGGTTCGAGTTACATATAGATCACTGTAGTTTGCAATATATTTTTACACAACCGAACCTGAATGCGAGACAGAGAAGGTGGATGTAATTCTTGTGTGATGATGATTTTGAAGTGAAATATATTCAGGGCAAGGATAATGTGGTGGGAGATGCATTGAGTAGATGCAGGCATGAGATTTATGCTATGGCTCTTGAGGTTGATTTGAAGAGTCAAATTATCATAGCTCTTTCTTCAGATGATTGGTATCAAGTGGTGAAATCAAAGATTGAGTTAGGCAGAGCATTGGAAGGTAAATTTTTTGGATACTCTTTGGACTCAGATGGTGTTTTGCACTATGCAGGTTGAATGTATGTACCTCCTGCAGAGGGTCTTTGTACCATAATCTTGACTGAAGCTCATGAGGCTCCTTATTCGACACATCCTGGAGTTAAGAAAATGTATGCTGATCTACGTTCACTATATTTTTGGGTGGGATTGAAGTGTGACATTGCTGATTTTGTGGCTAGGTGTCTAGAATGTCAGAGAGTTAAGGCCAAACATCATCATTCAGTAGGCTTGTTGTAGCCTCATCTTGTTCTAGAGTGGAAGTGGGACATTATCTCTATGGATTTTATTGCCAGCTTGCCTATGTCTTCCAGGCGGCATGACACTATCATGGTCACTGTTGACAGGTTGACCAAGGTAGCCCATTTTTCCCCTATCTGATCTTCCTATACTACTTTTGTGGTGGCTAGGGTGTTCATGGAAGACATTGTTCGATTGCATGGGATACCGCATAGAATCATTTCTCATAGAGACCCAGTATTCACATTTGTGTTATGGACATCTTTGCAGTGGTCCTTAGGGACTAAGTTGAATTTTAGTTCTGCCTACCATCTTGAGACAGATGGTCAGACTGAGAGAGTCAATCAAGCTCTTGAGAATATGCTTTGCATGTACGTCATGGACCAACAATCTTGTTGTGAATATTATTTGCATTTGGTCGAGTTTTCCTATAACAATGGCTACCATAGTTCGATTGGCATGGCTCCATGTCAGGTTTTGTATGGTCGTCCTTGTCATACCCCTTTGAGTTGGGATCGATTAGAGGATAGGGTTCTTCTTGGACCTAAGATGCTTTGTGACATGGAGCAGTAGGTAGCTCACATCTGAGAGCATCTAGTAGTAGCTCAAGACAGGTAGCAGAAGTATGCTAATGCCCACAGAGTTGATCGACAATTTTTAGTTGGAGATTGAGTGTTTCTTCGAGTTCGTCCTCGGAAGAGCCCTATTCATTATGGAAAGGGTTCTAAGCTTGCACCCTATTTTGTGGGTCCATTCGAGGTGTTAGAGCATATTGCTCCTGTTGCCTACCGTCTGGCCTTGCAACCCAGTTAGTCGCGGATTCATGATGTTTTCATGTTTCAGTCCTTAGACCATATTTTCCAGATGTTACTCACATACTTGATTGGAATGCTCTATAGGTCAAGGACGGGTAGCTAGCTCTAGAGCCTGTGGCCATGGTGCAACACAGGAGACTCATTCTCAGAGGTAGGGATATTAAGCAGGTTTGGGTCCAGTGGGATCGCAATGATGAGACTTCAGCCACATGGGAGGATTCTTTTTATATTCGAGAATCCTACCCTTACTTGTTTTCTGGCTTGCAGGAGTAAGTCAGGTTCATGGGGGGGAGGATGTAATACCTCCCATGTTTCTAGTTGGACTCATTACTTTTCTATGCTTTGGTTTGATGCTTTGACACTATGATGCTACTATTTATTGTGTGGTTTGGATAGTTAGACTATTTGGTGGTTATGCTTATACATTTGAGGACATGGATATTTCTTATGATATTGTGGGTTGGTGATATTAGTTTAATTTCAGTAATATATTGCAATGCAGTGATTTAGTAAATTATGTTATGATGTCATCTATTAGTTATAAATGCTATTTCATATTGACATTGTAATTGTTAGAATAGTTTGGTGAGAGGATAGTGTAGCACAACTCATTCACGAGTGCCCTGCTATGCTGCAATTCCTTCTCACAATGTAATGCTTTGATTTTATATATGTACATGTACACGATCTTGTTTGGATGCAGGGATTGCACGTACAGAGTCTCAATTCCACCTGCTTCGGCAAGACAGGGTGAGCATCAAATGACCCAATGGTATGATGTTGAAATAGAGATGACAAGGAAGTCACCCCGTCCCATGTTGTCAAACTATCCTGATTGAATGGTATTGTGTGTCCTTGTGTTTGTCATTTTTGTAATTTATTGTGATGATTTGTGTGAGTGTCTTGTTTGTATGTATTTTACGTTAGATTTTTGTATGTTGTGAGTTATTTAATTATATGGTCGTAATAAATGTTTATATTAGTGTTGGATTAATTTGTATTAAAATATTTATAGTTATATTTTAAAAGTCATGTGTTTTATTTAAATGTTAATCAAATATTAAATTTGTGTTTTGTTAATTTAATTAAATTATCTTGTTGAGGATAATTATGAAATAAATAAACTAAATAGATTAAATTATGTGCATTGCAAGTAAAGCTTGCAAAATCAGAATTAAAACAAAAAGTATTGATAAATGTAAAAATAAATAAATTATAAAAGAACAAAAAAGATAAAAGGACGAATGAGAATTAAGTGCTGGCTAAAAAGCTTGAATTAAATTAGAAGATTTATTTTATATTGGATTTTTAGAGCTTTTGAAAAAAGAAGAGTAATATCTTTTATTTAATGGAAATTTTGAGAGACTTTTCATTCATGGGAAGATTTGGAGAGAAGTTGAAAAAAAAATAATAATGTTTTCTGAATTATTGATCTTCTAAAGTTTTTGGGAAGTTCTTGGGGAAATTGGTTTGATTTATTTTCATTATTCTAGAGAGATTTTCTGAATGGAGTAGTAGAGTAGAAATCTGAGCAAGGAAATCTGGATAAATTCTGAAGAAGGAACAAGAGCTCTTCGAAGAGGCTATCAAGATCAAGCGAAACTTCATCAAAAATTTCAACAACACAAAACTCTAGGTTCCAATTTCTTGTTCTTAAATTTTCTGATTCAAAGAAAAATAAAAATAGTTAAATATGATTTATGTGAGAAACGAAAACTTTTAAGATTTATGATTATTGAAGAGAAAATTAATGGAAGAGATTAAACTAGTTTTCTGAAAGTTTGTTTTCAATTTGTCAAAAATTACATCTTCTCAGAATGTCCAATTTGTCTATGTTTAATATGAAAAGAAAATTGTATTCCCTTTTGAAATTAAATGAGTTTTAAAATTATACCCTCTTATATATATATATAGATATAGATATAGATATACACACCTTTGGATATGTGTATATATATATTTATATATATATACACACACCTTTGGATATGTGTGTGTGTATATATATATATATATATATTTATATATATAATTTATATATACATTTATATATATATTCAACTGAAAGAGATATATGCAGATGGTTTTTTTTTTTTTTTACTTTGGTATTGGAAACTGTGTTTTTGTTTTTGTTTTGGGTCGAATCTTACCCGTCAGTGTATGTACTTATGTGATGAAATTTCTTTAATTTTTTTTTTATATGAAATACCTTATTTTTTTGTAGGAGGGGGACGACAGCGCCGTACCCTCCCCCACACCCAGTGGGCGGTTGTCTGCATAGCAGTCCACACGGATTGTTCGTAGTCCCCATCTGGCTTGTGGATTGGTTTAAAGTTTTTTTTTTGTTTTATTATTTAAATTTAAATATATATATATATATATATATATATATATATATATATATATATATATATATATATATATATATATATATATACATATATATATATATATACATATATATATATATATAACTATATATAACTATATATATATTTATTAATATATATATGAATATATTATTATTCTTTCTTAGAATTTTATTTTTTTAATATATATATATATATGTTGTGTATATATAATGTGCTTTGTATAATGTTTAAATTATGAAATTTAGATTCATGGATTAATTAAAAGAAAGAAATTTAATAGTCATGTTAAATCATTATTGAATTTTTTATCGAGTTATATTAAAAATAAATAAAAAATGGAGATTGTAAATACAATTAAACGGGACGTTTATTTGGAATTGTGATAGAATCGTGCAAAAATTGAAATGGTGTCTTGAGTCATGAGATCATGATTTTTTTAATTTACATTGTATTATTGTTTGGATTTTATATAGATATGGGGACCCTGTTGTAATTGTGAGCCCAATTTTAGTTATTGTGAAACTTAGTTCCACGGGCATGATTTAATCATTGATTGTTATCCTCATTTGCTTGTACTGTTGAGGCTGAAATTTATTAGTATTATTATTTTGGAATGGATTGTACGGGATTGATGAGATTTTGATTATGATTTATTGCGAGATGGGTAATGCCTCACATGTTTTTGTTTTGAGATATATGCTTTATTCTTTATGTTACAACCCTTGCCTGGTTTTGGTTTATGTTTCAGGGTCTTTGGGAGAGTGGCTCTTCGTGGGGGCCAGTACCTCAAAAGGAGGAAGAGATCAGGAGAACCCATGTAAAAGTAGAGTAACAAGTGAAAACCTAATAATAGAACTTAGGGGGATGGGTAGTAAAACACAAGATAATAATATTGGATACCTTGTCTATGCATTAGGGCTATTGTAGACTAATGATTGACTGCGAAGGCCATGGTCGGAAAAGTCATAACCTCGTCCTCATGAGAGGCTGATGGCTCCACATGAGCTACCCTATGGGGCTGGCACCTCAAGTAGGAGGAAGGGCCAGGATAACCCATATAGGCTGTGCGATGACACTCTCCACTAAACAACCTTATGCCTTGTTTCTTGTTGGCCTCTGGAATTGTGTTCTAATTGTTGTGTCAGATTCTTTTGAAAATGATTTGTGATTGTTCTTTAGTTACTTGATTAATGGATATTGCTCGGTTAATTTTGATGAGTTTCATGGCTTATGTTATTATGTTGTCTCTTGGATGTTGTTGTTTATGTCATTGTAATCCTTGATGTTGTATTTGAGTTATTACACTATGTTGATTCTATTGGAGTCAGTTTTGGCATTCATGGTCATGATTACTTCCTTGTCACCTCTGAGCATAGGGGGTGGGTTATTTATAACCCACATGGTCAGGTGGAACGTGCTTCGCACCTATTGGTTTCCTCATCAACATTCATCTTTTCAGCATTCTTCAGTTGGAGCTTGTACCAGTTGTTCACTTTGTACTTCATTCATTATTTGTACTATTTGTGTGTCACACATGTATGGGAGACTTTCTATAACACATTATTGAGAACATGTAATGTAACATTTAAACGATGATGTATTATTTAGGAACCTTTGTACACATTATTGTATGAGATTCATAATGATTGTAATATGTGATGTAATGATACTTTCACTCTTGGTTCATAGATGTATTTTTATAAATGGTTATTGTAATTTTATTAATAAGTTATTCAGTTTCATCTTTTACCTTTTTGTTAAGTGATGTGTTTTGTGATGTGACCTTACATGCCCCAGAGAACTAGGTGTGATAATGTAATGTGCAATGTGAATATGTTTTAATGTTTAATTGCACGCTTACTTTGTATTATTTAAAAAAAAAATTGGTTGTGATGTTTGCTCTCTAGGGTTTGCATGATGGGCGTTACACAGGGTGTTACATAAATATTCAAAAGTTAGGGTTTCATCCTCACATTTTCTATATTATTTCTATGGTACCAACTATAATGAAATAGCTTACACAAGAAAGCAATGAAAAAATTAACCTAAAATAAAATAAGAATCAAATGCAAATACTTGATAGTAGTAAGTTACTTTGAGGGGGGATCCACCAAAAGTATTCAACATGAGTAGAATTTTGAATATGATGATAATAAAATAACCACTACCTCCTATACATACCATACTAATGTCATGGATACCTCCCAAGCCTATCTAAATACCCATATAAGATTGTTCAAATTATCATATTGCTTAATTAATGGTTATCCTAGTAATAAGTTAGCCACATGTATTTTAATACCATCAAAGAGTTAGTACATATCATTAATAGCAATAAATAAACAAGCAACATAGTAGGATTCTGAGTATATTTAAAAAATCAATTTATGCTCCTTAGCTTATTAATTAAATTAAAAATAATAGGTTGAACTCAAGTTTTTAGAAATAATAGTAGGATACTTAGTCATTTTAAAATAAATTTCAACTTATGCTCATTTTATAAACTAAAATTTTGACTAAATTTTTTAGCAATTATAAACTAACCAAATATTTATATTATTAAGTTTATTTAAAGATCATACACCCAAAACCATAAACCCTAAAATTTTACATCATTCCAAAAATATAAGAAATAATATAAAAGAAACAAATATAAAAAAATAAAAAAAAGTAGTGATAACCATATAATGCATGTTTAAAGTCAAAGTGTTCCAAAATGTGCCACTCAATATGTCTTTGCATCATCCACAAGATCCTAAAAGATAAATATATTTATAGAAATTAGGCTCAAAGTCTTAATAAATTATGAGGGAAGCATCTTATTTGAATAAATCATGATAGTTGTCTCATTGTCATGTAGCAACAAAATTTCAAGATTGTGTAATGTATAACTCTTAACAAATATGATAAAATGAGATGGAAATTTTTATTAACATTTTTTTTTTAACCCACTTGGTAGCTCTCTCTAAATTTTTTCCTTTAATTCTTATTTTGGTGAACATACATAAGGATTTTTTTAACTATCAATCATAAATCCATTATTATTTTCATCATATTAATAAAATATTGTAGCTTTCGAAATTTAATGCAATGCAAGTATATGTATGATTTAGACTAATTATATGATATTTACAAAATACACTCTTATTATATCCCTTATATATCCATGTAGGTGGATCTAGGTTGATGCTATGAGAAATATTAGAATTATATAAGCATTAACAAAACTTTAAAGAGCATTATCCAAGGTTTTACTCAATTTTGAAAATTTTCTAAAATTTTGAGGCTTAAAAGTGACAATATTAGAATCATTAGCCACATCATTGGTACTAGGTTTATTATATTTTGTTCACCACCATTTTGACAATTAATTTTATTTTAAAATTTTGAAGGATAGGAAGACATAAAAGGAACTTAAAAAGACCCATATTTCAATACATTGGAAGCTAACACTTATAATTACACATTTTTGGAACATGAATACAAATCCATAATAAAGAATAATTATTGAAATCCACATTGTCCTTAATTGATGACAACAATCCTTGAATAGAAATAATCAATAACTCATAACTAGGAAGTTGATTCTTCATCTTCATTTATTTGGACTAAACTATTCTAACACAATTATTAATCCTTTCATTAGGTCCTTGTGCACACTCAAACAAATTTTAAATTGTAAACTTTAAATCAACATTATCACAAGAATGACTAAGAAAATTATTCTCTATCTTAGAGAAAAAATTAATTAAACTATAAGGTAATGAAATAACCACTACATTATAGGTCCTCAATATACACATGTAAATAATTTGGCTAAAACCATTTTATACACAAAATCTAAATGTGCAACTTTGAAAGATTGTAAATGTATAGTGAGTCACCCTTTCTAATATGAATTTTAGAACATTATGAAAAACACATAATGATAAAGGAAAAGTAATAATATCAAAATTAATGAGGGCATGATACATCTTAACATAATTATTTGAATCCTATCTACTAGGCATGATATCAACCCTATGCTCAACTCTTCTAATAGGGTATTAGTAAAAATAGTGACTATGGCATCATTGTAAGAATTTTATCAACCTTTTGGTAGCCCAAGGGTAACCTATAATCGAAAAAAAAATTCACATGAGAGATAAGCAACATAAATTTTACAAAGATAAAAATAATAATCAAATGCAAAATCAAACCGGTATAATATACAATGAAGAAGCCCTTGTTATAACAACAAAGATAAAGCCATAGATAAAAACATATGATATACTAAGATCATGACAAGTGTATTAATCATATGATATTATACACAAAAATTAAATGAAAAAAAGTATGATTAAGTATGCAAGTGTGAATAGGACTTAATAAGAAACTAGTTAGGAACCCTTAAGTGTAACTTAGGGAGTATAAAAAAGTTAGCATATAAGAATGATGCATGGATAGATTGGAACTATATGAAAGGCCATGTAAGGACCCATGTACAAGTAAATCTCTCAAAAATTAAGTAAAGGAGAAAAAAGTGTAGGAAAAAGGACCATCTCCAAAAGAGAAAAGATACAAAAAGTTATACTAGTAATAGAAGGAAAGATGGATGAATCAACATGAAATCCAAAGAATAATTTTCACCAATTTACAATAAATGATATTCATATATGATAGAAGGACATAGATTCTATATCTCTCCAACAATTTATGATCTATTGAAATTGTTTGTGTGAAATGTGCAAAGTTAGTATCAACACAAACCTTAATGAAATGATTCACATTAAAGATTCAAAGCAAAGTAAAATATTCCAAATTGCATCTTAACGAATCTTTCAAGAATGTCTCATTGTCCTCTATTCCTAAGGATTTATTAAACCATTTGGCCCTTAGATTTCTATGAGCACAATGGTCGTTAAAATGACTACTTAGGAAATGAGATAACATTCAACATGCAATCCGATCTAATGCCTACATGAGAACTATGTGCAAACAATGATGATGAAGTCTATGATCTGAGTGAAGGATGATGTTGATGATAAATGAACAAGTGGAGGTGGATACTATGGTAGTGATCTATATGATTCTATGGATGATTCTACATATGCTAAAATGCAAACTTAAAATGAACTAATCTAAAATGCAACTATGATGCAAGATGGATGATGAAATGAAACTATGAAGTAATATATTAATCTAAGATCTAAATATGATGCAAAAAATGATATGAAAACTAGATATAAGACTCAAATAATGCACCAAGCTCCAATAATAAATCTGCATGATAACTTTACTTCAAATATGGATGAGATGATATTTCACCATGGTAACTCTATTCAAAAGTGGATGCAAAATACAAGGCCCAAGGGTTGTATTTATAGCCTCTTCAAAGCATATAGTGAGGTGGAAATAATCAGCAGTCTAGATTCAAATAAGAAAAATGGATGGTGAAGATGAGGAGAATCACGATGTTGTCCCCTTGACTAAAGACAACATGCCATGTGTGTGGAAGAATCTCTCGACCAATGGGAAACATGCCATTTGGATGGAAGACTCAAGTGTGAGTGGAGAAGACCATGTGCTTCCAAAATTGGTGGAAGTGTGGGAGGAATAACTCATGTGCTCCAAAATTGGTGGAAGTGTGGGAGGAATAAGTCGTGTGCTCCAAAGTTGGTGGAAGTGTGGGAGGAAATGAGCCATGTGCTTTTTGAAATGAGTTGAGGATAATTCTAATTAAAAATTAGAGTTATTTATTTTCATGTGACCTTGGTGAGGTGGCACACAAAAATTTGTAGAAATGTGCTCTAATTCCTAATTGAATTTAGTGAAGATTAATTAAATAAAACAAGTTTAGGGAACCTTGTTTATTTAATTAATTTAGAAGAATATGTTTTTAGATTTGGAGAATTACATAAGGGTGAACAATATAAATGAATTGAGCATTTATTTATACGTAATTGAAATATTAATCAAATAGAAAGTATTTAATTAATTAAAGGTGATGACCATTTTTAAGTGTATACATAAACAATGGTATATTCTTGAAAAATGATGATCATAAAGATCCAATAGTGTTGAAAACCATTTCTCCCTTTGGGAAGAAATGCTACCAAGTATAGATGAAAGATTTATGGTGATATTATTATAAATGTATCAAAAAAATTCTTAGGTGTTTCTATCTATATGAAAGTATGCCATAGTCATATTAATCACAAGAAAAATAAATAAATAAGGTGAAAAATAAGGATCATATATATACTAATGAAGAATATTATGCAAAGATGAAGATAGTGTGAAAAAAAATTATGTTGATACTATTATCATAGAGGAGATGGATGCCCTCAAGTGTGTCTTTCAAATATGTAAAATGGGATTCACAAAACACACCTAAAATATTTTTCAAGCAATCATCCTAATATACTAAATCTAGAATACTATGATGTGCCTACTATAAATTATTATTTGAAGCAACAAGAGATGGAGATGATGTGATCTAGATGTATGCCAACCAACTAAAATTGCTATCCCATAATGATTTTTCTAAATAAGGTTTCTAAATATAAATATTTTAAGATTAAAATATGAATGTTGGAGAGACACAATCCTAAATCTCAAGATAGTGAATCAAACATAACTTGAGGGTGAATCTTTTAAATTTTAGACTAAGTCATATAAGTTGAAGAATCAATGGATGCATTTGTAGGAAGAGAAGGAGAATTAGGATAAGCCTCAATGTCACCATAACTATAAATAATTGACAAATAATAAAGTTTCTCTTATGAATCATCATCCTATAGTAGGTTATCACAATCATTAAAGGGATAAATACTATCCATAATAGGATCATTTTGGAATGGAGAGATGCAGATCTTTAAATTTCTCCCAAATTTTGCTCCAAAGAGTTTGTGGGAACTCAATATGTGAGATAGAACACATAGTTTCAAAATGAAAAATGCTACCAAACAATCCTAGGACATGATCATATTTGATATTCCATGCTTTCTTTTTATTAGGTTAACCTAGTTCAAGGACAATTCAATAGAAATGTGGAAAGAGATGAAGCCACTTGACATGTTTTATATTGTAATCTTGTCAAGACTCATAACTCCCTTTGTTTAGATCAGTTATAAAAGGATGAATTAAAAATCACAATTTTACAATGATAAAGTCCTCATAGACATATTAGAGATCAACAAATGCAAAATTAGAGCCCTTGTAGCATAAAGAAAGGTCCTATAATTTTTAAAATATCCAACTTTAGTACAAGCTAAAATAGATAAAAATAACTTCAAACTAAAATATAAGGAGCGTCAAAATAAAGAAAAAGTAGATGGTTGAATAGTACTCAAAATTAAATTTCCAACACCTATTTATTTGTGGAAAATTGGCATTTTATACCCAAGTTATGGCCTTTTAATAAAACTACTATTTTAGGACTAAAAATGGGTGTTGGGTAGTAATCACCAATGTAATTCATTTCTTAGAGATTGATGGCTAATTTGGCTGTGGTCATGATTTTGAGTGGTGGCGTGAGCTATGGTGGCACTAATCCTACCATGTCCTATAGCCTTAACCCATATGGGCTAGGTGTGACTAGGGGTTGTCCCTTCACAACCACCCACTAGTCTTTTTATCATCAATTGGTACTATCATTGATGTTATATCTACAAAATTGTGAAGAATTGTTTTTATATAATTAAGATAAAATAATGTTTTGGCTCTATATATACATAATAAATGATGTAGGGATGGTTATATTCCAATTTTCTACAAAAAAAATGTTAATGAAGTGTATGATGATTATATAGTAAAAAAAAATGTCATCAAATTTTTTAGATCCCAAAAAATGCTCTAATTGTTTTGGTTCTAAACTCTATCATGCCTTATATGGATTTTTAGGTTTTTGAGTCATTTGATCTCAAGTGTGAGTATTTTACACTAGTATCCAACATATGAGATCTCTTATCCAAAAATATCAAAAAAGGGGAAAAAAATTAGAAATCTAGAGCTTTTACACAAGAATGAACATACCATTACCAAGAATCAAGATTCCATTTTCCAACAAAAAGAATGATCCTTTAACTAAAATACAAATAAAAATCCACAAAATAAAGTAGAATAATCACACTAAATATTGTATCTAATTCTATATTAAAAAATGATGTCTGACCCTTCACAAATGCTCCAAACATAAATAGGAAATGAGCATTCAAAATTTATGGATCTAAAAACATTAACTGAAATTGGAATTGGGGAAACCTTCCTTGATTGAAAACATAATCTAAAACTAACTAAAACTCAACTAAACTACCTAAAAGTCAACAAATGAGTGGAAAAAAACAAAACCACCTCAACAAAGATCAACTTAAATATTGCTTTATTACAACCATTTAAAAGAATAAATCATTCGTGTGCCTAAGTCTCTATGATTCTAAGAAAATACTTGAAACAATTTTTTTAACTCATTCATGTTCGGTCTCTAGAGATATTTCAACTTATCCTTTGAGAAAAGGTAGAATTTCCTATCTTCCCTTGCAATTCATTAAAACTAGCTAACTTATCCAAGGACTTCTAAATTTTGTCTTTTATTCTCATCATTTGATCAATATAAGTTTCAATTATTGACCCATGTAGTGAATTTGTGAACTCTCCAATGATCTTGGTTGGTGAAGCTACCATAGATGATGTTTCCAAAAATACATAGGAGAGTTTCTCTATAGAATATTCCAACTTGGTCATCCCTTGGTAGGCCAAATTATTATTTTGACTCAACTTAATTTTTCATTTATTGAGTATTTTTACCTTAATTTATGTATATTTTAGCCATTCTTTGTGTTTTCCTTAATTTCCTTATTCAATAACAACCAATTTGAAAATCTCTTCTAAAGGTGTATCCTTTATTCTTTGCAAAATTGGGATGTAATCTTCCCAAAAAATGATGTATTCATCAATTTTTTACTCCATTTGTTGAGTCGGGATAGCTTCATCACTAATTGGGTGATAATCTTTTATTTATTTCTTTATTACCCTAGGACCCAGAAGCTTGTAGAATTTCTCTCCATTCTTTAGTAGCCAGGAGAAGGCCTTCTAGGTCTAATAACTAGACATCCCTATTTAATGCTTCTTATAGCTTGAGGGTACTAACACTAAATAATTAATTGGAGCTATAAAATTTTTAACATAAGACAACAATTATTTCAATTAAGCATCTAGCTCTTCTTTTGTAATTTTATCCTTCCTCATTTGTTGTTGAATGGTGGAGATAGCTAGCTACAAATATTAATTTCTTCTTCTTGGGTTTGAGTACCCAGATTCACTTGTTGTATCTAATAGTCATCATGTGTCATTTCAACTTATGGCCTATCAATTAAAGGAATATAAAAAATTCTATCATGTTCCCTTTTTCATCTATGGTTGTATTTTACAACCTTCTTGCTCTCTTTCTTTTATTAGCTGGTGTTTGAAAAGCATCTATTATAAGAATGGAGAAATCTTCTTCCTTTCCCTAAACATATTTTATTTTTCTTTTCTAGATAGTATGGTTTAATTTTGGGAGGCTAGAAGTTCCTTCTTGTTGCTAATGGGAAGGTGAAGTTCAAATTATTCTTACTTCTTTAGATTGAACTCCATGTTATTTTTGTTGAGGAGGAGATGAATGAGGAGAAGGAATAAATTATGTGTTATTTGAGACTTTAGAGTCTTAGATTTTTTCAATATCTTCTCCTTCTATAACCTCAACTTACTCTTTTTCTCCATTCTTTAGTTTGTCTTGCTCAATATGTTGAGGTGAAGGGATATAATAATCATGTGGTTGAGATGGAGAAGGATTTGGAATTTGAGGTGAAGGAATTGGAGGTGGATGAGGTGATTCCACCCTAGAGTGGTAAGGAAAATTGAGGGAGGTTGTGATGGAGATGGGAGAGGAGACTCACGAGGCATAGATGAAGAAACAATTAGGGTCTAAGACTCATTGTTAGAGGATATAGATGAAGATGGTCATTGATAAGAGGGTTGGATAACAAGAGGGACCTAAGTATCGACTATCTTTCTTCTTGGAATAGGGAATTCTTCTTCTTCACTAGTTTCTATTATGATTTCCTTTTCTTGTCCCTTTCCTTTGGTGTTAGATACCTTTTTCATTGTCTTTTATTTAGGCTTTGTAGCTTCAACACTAGAGGATCCTCCAACCTCTTTTTATAGTTGTTTCTAAGCACTTAGGAGGGTTAGTTCCAACATTGGGAATGGTTGATCCAACCATTGTTTAGAACATGCTACGACATTTTCTTTCCTATTCTAAATATTTTAATTTTCCTCTATTGAGAAATTTACACTATGTATTGGTAGATTGAATATTCCTTGAGTATTGTATATAGACTCCAATATTCTCTTGTCTTATTTTATCTCTTTAGGAAATTCATTGAATTAACATTTAACTTGTAATATTCCATCAACTTGACCTCATATTAATCTATGTAGTTTTCCAAATGGTCTTATAAAAAAAAACAAAATTTAAAAGGACCCAATGACCTTTCTGATTTTTCCAATTGGTTCAAACTTGTCCCTTGGGTCATCATAAAAATTCATGGTCAAAGGAGTCATTTCAATTTCAGTTGTCTTTTTTTTTACATATTTTCACAAGAAGATATTCCAACCTTAATATGGAAGGAGTATCCATATTTATGCTTTCTAACTATTATTTTGTGAACTTTTTCTACATTCTTGCAAAGCTCTAAAAAAGTGATTCTATCAATAGGATATATGGGTAACTTTTAAGGAGCTTTGTGAAAACCTTCTACACTAATATATGTCAAAGATTTATACTGGATGTACCAATTACCTTAGTTTTCCAACTCAAAAACTTCCACATAAATTCTTTTTGTAAAGTCATTTTCTAGTTATTTGATAATTACATATATATAAATATATCATTCACCACACATCAGTTCTTTTGACTATCCTTTAATTTCAAGGATAGTGGTGATAGATTTTTGTCCATACCATCTAGAGGGAGACCATCCTTCTCAATATTGGGAAGGTATTTTGATAAGAAAGTAAGCACACTAGGTAGGAGGTCATGTAAAAATTTATCTTTGTTAATACATCCACTAACTAATCATGCAAATTGTAACCAAAAGCAATGGCTAATATGTAATAGAAAATCCATGGATGAAAGTTCCTAGCATGAGGGTATCCATATAACCTACTAAGGAGTACAATTTGATCCTTGGAATCCTCTTTTGAATTAACTCCTATGTTGGACCTCTACCGTTTTTAATGCTAACTTTCTTGGGTTTAGTAATAGTTGATTGCTAAAGTTAGCACATGCGACATTATTTTTCTCATAGTGGGTTAGAGCTCATTGAATATTTATGTCTTCATACTTTATAAATATGGGGATTCCAAAGACTCCCTATCATAAAAGAGATAGTATGCAACACTAATTCTCTTGCTAGTCCATTAGTATTTATTTTTCTGTGATCATAGTGTTGTGCACAAGTTAGGACCAATTCTAGAGATTGTAAAAACACTAAGATTTTTGTTGCCTCTACCAATCTGAATTTAGCTAATGATATTTCCATGGTTATTTTGTCATATTTATTATGAATTTTTTTCAATTATTTATCAACATCTACATATCCCAAGTCAGTATCTCCTATGTATGTATATGGGGAGAACATCTTGGGTGGTGGGTAATATCTTTAATATTGGTACTTCATCATTTCTCCTTCTTCTTGCATGAGTCTTTCATATCTAACAATCATTCATTAGGGAGAAAATATTTATCATATGGAAAAAGTTCACCTATTTTTCTTTTCAATCTTAAAACATCATTACTATTGACCTTCAATCTTTCTACCAATTCATTTTCTTGAGATAGATAGCTTTTAATTTCATACTTTAAAAAAAAAAATCTTTTGTTGGGAGTCAAGTTTTGGTGATAACCCTTGTCATTTGTGTTAAAAGGGTAGTAAATGTTACGAAAAACATCTAACTCTCAATATCTAAAAGTCTTTGTTATGATTTTGAATTAATGTGGTCTTTTGCGGATTATGCTTTAGGAATATGATCTATTGGCTTCCAAAAGGGATGTTAATTTTCAATGTATAAAACCAAACATCGATGCTCAAAATAAATGTTAAATTTAATTTGAAGTATCGACTATTAGTATTCAAATATTTTTTCTATCGTTTCCCTTGGAAAACTAGCCATGTTTAAAAAATATTCCTAACCATCAATGATCAAAAGGTCACTAGGACATCATTATAATAAAAAAATAAAGAATCAAAATTTGGGAGTATCTCTTGACTCATATTTATTGTTTTTCAAAAATATCATATTACTTTAACCCAAAATCCTTTGGTTGTTTTTATAACCTACGTCAGGTTTCAAGAATTCAGGATAATCTTTGATATTGTTTGTAAAATATCAGTAAGTGAACTAATAAAAAATATGACTTTCGATATCTTAACATAAAGGAGGGAAATTTTTTTTATTAAAACAAGAAGTACAAAGCAGGGGCATTACATAGCCCTATCAAGCTCCACCAAGTGATTCAACTATTGAGACAAATCTAGGGGTAACTGACCACGGTCCACCAAATTCCAATCATGAATATGATCATAAGCCCATTTAGCCAAACAATCAACAAGAGAATTCCATTCTCTAGGAATATGACTAAAAGTGATAGACTCCAAAGTAGTACAAAAGTGAAGAATTTTTTCAACAATCAAAGCCAAATGCCAGCTAACATCCTCTAAATGTTTCCTATTCAACAAGTTCACCACAACCTGAGAATCAGACTCATAGATAATCCTTCACCACCCCAATTAACTTACACACTCCACAGTTGATAAAATGGTCTGAGCTTCCATTAAATTATTAGTATGAAGACCCTTATAAATAGAGAAGATAGATTGCACATCTCCAAAGCTATCCCAACCAACACCACCAATTCTCACATGACCCAAGTTTCCTTGAGAAGAGTCATCCATGTTTATTTTTAAGACTCCCTGAGGTGGAGGAGACCATCTCCCCTCCCTATTCACCTTTGGGGTAGGATGTCTACATCTATTATGCATGAGCTATCATTGCAGAGGAGGAAGATGAAGACGCTTACAACATCCAACATCATAGGGATTCACTGATGTAGTCAGATCACACTTAGATGCATTAGTATCTCCGAAAAAATGTAGAATTTTACACCACAAGAAAGGGGCCACCAACATCACATCCTAAACAATCTGACAATTGTTCTCCAACCAAAAATTCCAGATAATAAAGGATGGGCCAAGAGCCCAAGCAGCTTGAAGAAAGGAAGTAGAAAAAGGGGCTCTACCCCACTGATCCACAAACTTAGCCAATGAGGAAACATGCCAATAGGGTGTATTCCACACCCTCCACCAAAAATGATAAATATCCCTAGCATAGGAACATTGGAAGAAGAGATGGGAGGCACTCTCCCCATAGTTACAACACAAAACACACATTGAAGGGCCTTGGAAACCCCACCTACATAAATTATCCCAAGTAAGGCACTGGTTTTGAGCAACTAACCACATGAAAAAATTGCACCTAGGCCATGAAAACTTGTGCCAAACCTTCTTCCACCAAGGAACCTCAATATCCCCAAACAACTTCCTACCAAGTTGCTTATAACCAGTAGACATAGAGTACTTCCCAGAAAAATCAGCACCATCCCAAGCTAGGACATTAGGTCCCCTCAAAGAATTACAAGCACAGGAAGCCAAAAGCTAAGCCAGCTCATGCCTATCCTCCTCAAACCCCCCAAGTGGCCACTCAAAAGGATACTTCCAATGAAAGCTTACAACCAATCCATAATGTTGTGCAACCTTATAATGCTCAATGATATCCTAGACAGCAATAGTAAAAACATCAAAAAGGGACTGGAGGTGAGTAAAAGTAGAGAGAATAGGTGGGTGACCATCCCAAGAATCTAACCAAAAAAGAGTCTGTGATCCTAAATGACAAATCCAAAAAACTGCCCACTTAATCAAATTTTCCCCCACTTTCAAAGTCTACCAAATCATAGAACCACTCCCCTCTAAAGGATAGTGAGGAACCTCAAAAAAAGCAACACCCCTAAGATATTTATGATTAAGAATATGGGCCCATAACTAATGCTGATTGGTACACCAACGCTAGTAAATCTTAGCAACAAGAACTTTCCCATTCAAAATAGTAGAACGTAAACCAAGACCACCTTCCTACTTTGGTCTACACACAGATTCCCACTTAAAAAGGATCCACTTAGTGGACAAGTTACCACTCCAAATAAATTTACGTGAGAGAGCATCAAATTACCTAAGAAAATACATAGGAGCCGCTTGAACAAAGCATCTATAGATGATTAGGGCTTGGGTAAATAACTTGAGAAGAGTAACTCTAGTAACTATAGACAACCACCGATGAGTCTAATGAGTTACCTTCCACCTTGGCTTATCAAGAAACAATTTCTATGAGGACCTAGGCTGATGACCAATAGCAAGAGGAATACCCAAATAGACAAAGGGAAAAGACCCAATTTGAAACCGCAAAATAGTTGCAATTCACCGCTAAATAGCTCAAGGAGTATTAAAGAAGAAAATAGAAGACTTATGCTCATTGAATTTCCAACCCAAAGTAGCAAGGTAGATATCTAGAGCTTTCCTAAAGGATTCAACCTCTCAAATGCAAGCCAACCCCATAAGAGAGGTGCCATCCACAAACTAGAGATGAGAAAGCATTGATAGACCCAAACCCTACTGTCAGCCCTGAATCAAGCCTTGAGAAACCCAAAATTTTAAAAAATGACACAACCCCTCCGCCATTATAATAAAAATATAAGGAGAGAGTTAATGCCCCTGATGAAGGCCCCTGGAAGCACTAAAAATCTCTGAAGGTTGACCATTCACAATAACAAAAAATGAGGAATAAGTCACACAACTCATAGTCCAACTCACCTAATCAGAGGAAAAACCAAAGGCCAACAAAATCTTCTAAAGAAAACTCAATTTAACTCTATCATAAGCTTTGGCCATATCCAATTTGATGAACATAGGCCTATCCTTAGAGGTTTCCATAGAATGAATGACCTCAAAGGCTACCACCACACCATCTAGAATTTGACCACATGCCACAAATCCTCCTTGCTCCTCAAAAATGACAACAGGAAGACAAGGTTTAAACCTCTCAGCAATCAACTTCGTAATAATCTTGTACACCACATTATAGAGTGCAATAGGTCTAAAGAATTCAAGCCTATCAACACCTTCCTTTTTAGGGATGACAACCAAGAAAGTAGCATTTAGGGCTCAAAGCAACTATTTTCTATGAAGAGACTTCCAGAGAACCTGCAACAAATTCAACTTCACAATATCCCAAAACTCCTAGAAAAATTCAACTGCGAAGTTATCAAGGCCAAGAGATTTCCCCTTATTCATCCCAAACACAACCTCCTCCACTTCAGATAGAGTAATTGAATGAGTAAGATAAGCATTTAAATCATTAGAGATCAAAGAAGGAATGCAAGCAAACACCATATTCTCATTAGCCTCACCAGGGGGCGAATCCTCAATAAACAAAGTATAGTAAAACTAACAAGCCTCTTTAGATAAAGCCTATTGTGAAGAAATCAAAATACCCTTAGAATTAACAAGAGAAGAGATAAAAATTATTCTGATGAGCTTGCACATAAATGTGGAAGAAAGTAGTATTCCTGTCACCCTCTTGTAACAGTCAATCCTAGCCTTTTGTTTCCAAAAAATCTCCTCACGAAGCTCCCACTCCACCAATTTTAGAGTCTAGGACTCAACATGACCAAGAGCCTCTGAAAATCCCAAATCCTGAATTTGGTGAGTAATAATAGCAAGATGATCTTGCGTCCCTTTTCTTGGCCTAAAGATTCCCAAAAGAGGACCTATTCCATCCCTTAAGATGATATTTGACATATTGCAGCTTCTTAACCAAAGAATACATAGCAGTACCATATGTAGGGGCACAATCCCACCACCATTCAGCAACAAGATCATGTAAAGAAGAATCTTGAAGCCACATAAGATAAAATTTGAAGGGAGGATTCTTTGGGATAGTAAAAGAAGAAGCAAAAAGCTTAATTGGCCAATGATTAGAGTCACACTAGTCTAGAATCTTAGAGTAAGTGACAATGTTGCCACCCACCCAAAAACTAGAAACAAGAAATCTATCCAACCGATCAGATTTTGGCTTGCTCCATCTATTATTCCAAGTGAATATTCCATTAGAGGGCTTAACATCAACAAGAGAAAGAGAATCAACATTTGACCAAAAAATATTTGAAGTAGGACTAAGCCTAGGCATGCCCCCTCTTTTCTCCTCCAAACACAACACAAAATTGAAATATCCAGCTAAGATCGAAGGTAGATAAGGTGCACAAGACCTAACATACTTGATGTGGGCCCAAAGCTGGATTTTACCATGGATGTCAATTGAACCATAAACATTACTAACAAAAATAGTCTCACCAGATTCCAAAGTTGAAGCCACCATAGAAATAAAGGAATGGTTAAAAATCCACCTATGAGGAACAACCTTACGTGGATCCCAGAAAAGAGCCAAACCTCTAGAGTTTCCCCTAGAAATGACTCTCGATATCAAAAATTATTTATTCTAAATAAATTAGTTGAGAAAAATATTATAAGGAACTGAGGACTAAGGATCACTCATGAAAGTTCTAGCTTGAATGTTAAGGCGAAGGACCAATCATTGCATACCAATATTGTCATACTTATAATACCAAGGTTAAATTTTTAGTGATAAGAGTTTCAATACATCTCTTAGATATAGTTTTAGGATAATAATATCCTAAGGGGGGAGCCTCTAATCACCAACAACCAAAAAAAGTATCAAAAAGGACTAACTCATCGTTTATTGGGAATGGGGATCAACTTTTGAGTTTTTGAAAAATAATTAATATTAATCAGGGGAAAAAAAATTGTGTTGAGATGACATGCTCAAAAAACATTGATGTTCATGCCAAGAAAAAAAGGATTTGAAAAGGGATCAAAAAGAAAAAATGAAGAACAAATTATGCAACAAAAGGAGAATGAACAAACACCCACATGGGAGAGAAATAGGAAGAGCCCAAAATTGAATCCTTGGAACATAATGAAACACCACAACACCAACAAAAACACATAAAACCAACAAAAAAGGATGAAAAATGGAATAAAAAGAAACATAGATAAAACACCATTAAAACTAGAATATGAAAGGAAGAAGTTAACCTATTTTAACAACAAATTAACAACATAGAGAGAAATATAAAGTATACAACAAGAAAAACACACCAGGCATGAACAACATGCAAGCCACCAAAGCCAAAACAAACAAAATTCCAAAATTTGAAGGTTCAATTTGGTATCTTACAACTAGAAGAAACACAACCAAAGCTAAATTTATTTTAAAGAAAAGTAAATGAAAATGAGCTAAACAAGACTTAAAACCCCCAAGAGATGCATGTTCAATTCATCATTAATGCATGTCACTAGAGTAAAGGTTGCATCAGGGTGGTTGGTGGAGATGACAATAAATGTGTCTCATCAGGAATCAAGGATCAAGAGTTTGATTTTTCACATTATGAGACACAAAAAACCAACACCCAAAATTCCAACAAGCAAGGAAGAAAAAAATAGGAGTCAAGAATTGGGCACAAAAAGGAAGTTTTGGGGTAAGAAAAACCCCAAAACTTTGAAAAGGAAGGGAAAAGACAACACAAAAGGGAAAAGAAAAAGGAAAGAAGTGGGGCCCCCACTTTGGAAAAGCCAAAACAAAATAGGGCATGAGTGCAAGGCACACCAATACTATTAATTATTATCTTATTTAAATTAAAATAGAATTTGAACTTGTTAAGTAGTTAAAATCCCGTAGTGGATAATAAGAATTATATTAAATGCATTTACTTCACATGATGTGACATTAGGAAAGTCTTAAAGACTCTAACCAAGTTTGTAGAGTGGAAGTGGTGGCAACCTAGAGATATTGTAGGAGAAACTCAAGGGTTTTAGAGGATATAACAAAAGAGGAAGGAGGAGGCACCAACAAGGGGTGAAAGAGAATAAATTTCTAAAGTTTGGAAAGTTTGTTGAGGGATTTAAGTATGTTGTTGTTTTAAACCTTTGGCTTTCTATTGCTTATGGTATAACCATGCAAAAGAAAAGGATTCTTGAAGAGATTATTGTTTTCAAAATTAGCAAGAGAATAGTGAATATCATTTCTAATTCATAAGTAATACATATCTCTATTTTGTCACATGACTCGTATGTATGAGTATATTTTCATTTTGGCCAATATAGGTCTATTATTACCACACATTGGTAATGCTATTGTTTTATGATAGTATTTTTTCAAATATAGAAGTAGGAATTTTCTCTCCCTTATCGTTGCTCAAAAGCATCAACCCAATTTTAGTTTTTAAACATTACAAATATTTGATTTGTTGTTTTTTATTTTGCATTACAAAGGCATGAAGTTCAATATTGATGAGGATTTTGTGGTAGAGGTAACTAGGATTCCTTCCTCTGGGAGGAAATTCTACAGAGAAAGAGGTGCGTCTAAGAAATCCCTTACAAATTTCTTTAAATGTGATTAAAAGAAGAAGCTTAGGGAAGTTGGGAGTTGTGGGTATGCCCACAAGTCTCTCAAACCGCTTTGGGGGGATCTAGTTCTGGAAATTATGCATTACTTCACCTTGGAGGGTAGGTTTTTAGTTGTTTATAGCTACGACTTTATGCTTTTGAATAATTTTTGTCATAAGGTGTTGGTTTCATTTCCTTTTTATCTTTTGTTGCTTATGGAGAATAGTATTGAGAACCATCAGAAGAAACCTAAGAAGGCCATATGAATCTCATGTTTGTTCACATAAAGATGAAGTTAATCCCTATGTCTCCTAAGAACTTGACCCACAAAAAGGGTGTTAAAATTTTTGGCTATGAGATTAGTGATTTTGCTTCAGAATGGGAAGAGAATTCTAAGGATGAGGATTTAGAGTTTGAAGAGATGTCAGTTGAGGATGGTGAGTCTGAGGAGGGTTCTAAAGCTTTTGAAGCCTGGTCTAAAGGATGTGAAATGGATATTGAGTTGAAGTAAGTTTTGGTGTCGTTTGGGAAGAAGAGAACAAAGGGGAAGACTAAGTGCCCCAAGAAAGAAGTCTTTTTTAAAGGGGAAGGTGGAAATGTCAAATGTCATGGAGGACCCTGTGTCTGTTGAGAAACCTTGTCCAAGCCCTAGTAAGGTGGGCATTGTAGAGAGCTCCCTTGTGGCTGGTGATTCTTAGGGCCCTGGTAAAGTGGGTGTTGTGGCAAGGTCCCCTATTATGGAGGATAGTCTTGGTGTTGATAAAAACCTCCTCGAGTCTGTGCAGCTTGTGTAGATTAATGTATAGGGGATTGAGGGTTTCCAGTGTTCTAAGGAGGTTGACCCTAACTAGGTTCCTCTTGACTCTCCTTTTAGCACAATGCAGGTTAAAGGGAGGGATGTGAAGGTAGATCCGCTGGAAGTCTTGGTGGACTTAGCAAACATGCCAGATACGCACCGAGTTAAAGTTGAATTGGTTGAAGTGGAGGATTCCCCTATTGAGGATGAAAAAGAGGATAATGAGGAGCGTCGAGAAGAACCTATTCAGAATTTTGATTCAAAAGTTGAGCCTTCTATTAAATGGGATGGATGGTTGAGGATGGAATGCATAAGTTGCTTTCTCTAGTTAAATGGTTGTTCTCAGAAGTTAAGGAGTTCAATTTTTAGGTAAAAAATTGGCAACATGTTTGTGTGGCACTAGTCCATAGCAATCAAAAGGAATGAGCTATTAATGGTAAGGTCAAAACCATGAATGTTATGCTTGATAAACTTGTTGTGGATGTTGATCACCTTGGTATTACTCATGAGGAGAGGATTTCCTCTTTGGAATCGGCAGTTCATAAGTCTTTTGAGGAGATATTTGTGAACATAGAGGAAAAAATTAAACAAGTTAATAGATGATTTGAAGACTGTAGTGAATATTAGCAATAATTCCTTGAAGTTGAATGCTAAGGGACTCTCTGTCTTAAATGAGAAAGCCTTGAAATGGACTGGTAAATCCCTGGAGCTGGGTGATGCTGAGAAAGCAATGGAGGATGTGAATTGCTCAAACCTGGTGGAGAGGAATTAGGATCCTGCTCCAGGTGTGGAAAAGGATGTGGATGTTGGCCCGTGTTTGAGAACAAGGAGCAAGACCAAGAAACGAGCTGTTGTTTCATTTGAGGATATCAAGGATGTTATGGAGATGCATGCAGGGGTCATTGAGGAAAATTTGGCCTCGGTTAATGTTATGGAAAAGATGTTGTAATTGTGTTATCTCTTTTACTTGATTAACCTTGTTGTTGATGTTTTGCTTTTGAGTTGTTGACAGGTTTCTTTGTTAATTTGTATTGTCAGCATTTTGGTTTTTTTGGCCTCCGGGCTCTCTAGGCTCAGTCTTTCTTGCAACTTTTCATCTTTGTAAAGGATTTCGGGGTCCCTTCAAAACCTATATTTCCTTATCAAAAATAAGTATTGTGAGTCTCTATTATTTATGATGAATATTTACTAGTATATTTGAGATGGAATAATTATGTGAATATTATGAATTTCTATTGGTATTTTTGACCATATATAGGTTTGCAATTAATGTGGATTTATTATTTAGACCCTTCAATAATTACACAAGTTTTCAAGCATTGAGAACCTCTATTTTGACCACTAAAAACATGTTCTTAGTATTGAATAGATTTTTAACAAGTTTTTCTACCTTTTAGTAAAAAACAATAAGGACTTGACCATGTGAAGGTTCATATATAGATAAAAGAAGAGAGTTTAAAATTTCCATATATATTTCTATACAATTGGGTATATTTTTCCAAAGTTATTCATTTATTTTAAAGAATAGGAATTGTCTGCCTTAAGAGTAAAGAAACTTCGATATGTGCAATTTTTACTTTTACAAAGATACTTATATATACTTATATGTAGATATATTTATATGTATAAAGGATATATGGATATACATATAAATACATATGTATATATATTATAAAGTTTCTTGTTTTAATTATTGTTGTTATTTAAAATATATATTTATAATCATAATATATATTTGTGATAGTGAAAGAATATCCTTTCCTATATATATATAAATATATGCATAAATATATTTGTGTCTATATATGTGTGTGTGTATGTATATGTATAGATATGTATATATGTATATGGGTATGTATGCATGTATGTATATTATAAATTTTCTAAGTATTTTAGTTCTTGTTGTTATGTGAAATATAAATGTATAATCACTATGTGTGTTTGTGATAGTGAAAGAACATATTTTTCTACATATATAGATTTATGCATAAATATATTTATGTGCCTATATATGTGTGTATGCATATATGTATAGGTATGTATATCTATATGTATGTATGTATGTATACATATATGTATTCATATTTGTATGTCTATATGTATGTATATAGATATGCATATATGTATATATACATATCTTTATACATGTATATATATGGATATATATACATGTGCACATATATATATACATATATTTAGATATGTATATATAGACATATACTTAGGTATGGACAAAAACATATGATGATTATACTTAAACTTAACAAACACTTATGAGACTTCTTTTAAAAAATAAACTTAGTATCAAATTTGCAACATATTCACTCTTTTTGCATAGTAAATAATTTACGAATTAGCATAGAAGTAAATGAACATACGCTTAAAAATAGGATAGTAATTTTTCACTTTCATATAACATTTGTTGAACATAATCAATATATAAATAAATAATACAACATTTGAATTTGAAATATATTAAATATGACTTGAGAAAAAAGATAAAATTTTCATTTACAATTCATGCATGAAATGTATAATTTCAAGTATATAAGTTTACAATATACAATAAGTGATAAAATTTCCCATATCTAGAAATTTGCTTCTATCTCACAAGCCTTAGCATTGTCATCTACAAGAGGGAGAGCATCACCTGAGTAGTTTACCTCTAAACACAAACCAACAATCCACCACACACCTTCCAACATGAAGTGGCTCTACCCTTCACAAATATTATATTAAAATGAACACACGAATACATGTCATCTGAGTTGTAGTGTTGTGTCCTACATAACCAATTATCCATACAAATTTATACCTCTTCTAACTAAGTATGACCAATATAATTGAATATGCAATTTGGAAAACTGTGAATTGACTAATGCAGGAAGATACTTTTGCATTACTTTGGAGAAAAAATTGAAATATAACAAACACTTCCATATTAAATGTAGCCATAATTTCACACACCTCTAACTTGACTTGGAAACGAATTTACACCTAAGGTTTAACACATGGTTGAATTGTTTGACTGTTTGTCTAACTTTTCTTAAATATTTAAAATCATAAATGTATGACTTACTATTTTCATTTTTTATAAGGAAAAGCATGTTTTGAAGGGACCCCAAAGCCATTGACAACAAGAGAAGGTTTCCCAAGATTAGGCAACAAGCACCAGCAGCCCCAAAAAACCAAAATAGCTGACAAAAGATAGACCTAAACAAACTAAAAAATAAACCAATAGCAAAAAAATCAACATAAAATCCATTCAGAAACTAACTAAATCATTTTGTCTAAAACATTAGTCAACTCTAGATTACTTGAAATGACATGATCATGCATCTCCATAACATCTTTGAGCTCTTGGAAAGACATTCCAACCCTCTTTTTAGTCTTACTCTTGGTATTCAAACATGGTCCTTCATCCACACTCTTCTACACCCAGTTCATGCGGTTAACATCAACAATAGCCTTCTCATGGTCACCAAAATCAAGTTGTTTACCTATTCATTTGAGAGCTTTTTCATTCAGCAGATTCAGACCCAATGCACTAGAATTAAGAAATTAGTTACTTATTTGCACCACCGACTACAAATCGCTACAAATATTATTCACTTTCTCCTCCAAAGAGACAATCCACTCCTCATGAGACCTGTGAACAATATCCTCCAAAGAGGCTAGCCTCTCCTCATGGTCCTTGCCCATCTTTTCAATGTCCATGACCACAACACCACATTCATCATTTGGAACTTACTTTTCATCGTCCATTAATTCTTATTATAGTTAACCAACGCCACAAAAACACTCTGCCATTCAGCTTCACACTAAGATCTTTAACCTTCAAAATAGCCACTTAAAAAGCAATAGGATATTTTTGGTCCCATCCTTTGCCATATAAAAAAATAGATCCATGTCAATTTCATCCCAATTCAAAGGCACAACAGAAGGGTTAGCAACCCTCTCAAGATGATACTTCAAGTCCAAACCTTCAACTTCTAGAGCATCCTTATCACCCTTCAAAGCATCCTCAGTAGGAGAATCCTCCAAATCAACAACTTCAACCTCCACTTGTTGCTAACTAGACTTCACTACCAAATTCAAAAGAATCTCCAAAAGACCTTTCTTGTCCTCAATTTTCTCAAGACCCTCACCATCAGGTGACACTAACTTAGTATGCAAAGGGGAAGCCACCCCAAAATTATTGACACCATCACCCTTGATATCTTTATCTTCCACACACTGCTCCTTAACAACCTTCACCCTCCCCTATTTCCCTTTATTAGTAAAAAAAGGGGACACACCCAAACCTTTTACCCCTTCCTCAACCAGGTTTGAAACTTGCTTCTCCACCCTTTGCCAAAATTTCTTCCTCTTATACACCTTCTTTGCACTAGAAGAAACAACATCCTTCATATCAGTATCAATTTCATACCCTTTAGACAAAGAATTAGAGACCTCTAAAACATGATCCTTCTCAGATTTACTAACCTTTTCCCAAAGATTCCAAATCATCCAAGGCTTCCTCCTCATAGTCGTCATCCCATTCCTCAACTGAATCCCCTATATCATAACCATGCACAAGCCCCTTGCCTTTCCAACTAGAGGAAAATTTTGGAATCTTAGGGATAAACTTAACTTTGATATAGTCAATGATAAGCTTCATAAGACCCTCATGCAGGATAGCCTTACTAGGTTTTTTCCTATGATCTTCAATGCTAGTATCCATAGAAAGGAGCAAGTAATAGGGAAATCAAACCAAACTATTGTGTTTGAAATGGTTCAACAACATAAAAAGATAACCATAAATAATAGAGCACCTTCCATCAAGTGTGAAGTATTTCATGATAGCTAGTGCCACATCTCTCCACAATGGCTTAATCCAAAAGACCTATCATACCTATCACTTCCCACACACCTAAGCTTCTCCCATTCCTTACCCTTGAAGAAATTTTCTAGAGCACACTTAGAGGCTCCACAGTCTTTATAAAACTTCTTTCCCTTCATAGGAAGTCTTGTGATTTCAACAATTAGGCCTTCTATGATTCATCTCAATCCCCTAGTATCACAACATGCAATTACTCCATCCCTTCACAAAAGCCTCAGTAACCTTAGAGTTAGGCCCATGCAATTCAAGCAAATAGGGACAAAATCCACCTTTCTCAAAATGCTCCCAAAAAACCTCATTCCCACTAAACTCTTCACAAGAGAGCAGTTCCAACCTGCAATGATTGCCACCCATTGCAACCAATGATAGCCTCACCGCACCCTTCCCTTATTCTGATGAGCAGAAGAAACTAAGAGAACAATCCAAAAGAATAGTCAAAATGCACCCATAATTTGTGGTAACATAACATTGCAGGCACATCCAACTATAATAACCAAAGTTGTGAGCTCATTTTCATAAGAAATGCAATAATTACTTGGACAAGCTCTAAACTCAAAGTTCTTAAGCCAAATTAGGAGGAGAAAAATTAAACACTTATCTCCCAATGTTACCACCATCATGACATGACAATTGATCATGATTAATGAAATTTTGGATATTAAATAGGATGATGTCATCGGAATACCAACAATTATGAGACACGACACCCACATTAGCAAGGCTATTTGCCTCATGGAACATGTGATATTTTAAAATCATAAAAGGAGCCAAGAATGGAGAAGGATTCCTCTATGATATGCGAGATAGACCACGACAGAGGTCTCACCTTCAAAATAAAATTAATTATATTAAGGGAGTCCCCTTCCAACCAAAATTTAGTCACCCTTGTATCTTTAGAAAGGAGGCCATGATAGGCTGATGATGATGACTTACTATGGTCGTTAAACAACTAAGGTCATGGAAATACTTTCTTGACAATGAACACCCATGTTGCGTACTCATAACATCTTAGAACTTGGCTACTGCCACTTGTTCATAAGTTTTTCATTTAATTCTAAGAGAAAAATGCTGTCCTATTTACATGCACAATAATTTTTAGATTTCATTTAGGAGTTCTAGTGTTTTCAAACAATAACATTGACTCAAGACACTATATATTTCTCATAAATTCTTTCCAACTCAAAATATAAATAAGAAATAAAAGTATTATACACTAGTAATAAAAATAGATTCTTTTTTTAGACAACTCTAAATTTTATATGTTTCCCTCTTAGTTCTCTATACAAGAACACATTTATAATACCAATAAATATACAATATATATTGCTAAATTCTTCTACAAGTATAAACATGTTTTTATTGTGTTTAAAATATTTCAACAATTCTAATGATAAATCTGATTTATTCCAATCAATGTATATCAGAATAAGATTCAAGCCTATAATACTAGTTTATAAATATATACTATAAATTATATGTTGCACAGTCTATATATATATACATATATATTTATATACAAATACCTAATATATGTATAGATATATATATCTAATTGCAATTTTAATTTTCTGAAGAATAGACTAATTAATTCATTTAATCAATTTGGATGTCATGGCTCATGGTAGTAGACCATTGGACCTAGGTAGCAGACCGTTCGACCTTGGTAGCAGACTGATGGACCTTGGAAGTGGACTAATGGACCTTGCTACAAGTGGGTCATACCATCCTCAAAATAGGTAGATACAATGGGCTGATGACACAGATTCTCAATGGCATTCCTTGCCACCTTTCAATCCTAACTAGACTTCATTTCAAGGTGGTGACATTCTGAAGGCTCTGAGCCCTCTATCTTGACACCCACCCCATAACCCTAATTTTCATTTTCGTTAGTAACATTCTTACTGACATTCTTCCCACCATATTAGGGGTTGATTATGTCTTTTAAACATCATTTTTATTAGTTTGATGTTAAGCTAATTTCAGAGAACCTTTTATCTTGGAAACAAGGGATAAAGAATCACTACCTTGAGTAGGATCTACTACCATATCTCCACGGACTCATTCCTAAGCCAAGTGACCTTGATGAAAAGAATGCATGGTTTAATAATATTGACATAGTCTATGGACTAATATGTCTTACTATTTCTAAGGATACTCTACATCACATAAAGCACACTGAGTGCCCATTTACTTCTTGGATCATCATCCAACATTTGTATGGAGACATTGAATCTTCATCTAAAAGTGATGTCTCCTTGAATAACCAAGCTATTGATGATATTGAGACTTATGTTGCCTCATCTAATGTGGACACATCTTGTATGGATGATTAGTTCACTGATTCACCATCAATAACACCTATTGTAGATCTAGATTCTATAGATGCTTCTTCGAGAGCCTCTAGTGATTCATTGTAGCGGGATCATTTATGTCTTTTGGATTTAGTACATTGGGATCAATTTCTACAAGACATTTCATTTTTGTTTGACGTAGAATCCCTCATTTCGGATCTAGATGACACTATTGAGGACATATGTCTTCTCTTTGAGGACCACTTTGTTTTCCTTGCATTTGTTGCTACTTCTGAGTTATGGGTTGCTTCTTCGAAAGCTTCTAATGGATTCTTACAATAGGGCATCCATAGTCTTCCTGATTCAACTTTCTGGGATGATCTCTTGATAGGAGTTTCACACATGTTTATGGAGACTCGTATTTCGGATTTGGAGGACACATTTGAGGGGTTATCTCTCCTCTTTATTGACAACCACATCAATTATGTTGGCCCACCATCTTCATCACCTTTGCAACTTGCTCTATATCAATCTTCACAGGGTCTTGGATCGCCATCATCGCTTTCTGACATGTGGACATGTGAGTCATTTTCAGAGGAACACATAATTTGGATTTGAATTCTAGTATCACCCATATTTTTGGATTAGCTTCTCCAATCACTGGTGGATCCTTTTCTTCCTAAGGGGAGAAATGTTGTTTGCAGGCTGTGGATCATATTGTATCTTCAGGCATTCATCATTGGCACAAGAGCTCTTTCATTATGGAGGGGATTCATATCTTCTTTTATTATATTCTCTTTATATTTGTGAGAGAATTTTATATTTATATGGGAACCTAAAATGGCCTTGATGTCAGGACCCATCTTTGTTGGTTATATAAGCTTTTGTCTCCTTAGTTAGACTTAAGAGGGGGTGTTAGAGCAATCAACAACTATTGTTAACTATTGTTTACGAATGTTCTTATAACTGTTGTTAATCATTGTTCTAATTGCTAATTATAAGCTAACTAATTGTTTTCCCCTATTTTTTCTCCTAGGATTTGTCTTCTACGGTGGTTATTAATTGTAAATCTGCTCATTTGATTTAGTGAATAACAATGGGATCAGTTTTATGCATGTTCATTTTTCTGTGCTTGAAAATTTGTTTTCCTAGATCTATCAAGAATTCTACAACACCTCATGAAATTTTTTATCAGGTGTCTTATAATTTAAAATAAAAGTTCGTTTAACCCATAAATCAATGGAGACACATAATTAAGTTTGAGAGGTGAAGGTGAAAATCAAAGGCATCTGAGGGGATCAAAGAATGTCATAATTTTTTTGTGGTCATGTGTTAAGTGGGTCCCTCTCGGCCTCACCTTCAATGACTTTATTTATCTCTGCTTTACCGCTGGCCGACCAGTTTGACAAGTACGAAACATTAGATCCATTTTCTTTTAAAAAAATAGTCAAATCTGCAACATCGCCCATCTGAAATTCATGTCATACACTTTAATAGAAATGCATTCGTTCCCATTTGGTGCGATAAGTAATATAATATCCCCCACTCACGAGATTCGAACAAAGATGGGATAGGTAATCCGGAGGGAAATGATGAGATTGGAGGAATTTTTAGGTCAAAAGAATTGAGTGGTCATACCATGTCTTATCGATTTTGATGACAAATGTGAACATGAAAATGGAAAAATGGATTGAATTTGTAAATTTTTCTGTAGAAAATCTTGATTTCGCATCTTTTGATACGTAGAATGAGTGGTAAGATTTGGCTATGCTAATGATCAACCCTATTCCCCTTTGTTTTCCATTGCCTCCTTTCACTCTTCACAGTTACACTTTACACCACAGTTACAATCACTGCTCAGTCCGTTAAAAAGCAACAACAAGCGGCTATGTACTTCTGCCGCGCATTTCTGTTTCAATATTACGTTTGCTCCCTGTCCAGGTGTTTTGTAATGCATATGGAGCGGGCTTAGCAATTTAAAATAATCCCACTATGATTATCTTAGATTTTTCTAATAATTCTATATAAAAGTTTTTTTCCCGATTGGGAGGATAAACATTCATAAATTTTTTCGGTTTATAGAACCTCAATATGATATCTGTGCAGCTTATAAAAGAGATTTTTTTTTTGTTGTTGTTAGAAAAACTTATTTTTTTGGATGGTTAGGATAATTTTGCAGGTCTCGTTCAAAGCTGTTGCTAGGAACTGAAATTTTTTCTGTTTTGTATCTTACAAATTTTTATTTTTTTAAGGATACTTCTAGAAGTTATTTTTTTAATAAATATATAATTTATAAATTAATAAAATAGATCCTTTTAATTAAGATATTCCTTGCAATTAGATTGTTAGAATATAATTTGTAATTTATATTAAGAAAATTAATTATTATTTTTCTCAAATTATATTCTAACTATATATATACATATGTGTTTATAAAAACAAACTCTTTCTTTTAGTGTCCTTTTGTACATATGAATTTATCTTTTATCATTTCTCAATTAGATTAAAAAAATTGTTCAAATAGAATTTCAAGTTTAATATTTTTTATTGTGTTTATATATTATTTGTAATAATGTTGAAAATCCAAGAAATTTTTATTTAATAATCCAAAAACATTATTACTAAATAATTCCTACAAAATTATATCATTCATCCATAAAGTTTGCATATCTATTTCATTGAAATTAACAAAATTCTTGAGCTTTTGATTCTTAACACTCCAGCCTTGTCATTCCTTACTTAAGAACCATTAATTTTTCTATTTTGTCTACTTGAAAATTAAAAATATTTAAAAAATTATCAATTTTATTATGTTTCTAATTTTTTTAATTAGAACTTAAAAAGTTGGTAAATTTTTTCATTCACCATTTTATTATGGTGTCCATATTTTTCTTTTAGTCATTTGCTAAGTAACATCCAAATCTTTCTCCCTAGCCATGATTGGCTTTCTCTAAATTATTAAAATTCAACATCATTCATTGTGGATTGTACTTTCTCCCCTGATATCCCTTAGATAAGTGTAAGCTTGTTATGTTTTACACTAACATTGACTTATTTCCATAATTTTTGAAAGAGTTGAAAATTATTTAGTTTAAAAATAAATTCTTTGAAAAATGTTATGGAGTTGATTAGCTCAAAAATTGAATGTTATAATAAGATATCTAGATAATATTGAAGTTCTTGGAAAAAATTCTTGCTATTTATTAACATATGTTTTCTTTGTTTTCTTAATTTTTAATATTGACTTCCACTTTATAATATTGGTATTTAGTGAAAGAAAAATATGAAGTAGAGAATCTGAGAGGTGTGATAGCAATAATAGGGTTTCCACAACTACATCAACCAAACATACCATCCTTTCTACAACCTTCAAATCCATATGAATCCTTGTTGCGACTATTGATGAACCAATTCAATACCTTTTCTCAAGCCATGTGGATATTAGGAACCTCCTTTAATGAATTGGAAATGGTTGAGATAAAATCCAAAGATTCAGACATTCTAATAGGATAGTAGGCACTCTTATTCCCTCATTTTTCCTAGGTGGAAACAACCTATGAGACCAAGATGTTGGCACACATCTTTGGAAAACAATAAATTGTATAGACTAGATCAACACAAAGCAAGCCCTTGGATATTTCCCCTATCCTTTACAAAGAGAATATCATAGCAATACCTTGGGTTGAAGGTCAATTCACATTATTTTATGTGGGTGACTCATTGTGATCATAAAAAAGAAGAAAATAGCAATGTACATGATTTTCTAGAGGGTTTCCTTGACACAAATATAGATCAAGGGATACTTTTGTCATGGTGTCCATAGATAGTAGTGCTTAATCATTATTTAGTGAGTATGTTTTCCATGCATTGCGGATGAAATTATACATTAGAGAGCCTCAACTCAAGGTTACCAGTCTTATCTATTTCTCAATGGAGTGATAAAAAAATTAACTATAAGTATATTGAAGAGGTGTGGACAAAAGAAAGATAGTGAGTTCACTTCTAGCGGAAGTGTAAGGCTTAGAAAAAATCTCAACCAAAATGGGCACTTGTTTCATAAAAAGTAAATACATTTTTAGAGAAGGGATCTTGATCCTAAACTTGTACCTATTTGGAATAAGTACTTGTTATGGTTTAGCATCTTGTTCCTAAATGGGTACTTATTATAAATGTGTATTTATTTTATCCTAGAACAAGTACATATTTTAGAATGGGTACACAACAAGGATGATTGAAAATGGTGCTCCAAAATAGATACTCGCATTAGGCAACCTCAAAAAAGTGATTTTTTCACTTCATCCCTACATAAGAGCTAATTTTCTATATTCCATGGTAGGTGCCTTCCAATTTATATTTTATTATTTATTTTTTAATTTTTTTTCAATAGGTTTTAGGGTTAGTTAATACATTTGTTGCAATTTTGAGGATTATTTTACTAGATTCAATTTTTGAAGAACTATGAATAATATAATTTTAAGGGCATGGCCTAATGAAAGACTAGCTACCCACATTGTGTAATATACACATCTACTTACACAACAAATTATAAAGAAAACATAGAAGTAAAGAAATTTCAAAAAGTGATATCTTTATTCATTGACAATGATTGTATTAAGGTTCAAGGCTTTATAATCATGTCCACATGGAATTAGGAGTGTTAACTCCAATCTCCTATCCTATGAATGCTACCCTTGCAATTTTCCTTTAAGATATTTGGATAATATTATATATAGCCTGATGTGTCATTTGACTTTTGATATTTCATCTCAATTGAAAGCTACTCTTATTCAGTCCTTGATATGAGTTCTTACCTTATTTCTCAACTTAATTAATCATCCTAGAACTCCCCAAGTGAATCTTAATCTCTAACTTATATAGAAACTATAAAAATAATTACCTGTTTTAAGGTCCAAGAAAAACCTATTAAAATGTGATCTCTTGCATATAAGAATGGCCCCAATGTGCATGCATAATTTACAACCACCTTTACATCATCTCGAGACATAAGAAAATATTAAATTCCTTAGAATTGATAAATTATTGTTCACTAAAGATCACCATGGCATATATATTATCATCATCACATATAGGAAGAGAATAAAAGGGATAAACAATACAATGTTCAGTGCTCTAGGGTAGTCACCATTAAAAGGTAATCCAAAACTAACAAGTATATATGGACCTAATCCTAGAGGAGGATACATAATGTATCATGTCATCATAAATGAGTAAGTATGTGTCATTTAAAATATAGAAATTTTTGGGATAAGATCATTATGACATGGGAAAGAAGGACTATCAAGAAATGCAATATTTTCATGAGTAGGAAATATGATTATATCATTGATTCTTGTCCTACAAGATATATTATAAGGTACATCATCACTAGGGATGTACTCATCACTATCAAAATCCATGTGATCATAATTAGGCTAATATTAAGATTTAAAACATGAAGAAATATAATCTATATGGCATTGAAAAATAGTTTCACAAGAAGGTATAATGTATTCATCCTTAAATATATCCTATGAACGAAATGTTTTTATAGTAAATGCATCGTAAGAAGCAATAACAATAATATTATTATGTATAAGAGATATTTAAAATGTGAGAATCACGGAGTGGTGGCGTGAGAATGTTCAACAAAGTGGGAAAGGTGATAATCAAATACCTAAACAAAAAAATAATATTTTTTCATTCAAAGTTTCCATAATCAATGTGATCTCATTAGTAATATATAATTTCATAAGTTATAAGAAAAATAGAATCACATGTTAAAAAATATATAAACATGCTGAAAATAGTGATGAAAGCATGGAGAGAGGCTAAGATAAAGGAAAATGACAATCCATAGATTGAAAGCAAGGGTCTAAGGATCTAAGCTTTACAATGATATACACTAAAATTGTAACAAGCCCAAAGGGTTGTCAAAGTAGCACAAAAGGAATTATAATCTATTATTGATCTAAATATACATTTAAAATCATATTTAAAATTTCTCAAAAGAGGTAACCCTAAGGAAAAGCTTATGGTGTGTAGGGTTGGTAAAGAATAGGCTTCGAAGAAGTACCTAACTCTAAAATGAAGATCTATCAATAAATAAAATAGGAAAAAAGAAAAAAAAATATAATTATAAATAAAGGTATTTATAGAAAACCCTAAAATCCTAAAATCAAACTATTTTGTGTCATGTTCACGAAAATAAAAAGCAAAAAGTGCACTTCATAAGCATTAGTCTAGGCTTATCCAATAAAATGCTTATACACAAGGACAATTAACCTAGAATAAAGAGTAGGTGGAGTGGAATGGATCATTTAATAAATAATTCAAAAAATTTAAAATGTTTCTATAAATTAAAATAAATGCAAATGAATGATCACTTAGCTCTATGACTGAATAATGAGTTCCAAATTAATTTTTGATAGGTAACTTGAGAGAAAACCACAAGCTAAGCAATAAGTTAAGGTTCATCAAGTTGTAGGAAAATGAATTTCAAATAATATAATTATTTAGGTCTAATAAAATAATATATAATGACTTAAAAAAAAAAATAGTGATAAATAGTAAGAGTTGCAATTATATAATGTGTATGTTATTGAGAAGGTTATGATGGTTTAGCTATATTTTATATATTTTAGGTTACATTGATGAAGGAGGATTAGAATATGAGATCATTGGTTGTGTCAGTAGTGTCTTGACTATCATAGACAATAATAAAAAATCCATTAAATTCTCATAGATATGATTGTACACCCAATTTGTCCTTGTAGCATAATTGTATCCCAATACTATAGAAATGCTCAATTCTTAATGCTCTTCTCAATATACAAAACCTATTTGCTATGCAAAGATTATTATGTTTAAGATTGGGTGGTGCTAAAAATAATTGGGGAAGACTACTAGTGTGTCTAGAGGAAGAGCATGACGGCTTCATTGATAGCTA
>VDFB02026320.1:100228636-100398653 GCA_007258455.2 Sequoia sempervirens | reverse complement strand
GATAGTAATTTTTCACTTTCATATAACATTTGTTGAACATAATCAATATATAAATAAATAATACAACATTTCAATTTGAAATATATTAAATATGACTTGAGAAAAAATATAAAATTTTCATTTACAATTCATGCATGAAATGTATAATTTCAAGTATATAAGTTTACAATATACAATAAGTGATAAAATTTCCCATATCTAGAAATTTGCTTCTATCTCACAAGCCTTAGCATTGTCGTCTACAAGAGGGAGAGCATCACCTGAGTAGTTTACCTCTAAACACAAACTAACAATCCACCACACACCTTCCAACATGAAGTGGCTCTACCCTTCACAAATATTATATTAAAATGAACACACGAATACATGTCATCTGAGTTGTAGTGTTGTGTCCTACATAACCAATTAGCCATACAAATTTATACCTCTTCTAACTAAGTATGACCAATCTAATTGAATATGCAATTTGGAAAACTGTGAATTGACTAATGCAGGAAGATACTTTTGCATTGCTTTGGAGAAAAAATTGAAATATAACAAACACTTCCATATTAAATGTAGCCATAATTTCACACACCTCTAACTTGACTTGGAAATGAATTTACACCTAAGGTTTAACACATGGTTGAATTGTTTGACTGTTTGTCTAACTTTTCTTAAATATTTAAAATCATAAATGTATGACTTACTATTTTCATTTTTTATAAGGAAAAGCATGTTTTCAAGGGACCCCAAAGCCATTGACAACAAGAGAAGGTTTCCCAAGATTAGGCAACAAGCACCAGCAGCCCCAAAAAACCAAAATAGCTGACAAAAGATAGACCTAAACAAACTAAAAAATAAACCAATAGCAAAAAAATCAACATAAAATCCATTCAGAAACTAACTAAATCATTTTGTCTAAAACATTAGTCAACTCTAGATTACTTGAAATGACATGATCATGCATCTCCATAACATCTTTGAGCTCTTGGAAAGACATTCCAACCCTCTTTTTAGTCTTACTCTTGGTATTCAAACATGGTCCTTCATCCACACTCTTCTACACCCAGTTCATGCGGTTAACATCAACAATAGCCTTCTCATGGTCACCAAAATCAAGTTGTTTACCTATTCATTTGAGAGCTTTTTCATTCAGCAGATTCAGACCCAATGCACTAGAATTAAGAAATTAGTTACTTATTTGCACCACCGACTACAAATCGCTACAAATATTATTCACTTTCTCCTCCAAAGAGACAATCCACTCCTCATGAGACCTGTGAACAATATCCTCCAAAGAGGCTAGCCTCTCCTCATGGTCCTTGCCCATCTTTTCAATGTCCATGACCACAACACCACATTCATCATTTGGAACTTACTTTTCATCGTCCATTAATTCTTATTATAGTTAACCAACGCCACAAAAACACTCTGCCATTCAGCTTCACACTAAGATCTTTAACCTTCAAAATAGCCACTTAAAAAGCAATAGGATATTTTTGGTCCCATCCTTTGCCATATAAAAAAATAGATCCATGTCAATTTCATCCCAATTCAAAGGCACAACAGAAGGGTTAGCAGCCCTCTCAAGATGATACTTCAAGTCCAAACCTTCAACTTCTAGAGCATCCTTATCACCCTTCAAAGCATCCTCAGTAGGAGAATCCTCCAAATCAACAACTTCAACCTCCACTTGTTGCTAACTAGACTTCACTACCAAATTCAGAAGAATCTCCAAAAGACCTTTCTTGTCCTCAATTTTCTCAAGACCCTCACCATCAAGTGACACTAACTTAGTATGCAAAGGGGAAGCCACCCCAAAATTATTGACACCATCACCCTCGATATATTTATCTTCCACACACTGCTCCTTAACAACCTTCACCCTCCCCTATTTCCCTTTATTAGTAAAAAAAGGGGACACACCCAAACCTTTTACCCCTTCCTCAACCAGGTTTGAAACTTGCTTCTCCACCCTTTGCCAAAATTTCTTCCTCTTATACACCTTCTTTGCACTAGAAGAAACAACATCCTTCATATCAGTATCAATTTCATACCCTTTAGACAAAGAATTAGAGACCTCTAAAACATGATCCTTCTTAGATTTACTAACCTTTTCCCAAAGATTCCAAATCATCCAAGGCTTCCTCCTCATAGTCATCATCCCATTCCTCAACTGACTCCCCTATATCATAACCATGCACAAGCCCCTTGCCTTTCCAACTAGAGGAAAATTTTGGAATCTCAGGGATAAACTTAACTTTGATATAGTCAATGATAAGCTTCATAAGACCCTCATGCAGGATAGCCTTACTAGGTTTTTCCCTATGATCTTCAATGCTAGTATCCATAGAAAGGAGCAAGTAATAGGGAAATCAAACCAAACTATTGTGTTTGAAATGGTTCAACAACATAAAAAGATAACCATAAATAATAGAGCACCTTCCATCAAGTGTGAAGTATTTCATGATAGCTAGTGCCACATCTCTCCATAATGGCTTAATCCAGAAGACCTATCATACCTATCGCTTCCCACACACCTAAGCTTCTCCCATTCATTACCCTTGAAGAAATTTTCTAGAGCACACTTAGAGGCTCCACGGTCTTTATAAAACTTCTTTCCCTTCATAGGAAGTCTTGTGATTTGAACAATTAGGCCTTCTATGATATTCATCTCAATCCCCTAGTATCACAACATGCAATTACTCCATCCCTTCACAAAAGCCTCAGTAACCTTAGAGTTAGGCCCATGCAATTCAAGCAAATAGGGACAAAATCCACCTTTCTCAAAATGCTCCCAAAAAACCTCATTCCCACTAAACTCTTCACAAGAGAGCAGTTCCAACCTGCAATGATTGCCACCCATTGCAACCAATGATAGCCTCACCGCACCCTTCCCTTATTCTGATGAGCAGAAGAAACTAAGAGAACAATCCAAAAGAATAGTCAAAATGCACCCATAATTTGTGGTAACATAACATTGCAGGCACATCCAACTATAATAACCAAAGTTGTGAGCTCATTTTCATAAGAAATGCAATAATTACTTGGACAAGCTCTAAACTCAAAGTTCTTAAGCCAAATTAGGAGGAGAAAAATTAAACACTTATCTCCCAATGTTACCACCATCATGACATGACAATTGATCATGATTAATGAAATTTTGGATATTAAAGAGGATGATGTCATCAGAATACCAACAATTATGTGACACGACACCCACATTAGCAAGGTTATTTGCCTCATGGAACATGTGATATTTTAAAATCATAAAAGGAGCCAAGAATGGAGAAGGATTCCTCTATGATATGTGAGATAGACCACGACAGAGGTCTCACCTTCAAAATAAAATTAATTATATTAAGGGAGTCCCCTTCCAACCAAAATTTAGTCACCCTTGTATCTTTAGAAAGGAGGCCATGATAGGCTGATGATGATGACTTACTATGGTCGTTAAACAACTAAGGTCATGGAAATACTTTCTTGACAATGAACACCCATGTTGCGTACTCATAACATCTTAGAACTTGGCTACTGCCACTTGTTCATAAGTTTTTCATTTAATTCTAAGAGAAAAATGCTGTCCTATTTACATGCACAATAATTTTTAGATTTCATTTAGGAGTTCTAGTGTTTTCAAACAATAACATTGACTCAAGACACTATATATTTCTCATAAATTCTTTCCAACTCAAAATATAAATAAGAAATAAAAGTATTATACACTAGTAATAAAAATAGATTCTTTTTTTAGACAACTCTAAATTTTATATGTTTCCCTCTTAGTTCTCTATACAAGAACACATTTATAATACCAAGAAATATACAATATATATTGCTAAATTCTTCTACAAGTATAAACATGTTTTTATTGTGTTTAAAATATTTCAACAATTCTAATGATAAATCTGATTTATTCCAATCAATGTATATCAGAATAAGATTCAAGCCTATAATACTAGTTTATAAATATATACTATAAATTATATGTTGCTCAGTCTATATATATATACATATATATTTATATACAAATACCTAATATATGTATAGATATATATATCTAATTGCAATTTTAATTTTCTGAAGAATAGACTAATTAATTCATTTAATCAATTTGGAGGTCATGGCTCATGGTAGTAGACCATTGGACCTAGGTAGCAGATAGTTCGACCTTGGTAGCAGACTGATGGACCTTGGAAGTGGACTAATGGACCTTGCTACAAGTGGGTCATACCATCCTCAAAATAGGTAGATACAATGGGTTGATGACACAGATTCTCAATGGCATTCCTTGCCACCTTTCAATCCTAACTAGACTTCATTTCAAGGTGGTGACATTCTGAAGGCTCTGAGCCCTCTATCTTGACACCCACCCCATAACCCTAATTTTCATTTTCGTTAGTAACATTCTTACTGACATTCTTCCCACCATATTAGGGTTAACAACCAGTCTTCTCGACACCCATATACTCTCAAGCCAAATCAACAAAATAATTTTAGGAAGAATACCTCGTCTAGACATTCTCAGAATGAACACTAGGGCAACACCTTAGGTGATGGTACTACAAAATGGGCTTGTAAAAATCATAAAGGATTTTTTTCTTCTCAGATGAATGTGGACTTTGATTCGAATGTGGAGTGGCCAAGCATGAAGGGTTCGGTGCCAATGGATGACCCTCCTTCAGGCCAAGATCTTCGTTGGAAACCAATTCCATCTATACTTCTTAATGTGGACACCCAAATCATAGAATTTGAGTAGAACGGGCTATTTGTGTAGATTTAGGGTGAGGATAAACCCCTTTCAGCTATTCATGCTTGGATAAAAGAAAATTGGCATGAATTTTTTGACCTCTCAATAGTTTTGTCCTCCTTTTTTATTGTTTTAAAAATCCTACTACTAAAAATAGGGTTTTAAGAAAAGGTCCCTTCTGGTTCGATAAAACCCATGAATTCTTTGTTGCAGGCATGCTTTGGTGTGTCACCTCTATTGTAGGAGCTAACCTCTTTACCCATAGTCACATCCATGGGTCTTTTTTGCACAGGAAAAAGAAGATTGATTCTCACACCCTACTAGTTGGAAGCCTAAGAATAAATCTACTAGCTTTACTGATTTTAGGCTATAGCCCACAATCTGCAGTGAGGAGGCCACAATTTGAGGAGGGGACACATTTGCAATTGAAGAGAACCCTCACCCATCAATTTTAGGCCTCGTTGGAATCTTGCATGCCCCGTGGTAATTTGAAGGTAGATTGGGGGTGTTTGGAAACCCCAATCAGGGTTCTCTTAGGCACAATTCTCTTGTTTGAAGACACAATCATTGATCAGAGGTTGTGATTCAATTTGCAACCATGATATGGTGTTTGTTTGATCTTTTTCCTCACACCACTCTCTGCAAGTTTGATTTGTTGCATGTCATTGCATGTGAAAAGAGAAGTTTCTTTTTATGCTTTTTGCATTCATTATTGGAGGATTATACATGTTTTTTGTAACAAAAAATTGAGATAAAGCTCCTTTTACAGATGGGGTTGATTATGTCTTTTAAACATCATTTTTATTAGTTTGATGTTAAGCTAACTTCAGAGAACCTTTTATCTTGGAAACAAGGGATAAAGAATCACTACCTTGAGTAGGATCTACTACCATATCTCCTCGGACTCATTCCTAAGCCAAGTGACCTTGATGAAAAGAATGCATGGTTTAATAATATTGACATAGTCTATGGACTAATATGTCTTACTATTTCTAAGGATACTCTACATCACATAAAGCACACTGAGTGCCCATTTACTTCTTGGATCATCATCCAACATTTGTATGGAGACATTGAATCTTCATCTGAAAGTGATGTCTCCTTGAATAACCAAGCTATTGATGATATTGAGACTTATGTTGCCTCATCTAATGTGGACACATCTTGAATGGATGATTAGTTCACTGATTCACCATCAATAACACCTATTGTAGATCTAGATTCTATAGATTCTTCTTCGAGAGCCTCTAGTGATTCATTGTAGCGGGATCATTTATGTCTTTTGGATTTAGTACATTGGGATCAATTTCTACAAGACATTTCATTTTTGTTTGACGTAGAATCCTTCATTTCGGATCTAGATGACACTATTGAGGACATATGTCTTCTCTTTGAGGACCACTTTGTTTTCCTTGCATTTGTTGCTACTTCTGAGTTATGGGTTGCTTCTTCGAAAGCTTCTAATGGATTCTTACAACAGGGCATCCATAGTCTTCCTGATTCAACTTTCTGGGATGATCTCTTGATAGGAGTTTCACACATGTTTATGGAGACTCGTATTTCGGATTTGGAGGACACATTTGAGGGGTTATCTCTCCTCTTTATTGACAACCACATCAATTATGTTGGCCCACCATCTTCATCACCTTTGCAACTTGCTCTATATCAATCTTCACAGGGTCTTGGATCGCCATCATCGCTTTCTGACATGTGGACATGTGAGTCATTTTCAGAGGAACACATAATTTGGATTTGAATTCTAGTATCACCCATATTTTTGGATTAGCTTCTCCAATCACTGGTGGATCCTTTTCTTCCTAAGGGGAGAAATGTTGTTTGCAGGCTGTGGATCATATTGTATCTTCAGGCATTCATCATTGGCACAAGAGCTCTTTCATTATGGAGGGGATTCATATCTTCTTTTATTATATTCTCTTTATATTTGTGAGAGAATTTTATATTTATATGGGAACCTAAAATGGCCTTGATGTTAGGACCCATCTTTGTTGGTTATATAAGCTTTTGTCTCCTTAGTTAGACTTAAGAGGGGGTGTTAGAGCAATCAACAACTATTGTTAACTATTGTTTACGAATGTTCTTATAACTGTTGTTAATCATTGTTCTAATTGCTAATTATAAGCTAACTAATTGTTTTCCCCTATTTTTTCTCCTAGGATTTGTCTTCTACGGTGGTTATTAATTGTAAATCTGCTCATTTGATTTAGTGAATAACAATGGGATCAGTTTTATGCATGTTCATTTTTCTGTGCTTGAAATTTTGTTTTCCTAGATCTATCAAGAATTCTACAACACCTCATGAATTTTTTTATCAGGTGTCTTATAATTTAAAATAAAAATTCGTTTAACCCATAAATCAATGGAGACACATAATTAAGTTTGAGAGGTGAAGGTGAAAATCAAAGGCATCTGAGGGGATCAAAGAATGTCATAAATTTTTTGTGGTCATGTGTTAAGTGGGTCCCTCTCGGCCTCGCCTTCAATGACTTTATTTATCTCTGCTTTACCGCTGGCCGACCAGTTTGACAAGTACGAAACATTAGATCCATTTTCTTTTAAAAAAATAGTCAAATCTGCAACATCGCCCATCTGAAATTCATGTCATACACTTTAATAGAAATGCATTCGTTCCCATTTGGTGCGATAAGTAATATAATATCCCCCACTCACGAGATTCGAACAAAGATGGGATAGGTAATCTGGAGGGAAATGATGAGATTGGAGGAATTTTTAGGTCAAAAGAATTGAGTGGTCATACCATGTCTTATCGATTTCGATGACAAATGTGAACATGAAAATGGAAAAATGGATTGAATTTGTAAATGTTTTTGTAGAAAATCTTGATTTCGCATCTTTTGATACGTAGAATGAGTGGTAAGATTTGGCTATGCTAATGATCAACCCTACTTTAACGACTCAGCTTAACCATCTCACACTAAGCACTGATCGCTTAGATGGCTGGTGTGGGGCCGCCTAATATGTTCCCCTTTTGTTTTCCGTTTCCCTCCTTTCATTCTTCACAGTTTATAAACATTTCATAAATTTTTCAGTTTATAGAACCTCCTTAATATGATATATGTGCAGCTTGTAAATGAATGAATGAATGAGGGATTTTAATGACGTCCACGAGACCAAAATGTCTAAGGGGCCGAGAACCAAAAAACTACTGAGTCTCCAAAATCTTTTCGATGCTAGATCTTCTACTGTGAATTTTGATCAGAAAACTAGCAGTCTTGATGATTTTTTCTTCGTCAAATAGCTCGTGTAGGTTCCTGATCTTCAAGTTGCCTCCATATTGACTACGAATATCCTCATAAGTTGTGCACTCCATGATAAAATGCCATTCAGTCTCTACCACCCCTTTGCTACAAAACATGCAAATTCTATCCTCCCATGCTTCCTTAGGTATAGTCCACCTTCCAGTTTCACACCTCAGATGATGTGACCCAGTCCTCAATTGAGCAATTAGCAGTTGTGCTTTACCCTTAATAGCAGCTCCTAAATAAGTTTTATCTCCATGTTCCCAAATTGGGTTAAATGCTTTGACATAGTGATCTTTCTTTCGCCCAATCTGCTTTGTCCACATGGCAGCCAAGAACTTTTTTGTGACATACCTTTTAATTTCCTCATTAGTGTTAGGGAAATCATGCAAGTTGATGTCCCACTTTCTCAACCAATTGTTATTTTGTTTCATCCATGTTTTCTTCCTACGGCCTAAAACCTCCTTCACAACTGCTTTGGGCCAACGATGGCTATCCATGTTCTCCACCTTCTTTAAATAATTTAGCAAGAGAGATATAGCTGACGCTTCCAAAGGAAAGGTTCTCGACTCAGCCAAGAGAATTTCATAAGGGACTGTGGTTTTGACTTTGAGGTTGCAATTGATCATGTGCTTTTGGATTCTTTCTAGCTGTCTCCATCTGTACTTTGACATGCTGCTGCCCCAGACTTCGCAGCCATAGAGGACAATCGGCGTGACCAACAAACCAAAGAGAGTTTTCCTAGTCTTCCAATCCCAAAGCTCAACTTTCCTGCACCTGTTTTGAAGTAAGAAAGAAGCTTTCCAACCCCCTTGTATCCTTTTTGTTCTACTAGTCTCCCAACTGAGCTTATAATGAAAATCAATCCCAAGGTATTTGTATTCTTTCACTATCTCCAAGGGGCTGCCTTCAAAGAGAAAGTTATTTTGATTCATTTTCTTCTTTAGGGAGAAGATCATGATTTTGGTCTTGGTAGTGTTCACTTGCATTCCCACTTCCTGAAAAAAAAGGTCCAAGGCCTTCAAAAGACCCCTCAAACCATGGGCGGTTTTAGAGATTAAGATAAGATCATCTGCATATAGCAGCAACTTCACCACATAACATGCCAACTGAGTGCCTCCCTCACCAGTTTCGTTTAACCAATCTTCTAGTTTATCAATGTATAACCCAAAAAGAGTAGGGGATAAAGGACAACCCTATTTCACCCCAATATCACTGCCAAAACATTCAAACATACCTTCACTTGTTCTGATTTTGGCTCTAACCTGCTCATAAAGTCTATGCACCGTAACCTTATATTCGTCTGGTATATTTAGCTCATCCATTCTATTCCATAGTTTGTCTCCGGGTACCATTATATTTAGCTCATAAAATATATTTTTTGTTGTTGTTAGAAAAACTTATTTTTTTGGATGGTTAGGATAATTTTGCAGGTCTCATTCAAAGCTGTTGCTAGGAACTAAATTTTTTTCTGTTTTGTATCTTACAAATTTTTATTTTTTTTAAGGATACTTCTAGAAGTTATTTTTTTAATAAATATATAATTTATAAATTAATAAAATAGATCCTTTTAATCAAGATATTCCTTGCAATTAGATTGTTAGAATATAATTTGTAATTTATATTAAGAAAATTAATTATTATTTTTCTCAAATTATATTCTAACTATATATATACATATGTGTTTATAAAAACAAACTCTTTCTTTTAGTGTCCTTTTGTACATATGAATTTATCTTTTATCATTTCTCAATTAGATTAAAAAAATTGTTCAAATAGAATTTGAAGTTTAATATTTTTTATTGTGTTTATATATTATTTGTAATAATGTTGAAAATCCAAGAAATTTTTATTTAATAATCCAAAAACATTATTACTAAATAATTCCTACAAAATTATATCATTCATCCATAAAGTTTGCATATCTATTTCATTGAAATTAACAAAATTCTTGAGCTTTTGATTCTTAACACTCCAGCCTTGTCATTCCTTACTTAAGAACCATTAATTTTTCTATTTTGTCTACTTGAAAATTAAAAATATTTAAAAAATTATCAATTTTATTATGTTTCTAATTTTTTTAATTAGAACTTAAAAAGTTGGTAAATTTTTTCATTCACCATTTTATTATGGTGTCCATATTTTTCTTTTAGTCATTTGCTAAGTAACATCCAAATCTTTCTCCCTAGCCATGATTGGCTTTCTCTAAATTATTAAAATTCAACATCATTCATTGTGGAGTGTACTTTCTCCCCTGATATCCCTTAGATAAGTGTAAGCTTGTTATGTTTTACACTAACATTGACTTATTTCCATAATTTTTGAAAGAGTTGAAAATTATTTAGTTTAAAAATAAATTCTTTGAAAAATGTTATGGAGTTGATTAGCTCAAAAATTGAATGTTATAATAAGATATCTAGATAATATTGAAGTTCTTGGAAAAAATTCTTGCTATTTATTAACATATGTTTTCTTTGTTTTCTTAATTTTTAATATTGACTTCCACTTTATAATATTGGTATTTAGTGAAAGAAAAATAGGAAGTAGAGAATCTGAGAGGTGTGATAGCAATAATAGGGTTTCCACAACTACATCAACCAAACATACCATCCTTTCTACAACCTTCAAATCCATATGAATCCTTGTTGCGACTATTGATGAACCAATTCAATACCTTTTCTCAGGCCATGTGGATATTAGGAACCTCCTTTAATGAATTGGAAATGGTTGAGATAAAATCCAAAGATTCAGACATTCTAATAGGATAGTAGGAACTCTTATTCCCTCATTTTTCCTAGGTGGAAACAACCTATGAGACCAATATGTTGGCACACATCTTTGGAAAACAATAAATTGTATAGACTAGATCAACACAAAGCAAGCCCTTGGATATTTCCCCTATCCTTTACAAAGAGAATATCATAGCAATACCTTGGGTTGAAGGTCAATTCACATTATTTTATGTGGGTGACTCATTGTGATCATAAAAAAGAAGAAAATAGCAATGTACATGATTTTCTAGAGGGTTTCCTTGACACAAATATAGATCAAGGGATACTTTTGTCATGGTGTCCATAGATAGTAGTGCTTAATCATTATTTAGTGAGTATGTTTTCCATGCATTGCAGATGAAATTCTACATTAGAGAGCCTCAACTCAAGGTTACCAGTCTTATCTATTTCTCAATGGAGTGATAAAAAAATTAACTATAAGTATATTGAAGAGGTGTGGACAAAAGAAAGACAGTGAGTTCACTTCTAGCGGAAGTGTAAGGCTTAGAAAAAATCTCAACCAAAATGGGCACTTGTTTCATAAAAAGTAAATACATTTTTAGAGAAGGGATCCTGATCCTAAACTTGTGCCTATTTGGAATAAGTACTTGTTATGGTTTAGCATCTTGTTCCTAAATGGGTACTTATTATAAATGTGTATTTATTTTATCCTAGAATAAGTACATATTTTAGAATGGGTACACAACAAGGATGATTGAAAATGGTGCTCCAAAATAGATACTCACATTAGGCAACCTCAAAAAAGTGATTTTTTCACTTCATCCCTACATAAGAGCTAATTTTATATATTCCATGGTAGGTGCCTTCCAATTTATATTTTATTATTCATTTTTTAATTTTTTTTCAATTTCTAGGTTTTAGGGTTAGTTAATACATTTGTTGCAATTTTGGGGATTATTTTACTAGATTCAATTTTTGAAGAACTATGAATAATATAATTTTAAGGGCATGGCCTAATGAAATACTAGCTACCCACATTGTGTAATATACACATCTACTTACACAACAAATTATAAAGAAAAAATAGAAGTAAAGAAATTTCAAAAAGTGATATCTTTATTCATTGACAATGATTGTATTAAGGTTCAAGGCTTTATAATCATGTCCACATGGAATTAGGAGTGTTAAATCCAATCTCCTATCCTATGAATGCTACCCTTGCAATTTTCCTTTAAGATATTTGGATAATATTATATATAGCCTGATGTGTCATTTGACTTTTGATATTTCATCTCAATTGAAAGCTACTCTTATTCAGTCCTTGATATGAGTTCTTACCTTATTTCTCAACTTAATTAATCATCCTAGAACTCCCCAAGTGAATCTTAATCTCTAACTTATATAGAAACTATAAAAATAATTACCTGTTTTAAGGTCCAAGAAAAACCTATTAAAATGTGATCTCTTGCATATAAGAATGGCCCCAATGTGCATGCATAATTTACAACCACCTTTACATCATCTCGAGACATAAGAAAATATTAAATTCCTTAGAATTGATAAATTATTGTTCACTAAAGATCACCATGGCATATATATTATCATCATCACATATAGGAAGAGAATAAAAGGGATAAACAATACAATGTTCAGTGCTCTAGGGTAGTCACCATTAAAAGGTAATCCAAAACTAACAAGTATATATGGACCTAATCCTAGAGGAGGATACATAATGTATCATGTCATCATAAATGAGTAAGTATGTGTCATTTAAAATATAGAAATTTTTGGGATAAGATCATTATGACATGGGAAAGAAGGACTATCAAGAAATGCAATATTTTCATGAGTAGGAAATATGATTATATCATTGATTCTTGTCCTACAAGATATATTACAAGGTACATCATCACTAGGGATGTACTCATCACTATCAAAATCCATGTGATCATAATTAGGATAATATTAAGATTTAAAACATGAAGAAATATAATCTATATGGCATTGAAAAATAGTTTCACAAGAAGGTATAATGTATTCATCCTTAAATATATCCTATGAATGAAATGTTCTTATAGTAAATGCATCGTAAGAAGCAATAACAATAATATTATTATGTATAAGAGATATTTAAAATGTGAGAATCATGGAGTGGTGGCGTGAGAATGTTCAACAAAGTGGGAAAGGTGATAATCAAATACCTAAACAAAAAAATAATATTTTTTCATTCAAAGTTTCCATAATCAATGTGATCTCATTAGTAATATATAATTTCATAAGTTATAAGAAAAATAGAATCACATGTTAAAAAATATATAAACATGCTGAAATTAGTGATGAAAGCATGGAGAGAGGCTAAGATAAAGGAAAATGACAATCCATAGATTGAAAGCAAGGGTCTAAGGATCTAAGCTTTACAATGATATACACTAAAATTGTAACAAGCCCAAAGGGTTGTCAAAGTAGCACAAAAGGAATTATAATCTATTATTGATCTAAATATACATTTAAAATCATATTTAAAATTTCTCAAAAGAGGTAACCCTAAGGAAAAGCTTATGGTGTGTAGGGTTGGTAAAGAATAGGCTTCGAAGAAGTACCTAACTCTAAAATGAAGATCTATCAATAAATAAAATAGGAAAAAAGAAAAAAAAATATAATTATAAATAAAGGTATTTATAGAAAACCCTAAAATCCTAAAATCAAACTATTTTGTGTCATGTTCACGAAAATAAAAAGCAAAAAGTGCACTTCATAAGCATTAGTCTAGGCTTATCCAATAAAATGCTTATACACAAGGACAATTAACCTAGAATAAAGAGTAGGTGGAGTGGAATGGATCATTTAATAAATAATTCAAAAAATTTAAAATGTTTCTATAAATTAAAATAAATGCAAATGAATGATCACTTAGCTCTATGACTGAATAATGAGTTCCAAATTAATTTTTGATAGGTAACTTGAGAGAAAACCACAAGCTAAGCAATAAGTTAAGGTTCATCAAGTTGTAGGAAAATGAATTTCAAATAATATAATTATTTAGGTCTAATAAAATAATATATAATGACTTAAAAAAAAAAATAGTGATAAATAGTAAGAGTTGCAATTATATAATGTGTATGTTATTGAGAAGGTTATGATGGTTTAGCTATATTTTATATATTTTAGGTTACATTGATGAAGGAGGATTAGAATATGAGATCATTGGTTGTGTCAGTAGTGTCTTGACTATCATAGACAATAATAAAAAATCCATTAAATTCTCATAGATATGATTGTACACCCAATTTGTCCTTGTAGCATAATTGTATCCCAATACTATAGAAATGCTCAATTCTTAATGCTCTTCTCAATATACAAAACCTATTTGCTATGCAAAGATTATTATGTTTAAGATTGGGTGGTGCTAAAAATAATTGGGGAAGACTACTAGTGTGTCTAGAGGAAGAGCATGACGGCTTCATTGATAGCTATTTAATCCTTTTTCCAATGAGCAAGGTTCCAAGATTGAACATGATTATAGGTGTTCTAGGGATTCATCAAATCAAAGGTTTTTGTTCATAGAGAATATATTATTCTTATAAAAATAGATAATAATACATCAAGACATAATAGGCGCTACCACTTGGGTGATTGTGAATGGCAATTGTAACTGAGGGCAATTTTTCAGGTTTAGATTAGATCAATCAAATCAATGTAAAAGACAAAAACCCAAAGTGATTACAAAGTGCAAAGGAAGTGAAATGTAAAAGAACAAGTATACCTAATAATTGTTGGAGCTTCCATGACTCACCTTCGTAACACCTTCTTACTTGTTGGATAATGCTTTTCCCTCAGATCCGTTGTGTGAGCAATCTGCAAATATATGCCTATGTCCTACACCAAGCTTTGAAGGATTTGCATAAAATGTCTAAAGCCTATGCCTAAATGCCTATGATTGCCAATGTTGATGCCTAAACAATGCTAAGACTTGATCAAATAAAAATAATAATTGCTATGAAAGTCTAAGTGTGCAAGTGCCAGAATGTATATTATGTCCATGTGTGTGTAATCGAAAAGTGAGAGGAAAATGACATTTTATAGAAAATGTCATTTTGAATGGACGGGTGAGATCGAATTCTAAGAAAGACCTAGAATGAGAGGTCCAGATTAAATCTGAGAGTCCCTAATTAGGGTTAGGGAAAATTCATTAATCGAACGGTCAAGATAATATCTCAGATAATTGGATCGACGGTGGAGAATAAATGAGAAAATTATTTCAAAAATAAAGATTTTCAAAAAAGAAGATAAAGACTGCCTGATTTGTGAGATTCGAAAAATCAAGAAGATAAGAGTTGAACTGAAGATCAGATTTGGAAAATCAATAATCTACCTGATTACTTAATTTTTAGAAGATTAGTTTCCATTTTGAATTGAGTTAATTCAAATTATGGATTTTGTGAAATAATAAATAATTGATTTTCCAATTATTTACCAAAATGAACTAACAGTTAAGAATGTGATGACATTTTAAATAATTTCATTTATTTAAAATGAGAGGAATATTAATTTGGCAATTAAATAATTAAAGATAATTATTTAATTTAGCAGATAAGATTAAATAAATTAATAAATTTATTTAATTATGACAATTAGTGACATATTACATAAATAAATGTAATTCATTTATTTAATAATCAAGAAGAATTAATGAAGGGTAATTAAATAAATTAAGAAATTTATTTAATTAAGGGAAGACTTAGACAATTAATGACATATTTAATAAATAAATAAAATTTATTTATTTAATAATCATGAAGAATAAAAGGACATGAATTATTTAATTAATAGTCAAATGTGGACCAAGGACATAATTAAATGTCATAATTATGCTAGGACGAAAGTGGTAAAAATGAAGCTTGCAGGCCTAGGTCATTTTTAGGTGTCTACATTTGCCCCTCTTTGTCATAATGTCGCTTGTCGCGTTGTGACAAAGATAATAAGTCAAAGCCATGCCCCGGTAACAATATGGAGTATCAATCCCCCCTTGGGAAATTTTTCCAATTTTGAGCTAGCGACAGAAAAATTTGAAAAAGGGTCCCGATAAGTCAACTTGGTGCCTAGAAAAACAATGGTGCAGTCGATTATGAATTCTGACATGCTTAAGGTATCCAACGAGGTGGTCAAACTTGGTCAAATGACCTTCCAGTATTAACCTTGTTTGAGAAATGTCATTTTGACCTTATAAATAGGTTGACAAAGGGGTAAAAGTCAATTCACTTTTACTATTTACTTTGTGAATTTCGAGAGTTCAAAGCGAAAGGAGCGCAACGACGATGGTGATTCTAGTGATAGAGCATCACGGTGAGATCGTATGGACATTCAGACAGCCAGAGGGCTCAGAGCCAGCGGTATGTGCCCTTGTCCCACTTTGTAATTTTCTTGTTTTGCATGTCAATTTTAGCTTTCTAGGGAAAACAACAACTGTGTTCGCGTAAGCCACAATCATATGCGCGTTCGACGCATATGATGCGTCGCGACGTGAATGACCAATTAATCGTAGGGTGGGCGAGGCGTTGCGACGCATTTGATGAAAACTATGACGCATTCACCTAACCGAGTTGCATATGAGGGTTGGAATGCTGCAATTGTCATTTTGTGCCGCAATTGCACATTTGAGCGACGCATTCACTTTTTTGTGTTGCAATTGCCAGAATTCGTGACACAATTGCCATAATGTGATGCATTTGGGCAACCAAGCGATGCAACTGTCATGTTGCGACACATTTGAGGATTTTAGAGACACATTCAAATATTTGTGATGCAACTGCTATAACGCGACGCATTTGGTTTTTCCTTTTTTTACTGAGACCAACTGTGATACGTGTGAAACCCTTAATACTTTTGATAATGCTAACAGTTGTCTAGAAAGTGCTGATATATTGTTCATCTTTTTGCAGAGGCAGCTTTCCCCTATCTACACACGAGAGAGTAGACCGACCACATTTCAGTTTGCCGACCAGTTGAGCCCACAAGAGTGGCGACGATTGATGCAACTAGGATTATTCTATGTTGCTTACTTGCCCGCCATTCAGTCGAACAAGGGATTACTGACTGCGCTGTGTGAGCATTGGAATTCAGACTTGTTTGTTCCACCTATAGATTGGTGAGGTTACCATTACTCTGGAGGACGTCTACCAGATTCTACGAGTGCCTATCCGAGGGGAGCAGATCGTCTATGACCCTCCTCATGGCGAGCAGACCTTCCGAGTGTACTACCGAGATCAGGGTGCAGGATTGGCATCCAAGGTTATGAGATCAGATGGGAGTTCATGGTGAATCACTATGGTCGCTTTGATGCATTCCTTGCGACTTTGATTAGGGGGATCTTGATGCCCGACCGTCGAGGACACAAATTTTCCATTGGTTGGGGAGACGTCTTGGTTGGTATGAGACGTGATAGGATAGTGTATGTTTGGGGTCCTTGCTTACTGGGGACACTCTACTATCAGCTGCATGATATTACCTATAGGAGAGGAGAGAGTATCTCGTGTGGGACTACGTTGATGATGATATGGGCCTGGGAGCACATATCTATATTTCGTCCTCCGATTGACAGACCACAGTTGGCCGATGGTATGCCCTATGCTTATTACTACGCCGATGCCCTACATCAGACTCGGATGGGCGAGACAGGCTGGTGGTGACACAGGATTGACACGATAATGTCTTTCATCTGGAGACCATACAGAGACTGCGGGCAGTGGGATGATGAGGATCAGCACCTTAGCCTTTGTAGACAGTACATGTATTTGATTGGCAAGACAGTGCAAACATCACTGATTATTGAGACGTATTTACCACAGTGTGCTTTGAGGCAGTTCAAAGAGCAGGAGGGTGTACCTGTAGGGACAACCGAGTATGCCCGGTCTTCCAAAGAGTATGCTTGGGGACCAACCATTCCAGTGGCCTTTGCAGAGTAGCAGATTGATGGGCTAGGAGCCCAGGCATGGGGATGGAGGGGAGGAGTAGTCGATCCCGGGACGACAGCTGATTATGACTTATGGTGGCAGACACACAGGCCAATGCCATTGACGGATCCAAATGGGCCAGCACCGGTGGACAGACGTTCAGTTATACCTCATGTGCCGAGGGCCAGACAAGGTGGCAGGGGTAGAGACAGAGGTAAGGGGAGAGATGGAGGCCAGGACAGAGGCAGGGATGGAGGCCGGGGTGGAGACAGAGGCAGGGGTGGGGATGATGGCGGAGACAGTTGGAGGCGATGGCAGGTTGGGCAGAGACAGGTCCAGAGGGTGTGCCCACACGTGGTGAGGGTAGCACTAGATGCTATCCCCAAGGTTGGCGAGGAGGGGGAGAGAGAGGAGCAGCCCCGACAGGAGAGAGAGGGTGAGGAGAGACAGGAGGAGGAGGTGGAGGTGGGGAGACGGGATGAGGATGTGGAGGTGGAGGTGGAGAGGCAGGAGGAGGATGTGGTTGTGGCAGAGGATGTGGGCGATGATGACGATGATGAGGATGATGCTATGGATGAGGTCGAGAGACTCCTCAGATGGCGGATGGTGGAGGGAGAGGAGGAGATACCATCCTCCTCGGGATTTCCCCAGGATGCCACGATAGATCAGAGGGTGGCAGACCTACAGCAGAGACTAGACGAGAGTATGGCCCAGGTCAGATCATTGCAGTCAAAGCTGGAGGTAGCTCAGGTAGAGCGGGATCAGGAAGTGATCCGCCAGTAGGACTCAGCTCAGTGGTGCACACAGTTTGCAGAGTTATGTACAGGACCTGCAAGGGATATGGCTCACAAGGTTGCCAGGGTGAGCATGAGATTGGGGCAGTATCGGACATTATATGAGTAGGCAGTGCCACTTGAGCAATGAGATCCTACCTTTTCAGGATCACAGACGAGGACAGACAGTGGCCACAGATCAGGCAGTGCCAATGGCAACAGGAGTCATACCAGCGTTAGAGGATCTATCCTGATAGGGCACACATCAGGGCACAGGTCACATCACTCACATCGGCACACCTCGAGTCACCATTCGGGTCACAGTCATGGGTTGACTGGTTCAGTGCAGAGGTCGGTACAGGGACAACCACCAGTTGTTGATCCATCTACTTCTCAGAGTCAAGCAGCAGTGACATCACAGATGTCCATTACCATAGAGATGAGACCTTCATTCTTAGTTCCACCAGTAGCACAGACAGAGGTTTCTATAGGTTCGCCTATCGGTTCAGTCCCAGTTTCAGAGTTGTCACCGCCACATTCTTCACCACGAGGGGATGATGAGAGTCTACCCTAGGGGCATTTTATTATTATGACACACTATGTATAGATTATTGAGCTTGTGAGCTCTATTTTTGGGATATCCCCTGACTTTATCCTGTGACATTGTACATTTTTGAGATGATACTATATGATGATGCAGTTTTGATGCGGCCTACATGTGTTATGTGATGTTCTTTGATTTAATGCATTATGATATGTATGATGTATGATGTTGATTTATGATGTAGCATGTATGTCCTATGATGCTTATTTGTGATTTTGATGCCATGATGATGCAATGCTTATTTATATGAGATGATAATGATAATGATGTGCATAATGTATTTAGTAAAAGATGCAATGTTGATGATTATGTTAATGCAATGTTTGTGATTATGTATATGATTTAATGCTATGGATGATGTATGTGAGAACCTAATGCAATGGTTATATGATCATGTATGCACTTATGTTTTTGAATGTCACAGGATATCATCAGAGATGAACGAAAGAAGAGGACCGGACCGATGATAGAAGACGACCAGACCGATGAGAAAAGAGGACCAAACCGATGGAGATGCATGTTAGTTCCTAGACCAAATCCTTCAAAGCTTTACTGTAGGACCTTAATATTTATTGCTCTTAATCATCATTGGGCAAACTGTTGTAATGGCCAACAAACACCAGGATATGACATAGATCAAGGTGTGCATGGTCATACCATTACGTAAGACAAGTCATCGTAGACAAGGATGATCATGACTCATACTAAGAGCGTGACTACCCTAGTCTTTTTGTCATAGTCAACCACAAGCAGAAAAAGACAAGGACAAATCATGAAACATCGTTGCTTCTCTAAATCCTGTTTCTAGGACATCCTTGAGAAACTAGCGGCATGATTGTCAAAATGGAAAAATAGAGCCCTTACCATGATATGTCATTGTTTTTCTAAATCCTAGAATCAGGACCTCACTGAGAAACTAGTAGTCATGCGTGTCAATCGTCATGATACGTCGCTGCTTCTCTAAATCCTGCTTAGTGGGATCTCGCTAAAAAACTAATAACATGATAAAAAACCAAAAGACAATTGTCAAGTGTTTGCCAAGTGCGTCTGGATATCCATTGTTCTGATGTCAAGATGTCAGGTTTAATGATGATGAGATACCCAAGTGTTAAAACTTTGACGATGCTCAGACGATAAATGTCTAGATTTGCCAAATTCAAGAAGGACACATCCTGAATAATATTAATGCCAAGAGAATTGATCTCCAAATGTCATATGACGGTGATGATGATGATTCCTAGGAAGGACACATCCTGAGGCATACACGACACAGTTGGTTCTTCAGAAAGACACATCTGAAAAATACTGATGTCGAGAGGATCCCTCAAAATGTTGAATGACAGTGACGATGCCTAGGAAGAACACATTCTAAGGCATGAATGACAGAGGTTATCTTTCAGAAGGACACATCTGAAGGTTAAGCGAGATTTGATAGTTTGACGGGTTATGATGGTTTTACTTGTTTTAACCAAGTTTGACTGAAGTTTGGCTGAGTTTGACCTATGTTGACCATATGTCAATATTGTTATGATGATATGAGTGACGTGCTGATGAGACTGTCATGCTGAATAAATGATTGTTTTACTTTGTTTTAGGAGTTTTCCCCTCTGGAAAATGATTTGGCTTGACTTGAAAACTTTTGATGTGTGTGCCATGTAGTGCCATGAACCCTAATAGACTGACCTAGTGCGGCCTCGGGGGATCATCGACAGATGGCCTTGCCTACATCATACACTCAGAGACCTCGTAGTTCGACACAACCAATGACTTTGTCCAAAGGACAAAAGTTTGAATCATGATTTTATTCCGACCAACCTAAATGGATTGACCTAATGTCTCGGGGACTCAAATGTGAGTCTTGCCTATGTAGAAAGTGTGCAAAGACAACATAGTTCGGATAAATGACAAAGACTGATTGACCTAACTGATTTTGACAAGAGATGACACTGCATTTGCATTCTTCGAGCAGTCTGATGTTTTGTTTGTGGTTTTCTTCAGGACGTTTTATGATTTTTAGGTCTTTTTTCATGACATTTTATGATGTTTTTGTTCTTTCTTTAGGATGTTTTATGATGTTTTTGTCTTTTTTCAGGACTTTTTATGATATTTTTGGTCTTTTTTCAAGACTTTTTGCCAATGTTTTTGGTCTCTTTTTTTAGGACTTTTTGCGTGTTTTCGGTTTTTTAGGACTTTTTGCCGTGTTTTTGGTCTTTTTTTAGGACTTTTTGCCGTGTTTTTGGTCTTTTTTCAGGACTTTTTTCCAATGTTTTTGTCTTCTTTTCAGGAATTTTTGCCAATGTCGAGATCATGTGCGACATCCACTGCAGCTTCATGATAAAAAATTTTCCCCCAGTCAAGTCCAAGACTTAGCCATTTTTAAGGAACATGGACGGGATGCTACTAATTTACTAGATGGACAGTCGTCAGGACTTGATGTCAATCGTTTATCCACTATGACAGGTAGGGTAGAATGTGGTGGCGGTTTGCATAATAATGGCGGAAATACCTTTCATCCTAGGCCAAGGCAAACAAAATGATAGTAGATGGCAGAGCAATGATTGATTATGCATGGCACCTGTTCGCCAGGTTTTCACCATGGTACTTGTCCAAAGCACCTATTTTCCAGGTTTTCACTATTGAACGAATCATTTTTCTCTTTACTATTTTCTTGACTTTTTCTTATTTTTTTGGTGTTGCTAAGATGCCTGTTTGCCATGTTTTCATCAAGGCAACAATTTTTACCATTTTTCAATTTTTTTTTGTATTTTACGCTTTTCAACTCAATCCTCTGATGCTATGCGTAGAACCTTTAGAGATGTAAACTATTGATGGGCTCTGGCAGTTGTTCTCCATCTGGTGTGGCCAGCTGATAAGCTCCAGAACTGAAAGAAGATATGATAATGTAGGGTCCCAACCAGTTTGGTTCAAACTTTCTTGGCTTTTCTCTGTCAGCTTGGTTCTTGGGGTTTTGCATGAAAACTAGGTCGCCAATGTCAAACTTTCTGACCACAACCTTTTTATTGTAGGTATGAAAAAGACGGTTCTAATATGCTTGGAGATGGTTAAATGAATTTTTCCTTCTTTCTTCTAGCATTTCCAGCTCGTGCAAGCGTGATTGTCGATACTCCTCTTCATTAGTTAAACCCTTCAAGGAGACTCGTAACGAAGGAATTTCAACCTCAATGGGCAAGATGGCCTTAGCGCCAAAGACTAGTGGCTCCTATAGGCGTACGAATGCTAGTTCCGTAAGCCCACAGAGCAGGGTTGAGTTGTATGTTCCAGTCACGGCCAACGTCGTTGACAGTCTTTTTGAGGATTTTGACAATGGTTTTATTTGACGCCTTAGCTTGACCATTTCCTTGTGGGTAGTATGGAGATGAAAAATAGTGTTGAATGTGAAATCACTCACATAGCTCCCGAATGTCTTGGTTTTTAAACGGACGTTTGTTGTTAGTGATGATGGATTGTGGAAGGCCATACCGGCAAATGATGTAGTTAAGGATGAACTTGGATATTTTTTTTTCTGTAATATATGTCAATGGGATGGCTTCAATCCACTTCGTAAAATACTCAGTGGCAGTAATAATGAATTTTTGGTTGTTGGACAAGGTTGGATGAATCTTACCCATGAGGTCGAGTCCCCTTTGAGCGAAGGGCCAAGGAGAAGTGATTGGTTGAAGTTCCTGTGCTGGAGCATGGATCAAATCACTGTGAATCTGACATTTGCGACAAATCCTGACATATTCAATTGCATCCTTTTCAATAGTCAGCCAATAATACCCAAGTCTCGTTACTTTCTTAGCTAGAGTAGGACCACTCGAATGCAACCCACATATACCGTTGTGCACTTTGTATAAGGTCGTACATGCTTCTTTGGTGTCGAGACATCTAAGGAGGGTGTCATCAAAACTACGGCGATAGAGGGTGTCATTGACGATGGCATACCTTGTAGATTTTTGGATGAAGGACTTCCTTTGGTTATTGGATAGGTTCAATGGAAGGACTTGAGATTTTAGGTAGTCATAAATATCCTGATACCAGGGAGAGTTGGGACCAACAAGTTCGCAAACCATTTTTAATTCTGGGATATCATATGCCAGCGTCAAAAGCTGTTCTACTAAGAACTCAAATTTTGACACATTTTTAGGGATGTCCAAGAGAGAACCAATAGTAGCCATTGCATCAGCTGCCTTATTCTGTGTCCTAGGGATTTTTTCAAAAGAAATCAATTGGAAGTATGTCAGGAAACTATCCACCATCCTCTTGTAGGGAAGCAACTTCTCATCCTTTGTTTCATAGTCATCATTCACTTGGTTGATAACGAGCTGGGAATCCCCGAATACAAGCAACGTCTGAATTTTCTATTTAATTGCCATCTTGAGACCTGTGACTAGTGCTTCATATTCGGTAATGTTATTTGTACAAGGGAAGGTGATCTGGTATGACTTAGGAATTGAATCCCCCTATGGTGTGATAAATAAGATTCCATCACCTGAGCCATGACCAGTATGAGACCCATCAAAATATACCTTCCATGGTACCACCGGTTCCGCATGAAAAATGGACTCATTAGGAAAATCAGTTACTAGTGGATGAGTGACTTGAATCGGTGCATCCGCCAGTTGATCTGCTATTACCTATCCTTTTATTTCCTTACGCTCGACATATTGTATTTCATACTCGCTTAGTATCATGACCCATTTTGCCAACCGACCTGTTAATGCCACCCGACTTAAGAGATATTTTAGTGGATCAATCTTGGTGACCAGTTGTGTCTAGTGACTGAGCAAATAGTGTCTTAGTTTTTAGGATGCAAAGACAATAGCAAGGCATGCACGTTCAATGTTTGTGTAGTTCAACTCATACCCTATCAGTTTGTGGCTGATGTAATAGATGGCTCTTTCTTTTCCTTCATGATCATTTTGTGCCAGTAATGCCCCCAGTGCTGAACTAGTGTTTGAGATGTATAGGATCAATGGCTTTCCATGAATGGGAGGAATGAGGACTGGTGTTGACAGTAGGTAATCTTTGATTTTCTGAAAGTCTTCTTGACATTTATCTATCCATACAAAGGGGATACCCTTGTGCAACAGATACTGGAATGGGTGACACTTATCTGCCAATTGGGCTATGAAACGTCGAATAGATTGTACTCTGCCTTGTAGAGTTCTAAGTTCACTAATTCCTCTAGGTGGAGGCATGTCTATGATGGCTTTGACCTTTGCTGGATCAACCTCTATGCCTCTTCGGGAAACTATGTATCCCAAGAGTTTACCTGATGTGACCCCGAAAACACACTTCTTAGGATTTAGCCAGACTTTATACTCTTCAAGTCTCTTGAAAATTGTGTCGAGCACCTTCAGATGATCTTTCCTAGTTACTGATTTGGCCAATAAGTCATCTACATAATATTCCATTATTTTTTGCATCATGTCATGGAAGATTGTGGTCATAGCCCTTTGATATGTGGCACCTACATTTTTGAGACTGAATGGCATGACATTCCAACAATATGTACCTCATGGGCAAGTAAATGTCATTTTGTGCTGGTCTTCAGGAGCAATGCAAATCTGATTATAGCCGGAGAAACCATCCATGAGGGATAGCATCTCATATCTTGCTGTGAGGTCAACTATGATGTCAATATTTGGCAAAGGAAAGTCATCCTTTGGGCATGCTTTATTTAGGTCTCAAAAATCTGTACATACGCAGATCAACCCATTTGGCTTTGTTATCGGCGCCAGGTTAGAAATCCATTCAGCGTAGTCAATAGACTGTATGAATCCGACGTCTAGTAATTTCTTTAACTCGGCCTTGACCAATAGAGCAACTTGAGGGTGCATTTTGCTCAATTTCTGCTTGACTGGTTTAGCATTAGGTAATAGTGGCAGATGGTGCAGAACCAGTTCTGGGTCCAATCCTAGCATGTCAGCATAGGACCATGCGAAGTTGATTTTTCATTTTGCAAAGAATTTATGAAATTCTGATCTCTCTTCTTCAGTCAATGATGCAGCAAAGAGGACCATCTTGGGGTCTTTTGCAATTGATATGTTATCCTCTATTGTGTCCTCGATAAGCATAGCCGATTTCTCCTGCTGCACCAGGAGAAAGTCCAGTCCTCCATCTTTGGGTGCCTCAGAGAGGTTTTCACCCGCATATACGTCCTTTATTTTTAGTATTTTATCATCAAAAGGTGCCTTTTGGTTTTCACCTAGAGATGTTTCATTTTTTATTTTATTTTTATTTTTACTTTTGCAACTAGAGGACGGAGCAGTCTCGCCAAAGTATGTCATGCAGTCTAAATCAATGGCGAACCCTGATTTATGGTCCCCACTGGGTATGCCTTCTCGTAATCCCATAAATTTAGCAATTGCCTCATCATTCTAAAATGTGTCCAGGACTGGCGGTCCTTGTTGGTCCCAATCGACTGGCTCAGGGTAAACTAAGGAAATGCCATTGTCAATGTTGGTGAATTGAGGTGAGGATGTGGATAGCATGCAAACAGATTCAGTGATGTTGTAGATGAGATTATCATCATCCAACTCTACATCGGACTCTATCCAATATTCTCCTTCACTAGTGTCATATTCGTTGTCAAAATAAGGGGTGAAGGTTTTAGAGCCCTGGTTGTCAATGTTGTCTGATACTTTAGATGGATTGGACTAAGGGGGTTCAAATGATGGGTGTTGTATGTCATGAGAAGTGGTAATGGTACTTTGACTATTTGGTGCCTGTTCAATTTTGAATGTTTGCCAAAACCGTTGTTCAAAGGTCAGTTCCCCTGGTTCGACAAACAAATCATCAAGACAACAGTCACTTAGGGATCATTCTGAGCCAAATTCCCACTCTTGGGAGTCAGTTTCGGTGAGGGTTTCCTTAGTGGTCTCGACACTTTTTGAAGCTTGTACTCGCTCACTCGAAAGTCCAATGATACATCGATCATCATTTTTGGGTGATCCAAACCCTAATCCAAGATACTTCAGAATTTGAAAATTTTCTATGGGTTCCCTTCGGCCAGTTTTATTTCTTCCTAGGCCACTAGTACCATCGTAGCCTTTAGCCTTCATTATGTCATAACCCTTGCCATACTTTTGAACTGGTAATGGGGGTAGTGTGATAGTATCCTTATAGATCCATCCTGTAATGTCAGCAAGGTCTTCATTACTCATGTCTCCCCACTTGATAAAAACTATTTTCGGTGGAACTTTGAAAGTTTCCCTGGGTTCCATTCTGAAACATGGCCAACCATATATCTTTGGAGACTTGGGTATTGTTGTTATGCTATATGTTGTATTTAGTTTGAACTCTCCACAGCCGAGGTCCTGGATTTTGACAGTTGATTCAGTCTTAGGGTTTGCCAGAGGCGGTGGTGTGGCGGAAGACGTGGATGGAGCGGATGCGGACAATGATGTGAGTGTGGATGGATCAATGTATTTGGATGACAAGGAGCCAGGTGCTTCCCAATTAATAGGCACTCGATTTTCAGAAATACCCCTTAGGTTTGTACAATATTGGAAGAGGTTGGGGTCTCTATATATTGTTATTTATGTGCTGTCAAATGGAAACTTTAGGCATTGGTGATATGTGGACGGAACGGCTTTTAAGGCATGAATCCATGGATGGCCGAGCAAGATGTTATATGGTAGCTCCAAATCCAGGACCTAATAGGTTGTGTCCATAATGACTGGTCCCACTCTAATAGGGAGAGAGATAACGCCACGTGAAGAGCGTTCCTCGTCATCGTATGCTTTGATCACTATACTCTTTGTTGGGTCTATGCACGCATCAGAGAACCCTAGAGCCTTAACTAGTTTGAGGGAGCATATGTTCAATCCTACTCCGCCATCTACTAAAACCTGTCTAACTTTGTGCTTGTGGATAAAAGTTTCTATGTGCAATGCATCATTGTGGTTGGTTTTAGGTGATGAGTAATCTTGATCCGAGAAGGTGACTTGGTGAGGCGTAGTGAGATATCCCACCATGGTTTCAAATTGATTGACATCGATGTCCTTGGGAACCAACGACTCAATCAAGGTTTTATCTAGGATATCTTTGTGTGCGGGAGATATACGAAGCAACTCAAGTATAGAGATTTGTGCGGGAGTCTTTCCTAGGTGGTCAATGAGGTTGAACTCACTTTTGGGTTTCCATTGTTTTATGGTCGGGACAGGTTGTGACTGTTTAGCAGATGGGCCTAGTATGGTGATTTTGGTTTGTCTAGCGGGAGGTCGACTAGCTATAGTGACCTTGCCACTGCGAGTAGTAGCATTACATTGGGGTGCTCTCTTGACTATAATGGTATTGATGTATTCATCATTAGTTCAGACATTATTTATAATAGGTCCACTAGAATAATCATACTTGGCTTGGGTGAAGTTAGCTTGATTATTGTTCATCTGTGGACCTGAAGTGGAGGCCTTATGAGAACCATGGTCCTACAATGGATTCTTATGGATAGTATGATCTGAATTGGAGGCAAATTGAGATCCACCTACTTCAATCACACGACTTTCGATAAGATCTTGTATTAGGTTTTTCAATTGTCAACAATTAGAGGTTGTATGTCCTTTTGCTCGATGGTATTCGCAAAATGCATTGTCATTCCACCATGCTGGTTTGAATTGTCCTGGGTCATACGGTTTTGGTTCTTGGAGCGTAATGACCCCATTCTGGAGACATTTCTTAAGGACTTCTTCAATGGGTTCACCTAAAGAGGTGTATGTGCAACCCTTAGGAAATTGTCTTGTCTAACGGTATTGTCCCTAGCTATTTTAACTGTTCTGATTGTTTGAAGGGACATTAGTAGGGGGTGTCGATGTCGTTGTTGGTTTATGTTGTTGTTGGACCCCTTTTAGGGCCAGTACAGGACCCACATTGTTTGCAGTCTTTGCATCAACAACACCGTCATTTATAACATGCTTATTTTTGACCCAGTATTTATTTTTGTTAGTGGTTGGATTGGCATTTGTGTTTTTGGTACCATATCTTAGTTCTCAATTTGCAACAAGGGATTTCTCAATCTAGACCCCTTTTTCGACTAAGTCTGTGAAGTTTGTGCAGTAATGTACTTGCAATGCAAATTTTAGGGGACCTAGAAGTGTTTGGACGAACATGTCGACTTTCTCCCTTTTGGATATGTCAATGTGACATCGACTAGCAAGGATTCTCCATGTTTGAAAGAATGGGATAAATGTCTCACCAACATCCTCTTGTGTGAGAGTGCACAAGCTAGTGATACAGGTATCCATGTCAATGTTGTATGCATAATTTTTTATGAATTTCTGTTTAAGCTCATCCCATGTCTGGATGTCCTTTTGTGTGGAAAACCATTCAAGGGTAGGACCTGCCAGACTTTTAGAGAAAAGTCTCATCAAGTATGTTTGTTCATAGGCAATGTCCATACAATTGGTTGCAAATTCACGAACATGTTCAATGGGGTTTGTCTTGCCTCTGTATTTTGTGAAATTGGGTGACACATATCCCAGAGGAAATGGAGGCATGTATAAGCTCATGTCGAATGGGTATACATTTAGGTCATATGAGATTTCTGATTTCTTGCCTGAAATGTATATGTTTTGAATAGTTTTTTCTAAACCCATCAGTCTTGTTTGGAGGGCATCCATAATAGGGTCATTTGTGTTTTTGTATGTTGGATTGCTTGGTACACCATAGGTCCCTATTTGTTGTGCATGAATATTGGTGTATTGTGGCGATATGGATTGTTGTGACATGTATGATGTGTGCGGATTGGCGTGTTGTTGATATTGAAAGTTATGATTGGGTGCATGTTGATGAGTATGAACGTTAGATGAGTAGGTTGGGATGTGTCCCCCAGCCATGTGTGTCATTATCTGGGGGATGTGATGACCATGAATGTTATGATATGTTAATGATGCCATGGGTTGTGTAACTTGGCCACCTTGTGCGAATTGTTGGGTTTGCACAAGGGGAATGTTTGTATTTGTACCTTGGGAGGTAATGACATGTGATTGCGTTGTCATGTTAACATTTTGTTGTTGTCCTTGGATAAAGATATGTCCTTTGCCTCCTCCCAAAGGATTTTGTGAGATACCACTGAGTGGATATGTCAAAGGTGTGCTTGTGGTAGTAGATGTAGCTGTCAAGGGGGAATTAGTGTGACTTGATGATGCCCCCATGGCATTTACCATAGTGGTAAAGAGAGGATTGGAGTAACTCACCCACATTGCTGAGGAGCCAAGAGTGGTTCTAACCAATTGTGATAGTGTCATGGATGTTGTGTGCATTGTGGATGATTGTGATCCTCTAATGGATGTTGCGTTTATTGAGTTGGAGGTGTTTGGGACGTTGGGAGTAGCATGCACTGTCATTGTAGTGTCAAAGAAGGTATTGCTCGTAGTGTTTGGAGGTTGACCACTGTGTGACATGTTATGCATGTTGTTGACATTAGGGTCTAGAGGTGTTGATTGTATCATGGTAATGTCGAATCCTTGGGGTAATTTGGCTCCTTGACTCAAGAGTATGGCCAAGTATCTGTCTCTGTCGTAAAGGACCATTTTTTCAACAAATTGAGAGGCCTCTAGGTCTTGCGCTGCTACCTCTAATTTTTCCTTGAGTATTTGACCGTACTCATCTTTATGCAAGAATGGTTCAAATGGACTGTTTGATGAGGGTGGTGTCGTCGTTAGAGGTTGATTGTTTGTACTGCCAAATGGATCATCAAAGGTCCAGTTTGGGTCATACATTGGATTGTTGACAGTGGACGTGGGGTCTTGCTGAAAGTTTTCCATTTGTCATTGTTGTTTTTGAAGTCTGGTTTCCACCATGAAATGAGATTTCTCAAATGAAAAATGACAACTAAATGTAGTGATAACACTATGTAAGGTCTAAGTTCAAAATGACGACTAGGATGACTAATGTTTTTGGATTTTTGTGAATAGGATATGCAATGTGTAGACTTAAAATGCAATTTAAGACAAGGGTACCTAAGCACTTCTAAGCTCAATTCTTTTTTTCGATTTCAGTTACTAAAGGACTTTGTTGAAAATGACAAGGTGACAAGGTCTAAATGACTAGTGAGTTTTCCTAACTAGACTTTTGAGTTGGAAAATCTCGCAAAAGAGGACAATGACTAAAAAGGGGTTTGACAACTTAGTCTAAAAGAGCCTAGTTTCGAAAGCAATGACGTTGCAAATTGTGCTAAGATTTGCCTAATCCTAAGTATGCAAAATGTGAACCTAGGGACAACCTAATGCCAAATGTATGCAACTAAAAATAATAATGAAGGATGAAACCTATGGTGACGAATGCAAACTAATGGAAAAAGTTTTGAGCAATTTCAAAATTGGTTTCTGACAGGATTCCTTTGGAAACTGAGTTTGACAAAATACTGACAAAGTGTGGACTCAGATTTGGACCTGTTTTAGGGTTTGATTCGTGACAGGTGAATGTGTCATTTAAAGCTGTGAATGCGTCACAATTTGTCAAATGCGGTTTGTTTTTGCATTTGTGGCTTTTGGATAGTCAGATGCGACTCAGTTTTGCATATGCAGCTATGCGGTGTTCAACAAATGCGATACAGTTTTGTTTAAAATTGATTTTCTTGTCATTTTGATGGCAAGTTTGATCTGTTTGGTGTTGAATGTTTTGTTTAGAACTATAATGAAACCATAAAGCACTTGACAAACACAGTGTTTTGAATGTAACCAATCGCACATCAGATAAGCATAATCCTAGGTTAGGCCAGGATAGTATTCACTAGATTCCACGCGAGTTTCCCCAACCGCATATCTGTAGCGTGTGAATTCAGAAGCTTGGTTGCACGAGCTCCCCCTTACAGTGCACTCTCTTCTCAGGCCAACCAAGCTTCCAACCCCCATGAAACTCCCATGGCAAGTTGATCCCCTCTACTACAAACTGTGAAAGTGTGGATGCCTTCACAACGACTGGTGCTATGCTAGCAAATAGAAGGTTTTTGGCTTACTACACAAAGGTTTTTAGTTCAGGACCCCCATTCGAGTGGCCATACATGGGGCAAGAGATTAATCACCAATAAGGTGGCACTCTAGCCTGAAGAGGTTAAGCTCAACAGGGTTTAAGGGAGTACAACTCTGTCCGTATGACACATTCGCACTCGCAATCTTAGGTTTTCCCTTAAGATTTACATTTATATACCAGTCGAGGGTAGCTTGGCTTTAGCTCCATTTCCAGTTTGAGTCATGTTGGGGTGATGAAATCCCCAGGTAGGCCCAATTTCTAGAGTTGGTAACTATTTCTCTTACACCCAAGATCGCCTGAAAGTGCAAGGGGAGAATATACTCCAATATACCAAATCGTTAGGTAAGAACAAATAAAAACGAGTCTGGTTTTTGATCACCAAGTTTTCACAAGGTGAGAGCATACTACCCTATCATTTTACAAACACATTCAGACATAGAAAACAGAGGTTTGTTTTAATTGCACCAAAAATAAAATGTGAGTTACACTACTAAAAATGCAAGCACATTGTTTTGATGTTTAGCCTTTGACAATCGAACCTACAAGACAATCCATTTGTAGTTTTAGTGTTTGTCTTCAACCAATGAAAAGTAACCGCTAACAAGCTGCAAATCCTGATTAGTAACAAAAATCCTATGCTAGGAAGAATGCAGGAAATAAACAGGATAAAATAAATGCATAAAACAACAAAAAACCAAATGTAAAATAACAGAAATCTTACCAGACGATTGCATCATGACAGAGTGATTGTGTCACTCTGTGTATCAGATGCATTCCAATATTTCAAATGCGGCTTTCCTGAAGTCGATTGCATCACGACAAAGCAATTGTGGCTTTTTTGTTGGCAGATGCGTCGCGACGCATTAGATGCGTCATGATTTAAAAAAAGTGGTTGCGTCACTCCGTACCTGTACCTGCAAAATAGTAGAAAACACAAAAAAATGTACGAAAATAACCTTAAAAATGGAGTTAGGTTCACCAATGTAACTGAGGGTAATTTTTCAGGTTTAGATTAGATCGATCAAATCAATGTAAAAGACAAAAACCCAAAGTGATTACAAAGTGCAAAGGAAGCGAAATGTAAAAGAACAAGTATACCTGATAATTGCTGGAGCTTCCATGACTCACCTTCGTAACACCTTCTTACTTGTTGGATAATGCTTTGCCCTCAGATCCGTCGTGTGAGCAATCTGCAAATATATGCCTATGTCCTACACTAAGCTTTGAAGGATTTGCATAAAATGTCTAAAGCCTATGCCTAAATTCCTATGATTGCCAATGTCTATGCCTAAACAATGCTAAGACTTGATCAAATAAAAATAATAATTGCTATGAAAGTTTAAGTGTGCAAGTACCAGAATGTATATTATGTCCGTGTGTGTGTAATCAAAAACTGAGAGGAAAATGACATTTTACAAAAAATGTCATTTTGAATGGACGGGTGAGATCGAATTCTAAGAAAGACCTAGAATGAGAGGTCTAGATTAAATATGAGAATCCCTAATTAGGGTTAGGGAAAATTCATTAATCGAATGGTCAAGATAATATCTCAGATAATTGGATCAACGGTGGAGAATAAATGAGAAAATTATTTCAAAAATAAAGATTTTTGAAAAAGAAGAAGATAAAGACTGCCTGATTTGTGAGATTCAAAAAATCAAGAAGATAAGAGTTGAACTGAAGATCAGATTTGGAAAATCAATAATCTGCCCGATTACTTGATTTTTAGAAGATTAGTTTCCATTTTGAATTGAGTTAATTCAAATTATGGATTTTGTGAAATAATAAATAATTTTTCCAATTATTTACCAAAATGAACTGACAGTTAAGAATGTGATGACATTTTAAATAATTTAATTTATTTAAAATGAGAGGAATATTAATTTGGCAATTAAATAATTAAAGATAATTATTTAATTTTAGAATAAGATTAAATAAATTAATAAATTTATTTAATTATGACAATTAGTGACATATTACATAAATAAATGTAATTCATTTATTTAATAATCGAAGAAGAATTAATGGGTAATTAAATAAATTAAGAAATTTATTTAATTAAAGGAAGACTTAGACAATTAATGACATGTTTAATAAATAAATAAAATTTATTTATTTAATAATCATGAAGAATAAAAGGACATGAATTAATTAAATAATTATGAATTATTTAATTAATAGTCGAATGTGGACCAAGGACATAATTAAATGTCATAATTATGCTAGGATGAAAGTGGTAAAAATGAAGCTTGCAGGCCTAGGTCATTTTTAGGTGTCTACAACCATAATATATTAACAACCATGTTATCAATTCTAAATTCCATTATTTTATCATCTTATTTTTCTTTTTTGAAAACCATTGAACTATCTAAAGTGTCAAATTTTTCTATGGGTAAAACTTGGTTAATGAGTATTTTATAAATTTGAATTTTAATGCATAGTGTACTTAATTGATATATTATCATTATCATTAATTAAATTGTAAATTTTAGTTATTATTATATTTGAATCTATCCAATAGTTGCATAGTATGATGGTCAAGATATTGTGGTGTTTCTCTTGCCATCAAGGTTCAAACCCCATTTGAATGTTTAAATTGGGGATGAGGTCCCCCATTTGTGATCTCACTAGTTCATAGCTTTGGGTAAAAAATGTTTACCCCTTAAAATATATTTGAATCTAGGTCTTGTTGTCTTAACTGTAATTTTTTTCGTAGTCTACACCAAAATAATATATATATACCTAAAATTAAAAATAAAGCTAATAGAAAATGATGTCACTCAAGGACTTGAACTATAGTCACCCCATTGTAGATTAGATAAATTTCCAAAACTAATTCCCAATTGGAATTGGAGATTGGTCATGGTTGAATTGGTGCTCACACATAAAAAGATATGGTTAAATTGCATGCATCCACTAAATAGGAACATTGTTTCATTTTTCAATACAGAAGAAATAAATTTAGTTATTAAATTGATATTAAAATTAGTTATATTAGCAATAAAAGAAATGAAAAAAGAAAGAATAATTAAAGGAATATAAATATGTTTTGATTTAGGTCTATAAAATAGTTGTATATACATTATTTTTTCAATTTTATTTTGTATTGTTTCATATATGATTTTGTAATTTTTCTTCTTTCTTTCTTCTTATTTTATTTTGTTATTTTATTTTTGTTGTAGGTTACAAAAGGAAAATTAAGTAGAGGATGCTTCTACTTCCAATCATCCTTTCTTGCAATCTTCACATTTATTTAAAATCATTTCTTACATTTCCTTTTTTTTACATTGTTGATTTCATGTATTTTATTTATTTTTTGTCTTTTTTATTATACAAAATTTACCCCACATTAACTATTTTACATATTTTACCTATTTCAAATTTACAAGTTTTCAAAGGTTGCATGATACCTCTATAGGTATGAGCTTCTATAGTGACATAGAAATTATTTTGTAATGACTTATAGCAACTAGAGAGTTGTAGCGAAGGTTTTGAAACAAAGTATAGTTGTTATTTTTTAAGCTCGAACCTAGATTAGAAACAAATGAAGTATAGAGTTATAATTTTTTGATAAAATATTTTTACAAATTAACCACTTTACAATGTTTCCCTTTAATTTCTCGTTTGCATGTAGACCTTTCAAATAATCTACAAATTATGAGTTGTAATGAAGTATAGAGTTATGAGTTAGAAAAAATATTTAATTATTTTTCTTAATATAAATTACAAATTGTATTCTAATAATCTAACTACAAGAAATACATTAATTAAAAGGATCCATTTTATTAATTTATAAATTATTTATTTTATTAAAAAAATCTATTTTATGAGATGTAAATATATTCTTTCTTTTTTTTTAAATTATAAGATACAAATTAAAAAAAATTGTTTTGACTACCTATCAAGAAACATCTATAAATTCTAAGAGCTACTAAGATACAGGATTGTTTCACTTCCAATGAGCCCTACAAAATTACTCTGACAACCAAAAAAAATCATTTTTTTAAAAGCAAAAAGAAATCTCTTTTTAAACTGCAAAAATATATTAACAATTAGAAAATTCTAATTTTTAGCACTATATTAAGAGTTCTACAAGCTGAAAAAATTATGGGATGTTTATCCTCCCAATTGGAAAAATCTCTTTTATATAGAATTATTAGAAAATTTTGAGTTAATATGTTAATAGTGGAATTAAGATAAGCTTACCCATTCCTATGTAAAAATATAATAGATTGGATAAACTACACATGAATAAGTCCAAAAAAATGCCAAGGAACATTAAACTTGTTTGCAATATCAAACACCCAATTACCTTGAGAATTGTGCCTCTCTATCACTTGTTCAAAAGTAAAACCTCCTTCCTTTCTCAACAAAACAATTATCATGTCTTCCTCTATCTTCCTTCTCCTCACAATCAAGAGAAATCCCATCTAAAAATGTTTCAATTTTGATATCTTGGCAAGAAAATACAAAATATGCCATCTTTCCATAATTGTATGCCAAGTTCTAATTCGTTGAAGCCTGCTCCATATGCATTGCAAAACACCAGGGCAAGAGCAGGTGAAATATTCAAACAAAAATGTGTGGTCAAAAGTACTTAGCCACTTGTTGTTTCTTTTAAATGAATTAGGTGGGAGAGATTTAAAACTGAATTCAAATTTAACTGTAGTAGTGATTGTAACTGTGAAGAATGGAAGGAGGGCAATGGAAAAAAAATGGGAATGGAAATTTTAGAGGGCACCACACCAGCCACCTAAGCGATCAACGCTTAGTGTGTGATGGTTAAGCCCAACCTGCTTTAACTGAGATATTGGGGGTGTATGGGGTTTAGCACTTAGTTGTTATAATGATAGGGTCAATAATTTATGGAAGCTTGTCAAATCATCCTGTTAGTATATATATATATATATAAAGAGATATACATTTGAAGTATTTTTCATGTCTAAGAATTATTTTTTCAATATTCAGCTTGTGGTTTCATCATGCTAAGGTCTAATAGTGCAAAATCTAAATCTCAATGTTGAACCAACTTTGACTGATAAGTTTTAGAATTATTCCAATTTTAAAACTAGCATATACGTCTTAAATATTAATTTATATAATATATGTTGAGATATATCATTTTTAATCCATTATTTTTCATTATAAATAATTTTTTTGAAATAATATTATCATTAAAAAATACACCTCAAAAATGATTATTTCAACCTATATTATATAGATTAATATTTTAGATATAGATGCTAGTTTACAGTCGTAGCACAATTATCAATAATATTATATTAAATATTAAATTAGGTTTAATATACTAGATTTAATACATATTTTATTTAATTGTATGAAATGATAATATTATGTTATTTTTTTATAAAGGGTAAAATGGGTTTTACAGGGACCTGAAACCGCAAAGTTTATAGAAAAAAAAACAAGACACAAAAGTCCAGCAGAAAACACCAGCTGCTCAAAAAAGACAGGAAAGAGCAAACAACAGCCATCCACAACAGACCAGAAAGGTCAAGCCAAAAGGAACAACAAAGCAAACAACAAAAAACCCGCCACAACTAACTCAGAGTCTTGGGGACAGACTCTATCTCCGCCTCCAAGTTCTACATATCATTGACACCCTTTTTAAAGATTTGAATCATCTTTGGAGTAGGGGTGGCCTTTCGCTTTAGATTGGCTCTGGTTCTCTGAGAAATGCTAGCATCCGTATCCTGAATTTTGTCATCGGTTTCCTCCAGATCCACCACCAGAGACCCCTGTTGGGCTATGTCAATCTTCTCAGTCATCGCATTAATGACAATGGCATTGTGTCTAGCCATTTGATTGTTCTGCTCTGCAATAATTTTGATGGTGTTCCTCATATTCTCAACCTTAGCTTCAATATTTATGTTTTTGAGAGAATCCTTACTAAGACCATGACCACCACTATCCATGTCTTTCTTTTCAATCGCAGAAACCTTGGCACCCAACTCTTCTAGCTTGCTTTGAAGGGTCCCATTTTATCTTTTTAACTCATTAATTTCATTGAAAGTCCATTCCAAGAGTTTGAAATGGGAATCAACATTAGTTTTGGCTAAATTCATAACATCCAGAGAGGGATCCCTTCCAATATTAAGATGTGTTTTCTCAAGTTCAGGAGTAACAGGGGAGTCATCTTTAGTAGATCTGACCATCAAAGAGTGGACGCAAGACTCAGTTTTGTTGGCACCAAGCTCCTTCGAGTCAAAGGAATCTTCAGAATAGGAAACAAGGTTTTTAGCCTGGGGGTTCTTATCAACAAGACTCTTCTTAATGGAGGGGCTTCCCAGCTCAAACTTAGCACAAGCTCTGTCAGAAAAAGGGATAGGGTTTTTATTCCCAGAAGGGATAGCATGCAGACTAAGGACAATTCTAGCTGGACTTAAATTAGGCATAAACTCCGAGCAACTGGTGTAATACCCCCATGTTACTGATATTCTTTGCTACTATTTGTTACTCTTATGTGTTAGTGCGATACAGGTTTGTGATGGTGACTAGTTCACTGATTTGGTGTGTGTGGTTGTCTCCTGTATTAGGGAATTCTATTTTCTTTTGTTTCCCGGCTTCCAGGAGTAAGCCGAATTTATGGGGGGGAGGATGTAATACCCCTCCTCTTACTGTTTAGACTTATTATTTTCTATGCTTTTTTTTTATGCGTTGATACTGTGATTGTACTCCTTATGGTTTGGTTTGATGGTACTATTATTGTCTGAGTTGGTGGTTTGGTTACTAGACTTTGATGACGATGTTATTCCATTTCTGGAGATGATTATTTCATATGACATTATGATTGGTGATGTTAGTTGATTTTATGAATTATGTTAGGATGCAATGATTTAATAAATTATGTTATGAGATGAATTGTTAGTTTAGAAATGTACTCTCATCATTTGTATTATAATTGTTAGAATAGATGTGATGAAAGGACAGTGTAGCATCACTCGTTCACGAGTGCCATGCTACGCTGCAACTCCTTCTCACAATGTAATGCTTTGATTTTATATATATATATGCACATGTACACGACCTTGTTTGGATGCAAGAATTGCAGGTACATAGTCTTGATTCCACCTGCTTTGGCAGGACAGGGCGAGCACCAATAACCCAACCGTATGATGTTGAAACAGAGGTGACAATGAAGTCATCTCGTCCCATGATGTCAGACCGTCTTGTTTGAGTGGTATTGTGCGTTCTTGTAATTGTCATTCTTTGTGGTTGTCGTTTGTGTTTTGTCATATGTTACTTATGTTGGTATTTTATAAGTTGTGATTGATTTAATTAAATGATGGTAATAATTGTTTATTATAATGTTAGATTAAATTGTATGAAAATATTTAAATGTTTTAGTTATTTTAAAAAAAAATCATGTGTTTTATTAAATGGTAATTAAATATTATATTGTGTTTATTATTTTAATTAATTAACTTGTTGAGGATAATTATTAGAATAAATTATTTAAATTAATTAGATAATGTACTTTGCAAGTAAAGTTGTAAAAATAGAAATTAAAACAAAAGTATTGAAGAATAGAAAAATAAATAAATAAAAGAATGGAAAAAGTTGTGTGAACGAATGAGAGTTGAGATTTGACTGAAAAGCTTGCTTTCAAAGATATAATTTCTTTTATTGTGGATTTTTGAGAGCTTTTGGAGGAAATTGGTAATATCTTTTATTTAATTGAAATTTTTGAGAGTTTTCACAAATAGAGGATTATTGAGATAGAAGTTGTGCAAGTTAATTGTTCTGTACTGTTGAGTCTTCTGAAGTTTTCGAGAAAGATATTTCAACCTTTTGCTTGCTATATTTTGAGGAGAGTTTTAGAAAAGGATTTTCAATCTTTTGTTGGTGTTATTCTAGAGAGTCTTCTGAACAAAGCATCAGATTCGAGTTCAAGCATGAAATTTTGGAGAGAAGATTTTGAAATAGAAACGAGAGGCTCTTTGTAGAGGCCATCGGGGCCAAGCAAGCTTCATCAATAGTCAGCAACACAGGAATCCGGGTTCCACTTGTTTTTCCCTTGTTTTCTCCTTCATCTTTCTGTTTCAGAGAAAAATATAATTAATTAAAATGATTTGTGTGAGGAAAGGAAACTTTTGTTTGAATGGAAAATTACTAAAAGAGATTAGACTAGTTTTCTAAAAAGTTAATGGATTGATTTCAATTTGTCAAAACAAAAACCTACATCTTCTGAAATGTCCAATTTGACTATAATGGGATTTTGGGAAAATTGTTTCCTCTTTGAAAATAATGAATTTGAGATTTTTTTTTAAATATATTTATATATGAATGTATTTATTTGCCCCTCTATATTTTACTCTGTTATATTAATATATATAAATATATATATTAGTATTTTAAATTATGCTGGTATCTCTGTGCGTCAGCCGTACGTATCACATTTTTTTTCATAGAAAAGAATGAAAATTAATTTCGGAATCGAACTATGTTGTTTTAAATTGTAATTGTAATTTTTAAATGTGTAGGGGAGGGTTGAAGGGATGGCCGAAGCCATACCCTTCGTCCCTCACCCCCTACCGTGGCTTATTGCACACAACAGCCTTATAGACTGCTGTGCGCAACAGTCTTTATGACTGCTGCGTGCAATAGTTAATAAGACTACTGCGGGCAGTCAGTAGGGCCGTTGGCCCTTTTTCCTTATGTGAGTTTTTTTTTTTTTATATTTCTTATATATATATAAATATATATATATATTGGTGTATATACTTATTTTATTAAATATAATAATTATAATTTATTTTATTTAAAATGTAATTATAATTATATTATTTGATATTATTTTATTTTAAAATGTAATTTATGTATTATATTTAAAAAGGTTAAATAATGTTTATGTATATATATATATAGATAGGGCATTATTTTATCATTTGTTTTGTTAAACAAATAATTTAAACAGAAAATTTGCCTTAATTCGTTGTTTGTGGATTATGTCGAGAAAATTGCATTTCGATATATTTGATGATTGGAATCTGATATTTTTTTGTAATGATCAATCATTTGGTAAAATTAATTAAATTATTTAATTGGGAATGAAATTAAATTTAATAGTGCAATCTTACAAAATATAGTTTGAGTTTTCTTTTACGTTATGGTTATTGTTTAGTGTTGTCCTTGTGGGAACCCTGTTATCTTGCAACCCTTGTTCTAGAGGCATGTTTAATTTTTAATGCTAGCCTCGCTTTGGTTATACCTTTGGATTTGAAACGTATTGGTTTTATGCTTGGAAGGGCTGAACGATGTTGTTAAGACTTTTGGTTATGAGTTATCGCGAGAGGGTTAATGCCTCACATGTTCTTGTTTTGAGTTTTATGCTTTATATGTTATAGTTCAACCCTTGCCTAGATTTGGTTTTTGTTAGGGGTCATAGGGAGAGTGGCTCTTCGTGGGCGTCGGCGCCTCGCAATGAGGAAGGGCTCAGGATAACCCACGTAAGAGTAGTTAAACAAGTGATAACCTAAAAATAGAACTCATGGGGATAGGTAGTAAAACACACAAGATAATAAACATTGGATACCTCATCTATGCATTAGGGCTATCATAGACTAATGATAGACTGAGAAGGCCATGGTCGGCAAAGTCATAGTCTCGTCTTCATGAGAGATTATCAGCTCCGCATGAGCTACCCTATGGTGTCGGTGCCTTAGTTAGGAGGAAGGGCCAGGAGATCCATAGATGGTTGTCAGCGCCTCAGTTTGGAGGAAGGGCCAGGAGATCCCATGAGAGCTATGCGATGACACTCTCCACTAGACACCCGTTTGCCTTGTTTCCTTATTGCCTCTGGAATTTGTATTTTGAATGTTGTATCAGTTATTTTGGAATTGTATTCTATTTATTATTACAGTTTGATTTGGAAATATATTTTGGATGTCGTATCAGTTCTTCTGGAATTGTATCCTTAATGTTGTTTCAGATTCTTTTGATGTTGATTTATGAATGTCCTTTGGTGACTTGTTTATCTATTATTGCTTTAATCAATTGTGATGAGTTTCATAGCTTTATCTTATTGTTGACTCGTAAATGTTGTGGAATATGTTGTTGTATTCTTTGAGTTTGTAATTGAGTTGTACTATGTTGTTCTTGGAGTCGGTTTGGCATTCATGGTCGGGTTCTCTTCCTTGTCACCTCTAAGCACAGGGGGTGAGTTATTTATAATTCACATGGTTGGGTGGAACGTGCTCCACACCCATTGGGTTCCCCATCAACATCCTAACATCTCAGCATATTTGCAGTTGGAGTTGTACCAATGTTCACTTTGTAATTCAGAGTTTATTGTACTTTGTATCATCCCACATGTTTGGGAAATATATTGTAATTCATTTATCAAGAACTTGTAATCTTATGTTCAAACGATGATGTAATAGTTAAGATCCTTTGTAACATTATTGAAGATGATTCTATATGATTGTAATATGGGATGTAGTGATACTTTCACTCTTGGTTTATGGATGTACTTTTATTAATGAACATTGTAATATAATTGGTTAAGTTGTTTCATAATTATCTTTTACTTTTATTATTAGTTGTGTTGTGATGTGACCTCGCGTTCCCCAGAGAATGTATTGTTAAGTTGTTAATGTGCAATGTAAATGTAATTAATGTTAAATTGCATGTTTACTTTATGTTATTTAAAAAAAAAAATGTTTGCAATGTTTGTTCTCTGGGGTTTGCATGGCGGGCGTTACAGCTTGGTATCAGAGCACAGGTTTGCAAACGCTGGGGTCTCTGGGTAGTTTGTGTCCATTAGGGAACCTTTCGTTTGACTCTTGTGGTTTCTTGTACCTTTTTTTTTGTGTGTGCTTATTTTATTTTATTTAATGGCTTCCAAGAGTAAGCCATGTCCTAGGGGGGGAGGATGTAATACCCCCATGTTACTGATATTCTTTGCTACTATTTGTTACTCTTATGTGTTAGTGTGATACCGGTTTGTGATGGTGACTAGTTCATCAATTTGGTGTGTGTGGTTGTCTCCCATATTAGGGAATTTTATTTTCTTTTGTTTCCCGGCTTCCAGGAGTAAGCCGAATTTATGGGGGGGAGGATGTAATACCCCTCCTCTTACTGTTTAGACTTATTATTTTCTATGCTTTGTTTTGATGCGTTGATACTATGATTGTACTCCTTATGGTTTGGTTTGATGGTACTATTATTGTCTGAGTTGGTGGTTTGGTTAGTAGACTTTGATGATGATGTTATTCCATTTGTCGACATGATTATTTCATATGACATTATGGTTGGTGATGTTAGTTGATTTTCTGAATTATGTTAGGATGCAGTGATTTAATAAATTATGTTATGAGATAAATTGTTAGTTTAGAAATGTACTCTCATCATTTGTATTATAATTGTTAGAATAGATGTGATGAAAGGATAGTGTAGCATCACTCGTTCGCGAGTGCCATGCTACACTGTAACTCCTCACAATGTAATGCTTTGATTTAATGCTTTGATTTTATATATATATGCACATGTACACGACCTTGTTTGGATGTAGGGATTGTAGGTACATAGTCTCGATTCCACCTACTTTAGCAGGACAGGGCAAGCACCAATAACCCAACGGTATGATGTTGAAACAGAGGTTACAATGAAGTCATCTCGTCCCATGATGTCAGACCGTCTTGTTTGAATGGTATTGTGTGTTCTTGTAATTGTCATTCTTTGTGGTTGTCGTTTGTGTTTTGTCGTATGTTACTTATGTTGGTATTTTATAAGTTGTGATTGATTTAATTAAATGATGGTAATAATTGTTTATTATAATGTTAGATTAAATTGTATGAAAATATTTAAATGTTTTAGTTATTTTTAAAAAAAAGTCATGTGTTTCATTAAATGGTAATTAAATATTATATTGTGTTTATTATTTTAATTAATTATCTTGTTGAGGATAATTATTAGAATAAATTATTTAAATTAATTAGATAATGTGCTTTGCAAGTAAAGTTGTAAAAATAGAAATTAAAACAAAAGTATTGAAGAATAGAAAACTAAATAAATAAAAGAATGGAAAAAGTTGTGTGAATGAATGAGAGTTGAGATTTGACTGAAAAGCTTGCTTTCAAAGATATAATTTCTTTTATTGTGGATTTTTGAGAGCTTTTGGAGGAAATTGGTAATATCTTTTATTTAATTGAAATTTTTGAGAGTTTTCACAAACAGAGGATTATTGAGATAGAAGTTGTGGAAGTTAATTGTTCTATACTATTGAGTCTTCTGAAGTTTTCAGGAAAGATATTTCAATATTTTGCTTGCTATATTTTGAGGAGAGTTTTAGAAAGGGATTTTCAATCTTTTGCTGGTGTTATTCTAGAGAGTCTTTTGAACAAAGCATCAGATTTGTGTTCGAGCACAAAATTTTGGAGAGAAGATTTTGAAGCAAAAATGAGAGGCTCTTCGTAGAGGCCATCGGGGCCAAGCAAGCTTCATCAACAGTCAGCAGCACATGAATCTAGGTTCCACTTGTTTTTCCTTTGTTTTCTCCTTCATATTTATGTTTCAGAGAAAAATAGAATTAATTAAAATGATTTGTGTGAGAAAAGGAAACTTTTGTTTGAATGGAAAATTACTGAAGGAGATTAGACTAGTTTTCTAAAAAGTTAATGGATTGATTTCAATTTGTCAAAACAAAAACCTACATCTTCTAAAATGTCCAATTTGACTATAATGGGATTTTGGGAAAATTGTTTCCTCTTTGAAAATAATGAATTTGAGATTTTTTTTGAAAATATATTTATATATGAATGTATTTATTTGTTCCTCTGTATTTTACTCTATTATATTAATATATATATATATATATATATATATATATATATATTAGTATTTTAAATTATGCTGGTATCTCTTTGCGTCGGTCGTACGTATCACTTTTTTTTTCATAGAAAAGAATGAAATTGTAATTTTTAAATGTGTAGGGCAGGGTTGAAGGGACGGTCGAAGCCATACCCTTCATCCCTCACCCCCTACCGTGGCTTACTACACACAACAGCCTTATAGACTGATGTGCGCAGCAGTCATTATGACTGCTGCGCGCAGTAGTCAATAAAGAGTGTTGCGGGCAGTCAGTAGGGCCGTCGGCCCTTTTTCCTTATGTGAGTTTTTTTTATATTATATATTTTTATATATATATAAATATATATATATTGGTGTATATACTTATTTTATTAAATATAATAATTATAATTTATTTTATTTAAAATGTAATTATAATTATTTTATTTAATATTATTTTATTTTAAAATGTAATTTATGTATTATATTTAAAAAGGTTAAATAATGTTTATGGATATATATATAGATAGGGCATTATTTTATCATTTATTTTGTTGAACAAATAATTTAAACATTAAATTTGCCTTAATTCGTTGTTTGTGGATTATGTCGAGAAAATTGCATTTCGATATATTTGATGATTGGAATCTGATATTCTTTTTGTAATGATCAATCATTTGGTGAAATTAATTTAATTATTTAATTGGGAATGGAATTAAATTTAATAGCGCAATCTTACAAAATATAGTTTGAGTTTTCTTTTACATTATGGTTATCGTTTAGTGTTGTCCTTGTGGGAACCCTATTGTCTTGCAACCCTTGTTCTAGAGGCATGTTTAATTTTTAATGTTATCCTCGCTTTGGTTATACCTTTGGATTTGAAACGTATTGGTTTTATGCTTAGAAGGGTTGAACGATGTTGTTAAGACTTTTGGTTATGAGTTATCGCGAGAGGGTTAATGCCTCACATGTTCTTGTTTTGAGTTTTATGCTTTATATGTTATAGTTCAACCCTTGCCTGGTTTTGGTTTTTGTTAGGGGTCATAGGGAGAGTGGCTCTTCGTGGGCACCGACGCCTCAGAATGAGGAAGGGCTCAGGATAACCCACGTAAGAGTAGTTAAACAAGTGATAACCTAAAAATAGAACTTAGGGGGATGGGTAGTAAAACACACAAGATAATAAACATTGGATACCTCATCTATGCATTAGGGATATCATAGACTAATGATAGACTGAGAAGGCCATGGTCGGCAAAGTCATAGTCTCGTCTTCATGAGAGATTATCGGCTCCGCATGAGCTACCCTATGGTGTCGGCACCTCAATTAGGAGGAAGGGCTAGGAGATCCATAGATGGGTGTCGGCGCCTCAGTTTGGAGGAAGGGCCAGGAGATCCCATGAGAGCTATGTGATGACACTCTCCACTAGATACCCGTTTGCCTTGTTTCCTTATTGCCTCTGGAATTTGTATTTTGAATGTTGTATCAGTTATTTTGGAATTGTATTTTTATTAATTATTACAGTTTGATCTGGAATTTGTATTTTGAATGTTGTATCAGTTATTTTGGAATTGTATTATGTTTATTATTACAATTTGATTTGGAAATTTATTTTGGATGTCGTATCAGTTCTTTTGGAATTGTATGCTTAATGTTGTTTTAGATTCTTTTGATGTTGATTTATGAATGTCCTTTGGTGACTTGTTTATCTGTTATTGCTTTGATCAATTTTGATGAGTTTCATAGCTTTATCTTATTGTTGACTCATAGATGTTGTGGAGTATGTTGTTGTATTCTTTGAGTTTGTAATTGAGTTGTACTATGTTGTTCTTGAAGTCGATTTGGCATTCATGTTCGGGTTCTCTTCCTTGTCACCTCTTAGCAGGGGGGTGAGTTATTTATAATTCACATGGTTTGGTGGAACGTGCTTCGCTCCTCTTGGGTTCCCCATCAGCATCCTATCATCTCAGCATATCTCCAGTTGGAGTTGTACCAGTGTTCACTTTGTAATTCATATTTTATTGTACTTTGTATCATCCCACATGTTTGGGAAATATATTGTAATTCATTTATCAAGAACTTGTAATCTTATGTTCAAACGATGATGTAATAGTTAGTATCCTTTGTAACATTATTGAAGATGATTCTATATGATTGTAATATGGGATGTAGTGATACTTTCACTCTTGGTTTATGGATGTACTTTTATTAATGAACATTGTAATATAATTGGTTAAGTTGTTTCATAATTATATTTTACTTTTGTTATTAGTTGTGTTGCGATGTGACCTCATGTGCCCCATAGAATGTAACGTTAAGTTGTTAATGTGCAATGTAAATGTAATTAATGTTAAATTGCATGTTTACTTTATGTTATTTAAAAAAAAATTGTTTGCAATGTTTGTTCTCTGGGGTTTGCATGGTGGGAGTTACAATTGGGTTCAGTGTCATCACCCTTAGAGTGAGGAAGAGTATCCGGATTAGTGGGGACAGGCATTTTTTGATAATGCTCTACAATCAATCTAATCAACCCAGTATGCAGGATAGGGAATCTTCTAGGGTTTTTCTTATGATCATGCAAGGTTTTCCTCAGAGAACAAAAAAGATAATAGGGGAAAGAAACCCTAACCTTGTAGCGGAAGTGATTGAGCAAAGAAAAATGGTAGCCATAGACCCTGGTGAAGCGCCCGTCGACCGTAATGTACTCCATGATGACCCAAAGGACCTTTCTCCAAATGGATTTTATAGTGTCAGCTTCAAAGTAGCTGTTAGCAGTTTTCACCAAACTCAACCTTTCTTTATCTTTTTTAGGAAATCTGATCACGACTTCATCAGAAAAAACCCTGTCCCTGAAGAAATTCTTCCCATCAATAGACAAACCCGTAACATTAGCTATCAGATTTTCATTGGGCTCCACATTCCTACCAAACAGGGTCAGGTTTCCATTATTCCAATTTTTTACAAAGAGGTCTGTAGCCTCCTGATTGGAGCCATGGAGCTTCTCTAGGAAGGGAAGTAACCCGCTGCTTTTAACTTTATTCCAAACCTTAGCATTTTTTGTATGCATCTCATAGCTGTATGGATTGATTCTTTTCCTATCTCCACCCATTTTGGCCAACACAGTAGGGACGACATAGACAAAATCTTTACTAAAATTGGCCCCACCAAACTTGAGAACCCACAAAGTGTGCGGACCTTTCTTGCTTGCCGACTAAGACACTAAGCTTGGTCCCATACAATCTAATGATTGTGATGTGAAAGATCCAACTTGTCCTCATTAAAGGGATGACACGTCTCTTGTCCATTAAATTTATTATAATTCAATAGGGCACAGACATTAGAATTTAGATCACTAACAATAAGCCAGGTGCACAAATCATTACTCCTAACTCCTTCATTAGCAAAAAAATCTGCAACAGCATTGGCTTCTCTATAAGCATGTGATATTTTAATTTTATCAAATTTAGCCAAGGTCAAGATGGCGTCATCAACCCAAGATTTTATTGTCCATGAGGGGGGAGACTTGCCACGGAGGTAGTCAGTTATATTTTTGGAATCTCCTTCAAGCCATAGATTTTTAAAATTAAGACTTTGGGCTAATTTTATGATGTGAAAAGCGTCAGCAACCTCCACCAAATGATTGGTTTGAGAACCGAGAGGAGATGCCATCACACCAAGGAAATTACCAAAGGAATCCCTTATGACTCCACCACAGGTAGCCGCCCCTGGGTTACCTTTAGCCGCACCATCAAAGTTAGCTTTGATCCATCTATTAGGCAAAAAAGACTAGTGAACACCCTCTCTATCCTTCTTGGCTTTCATAGGAGGACAAGGCAAGTCAAGGCTATAATATTATGTTATTATTAATATTAGTATTATATTATTAATATATAAAATTACTATTACATTATTATTTAGTTATTATTATTAAGTTTTATATATTAATTAGGTTTCTCTTAGAACCCTAACCTTAAGCTTAATTGATTCATAAATAAATGATATTTTAACTATAACCTTAAATGTACTTCAACCCTCATCCTAACCCAAATCCAAAATAATCCCTAACATTAATCATAACCTTGAAAACTAAGCTTACATTTAACCTTAACTCTAATCCATAATAACATAAATGCAAATTAACCCTATCCCTAATCCTAATTGACATCTTATTCCTAAATCTAAGCCTAACCTTAATTGTAATTTTAATTCTAAAACTAACAATATACCCTAAAATCTTACCCTAACCCTAAACCTCACCCTAATTTTTTTTTTAATTACCTACATTAAATCCTAACCCTAACCCTAACCCTAACCTTTACCTAACTCCAACCATAACCCAAATCCAAAAACAACCCCTAATCCTAAATGTAACAACTATACTTACATCAAACCCTAACCCTAAACCATAATATCATAACCCTAACCTAAATCTACCCCTAATCCTAACTCACTTTCTAACCCTAACCATAAATCTAACTCTAAAAGTAAACCTAACCCTAATCCCTAAAACATAAATCATAATCATAACTTTAAGCCTAAACCTAACCTTAACCCTAATTGTAAACCATAATTGTAACCCTAACCTAACCCTTACCTTAACCCTAACCTCAAAACTCTTATTATTCAATTTAAATATTTATCTTTCATTATTCACCTACATTCACTCTAATAACCCTATCCATAACCCTAACCCTAAGGAAAATCCAAAAACAACACCTCCATTGCCATAACCCTAAAATATAATTTTATAAATCTAGTTACTCTAATCCTAACCCAAAACCATAATCCTAAACCTAAGCTAATGCTAAACCTAATCTTAACCTTAACTATAACCCTAAATCAAAGCAAAACACTAAACCATAAAAACATCCTATCCCTTAACCTACCCTAACCCTAAATGTAAACTAAACCTAACCTAACATAAAATGCAGATTCTTGAAAATAAAGAGATTATTATAGACCTTTGAAGGCATATCTAAGAAGGGTTGATGGCATGTACATGTCACCAAAAGTTATTTTTGAGGCGTGTTGAGGGACTGGTTCACTCGTGGGTGAATGGTTCTTAGTTAGGGCTTCCAAAATAACTTTTGAAAATCCTCTAATGATGGATCTTAGGTTCTATCTAACATAGGTCTCATTGTTGGAGTGACAAAAATAAATTCTACAACTTAGTTTCCATGGCTTGACAACAATGATGACAACTTGTGCAGCAATGCAAAATTTCTCCTTTAAGATCTCTTCAACTCTTCATCAACCTGTAACCTACACATACACAAAGAGGGAAAAACTGTTTTGTTTGTTTTTATGGGGGTTTTCCTTAGTCAAACCCTAGTTTGGTAATTAAACCTTGATAAAAATATAATGAAAAAGGAAGAAAATTATGAATGAGCAATGCTTGTTACAACTCACCACCCTCTAATTGTTGTCTTGAAGGTTTGAAGAAAAAAACATCACTTCAAGAATGATGGGTCTTGCTTGATTGATTGGATTGATTGATTGCTTGAATGATTGGATGCTTGAATGCATGAAGAGCTACAATTCTTGTTAGTCTTCACAACATGAACACACATGACTTTGACATAATATTAGGATCTTGATTGCTACTGAAAATGATTGATAATGATACTCTTGAATGCTTTTGACAAAAATATTTGATCATAGGATATCTTGATCATGTGTCTTAGATTTCAAAATGATAAAAATATTATGTATTTATAGGTGTTTATCTAATTTCTCAAAAGATAGATTACAAAAGCTAGCACTTACAATTTGAATTTGGATCATTAAAATGCTACTAAACACATATTTTAAAATGGGTCATGGCCCATAAAGGGGATGCATTCGCCCATGGATGAATGGTTCTTGACCTATAATTATGGTTAGGCTTAGGGTTCATTTAGGCTAATGTTCAATATGGTTAACTTAAAGATAGGATTAGGCATAGTGTTAGTATTAACATTTTAGGATAAATATTGGGGTTAGGGTTAGGGTTACAATAATACTTATGACCTCTATTTATACTCATCTTATTAATTGATTAGAGCATTGATTTATTAAACTAATATTTGGTCCATTTGTTAGTTATATACATGCATAGTCTCAATTTGGAGATTTTGTACAAACTAGTTTAGAAAACTCATATTAGAGGAAGAACTCAATATTGCATTACTTGATTTATTTTATTTACTTACGTAATGTAAGAAATTGTATACCTTTAAATTTTCTTACTATGTTTGGGTCCCTTAATTTATTGGACATAATTAAGCTTCTAATTTTCCAAATTATGTATTTCAAAGCCTTATTCTTACCATTTTCTGAAAGGAGAACTGGCATTAAATAAATGCAATAAAAAATTAAATCACTTTGGAATATGAGTGTATTGGAGTTATAGGCCTAGAACCATTTTCCCATGTACGAATGGGTCCCCTTTATGGTCCAGGACCCATTTAAAAATATGTTTTTGGTATAATTTTAATGATTCAAATTTAAATTGTAAGTGTCAACTTTTGGAATCGAATTTTCAATAAATTAGATAAGAACCTATAAATTTATAGTATTTTTATCATTTGTGTAGTGTAGAAAAATGCATACCTTTGCATTTTTACACTTAATTTGGACCTATTTTAGCATCTCTTGCATTAAATTCCCTTTAGATCACTTATTATGGGCCCCTAAGACCCCTTTTTTGTGCGTCCCAAGGCATATTTCAACTTTAAACCTAACCAAAATCCATAAAAAACTGTTAATCTTGGTAACCCACCTTTTAAATTTGCAAAATAAGCCTTGTGGGACCAAGATGCCCTTGGTGGCATCTTAGTCCCCCTTAGTGAGACCAAGATGCCACCTAGGGCATCTTAGTCCCAAGTGCTTTATTTTCAAGAATTAAGAGTGGGAAATGAAAACCTTTGATTCCAATTAGCAATTTGTCGGCCTTTGGGATCTAATAATTGAGTTATTAGATAGGAATTCCTATAAAAGTAACATTCACACCCCATTTTCACCTAAGAAAGTGAGAAGCAAGTAAGTTGAAGAAGCAAGTTGAAGGAGAGTTTCAAGAAGCAAGGAATTGAAGTCTTGGAGTAGCCTTCTAATGTGTTTTTGTAAGTTTCACAAGTCTATTTCCAAGTCAAGATCTAGCATTGCCAAAGACTAATAATGGATTCCTATGAAGGATCATGAGGGATTCTAGGTTGGAGATGCAAATAGCCATACTTCCAAGCCTAAGGACATGTTTCTCGATTGATTCTATCTTCCATTATTGTTCTACTTTCTTCGTAAGGAAGGTACATTTCATGTTTTGACTTATTGGGGTGATTAGAAATCTCCTTTGTAGGTCATTGTCATTTGCATCTTAGGAATTATATTCTAACACATTTGAATAGAGTTTCTCCATGTTTTATCTTGCATAATCTTAGACACACTTAAGATTAGGGCTCACACACATTTCCATTTTTAGATCTATGCATTTTCATCAAGGTTTAATTACCAAACAAGGGGTATGACCAAGAAAAACCCCCATAAACAATCAATCAAATTTCCTTCATTTTGCAGGTTATTTGTAGGTTTAGATTTGAAAACTTGGTGAAGAAGGAAGTGCAGACCTTGGACCTTGAGACCACACTCAAAAACTCCAAAACTTCAAATTGGGAATAAGATGGTAGAAAGGGCATCGTAGTCCTCCAAGTGGAATTTTGCAGAGATTCTTTTGGATCTAGTTTCAGCATCTGAAGATTTTGCATTTTCCTTGAAAAATAGCAATGGGAGTAATGAGACAATAAGGGCATCTTAGTTCTACCAAGCATATTTTGGGTATGTGTAGGATCATGATGGACCAAAAAGTGGTGATATGATGGGTATTTGTAGGGTATGTGGATAATGACTTTTTTTTTTACCCAAAATTAATGAAATGAAAAGGGTTTTTAAAAGAGAATCTCAACTTTCCACCAATATAAATTATGCTTTACTTTGAATTTAATAAATAATTATTATTCATTTTCTATTGAATTACAACTAAAGTCATAATTAATAGGCTGATTGAAAAACATCTATAGTTTTCAAACAGTATCACATTTTTTGAATCCAAAACATGCATCACATTCTATACTTCCTATACTATAGGATTAAAGAAAGAAAATTTGAATTTCATGAATTTTTTACCAAGTTAAGGTGGTCAGACATATAATTTTTTATATTTTTTAAAATTTGTAATCAAAAATTCATAATTCATTATTTACTTGGAAAAAAATTACATAAAATATGCATCGCATTTGGACATGAGTCCTCTACTTATGTCTAAAATCTTTTAAAAAATATTATCATTTTATTGTGGTTAGGGTGGTCAGACAAACACCTACTTATTTTTTCCCTGAAATTTAAGTACTACTGCATTGAAATTTCAAATTTTCACCAAATAGATTTTTTTAAAAAAAAACCTAGTAGTTTAGAAACTACATTCAATTTTCTACAGATTCTATTCTTACATATTTTTGAAATAATATAGATAACTTATTCAAATTTTTATGCCAAGTTGCTAACTATGATTTTTCTGAATTCTTTGCCACTTAAGGGCCTATTTTTTCCATGATGATCTTGCACATACTCTCTTGATAGATTCTTTGCAATTCCAAAATCCTTGTCACATTTCCAAACTTACTAGGTACACACATCATAACTTCATGTTGCTTAATTTCATCATTTGCATCCTTCATTTAGTTGCATTACTAGGTTTTGTAGGTTAAATGTTAAATTGTCTTTTTGAAACTTTTGCTTAGTGGTGAACCGATTGAAGCTTAAAGAACCCCCTCATAGGTCTTCCCTATTCAGAATTGAATCGTTCCTTTATGTTGATAGTCAATCCGATTTGGGATCCTAGGGCATATTTGAATGACAATTGGAGAATAGTGGTGTACCGTAGAAAAAAGGCATCTTGTCATTTTCATGGCCTTTTAGGTCTTGTTTCATGATGCTTGATCTATTTTTCTTTGATTTTATGATGTAACATGGCTTGTACATGCATATTTAGGTACTAAAATTCAAATAATGAAGTCTTGTGAAGGTGTTGTGAAGTGTTATGAAACATTTCTACATCCTTCTAGACTATTTATTATAATTCACCTAAAAATCATCTTTTTACACATCATCAAGTCCTATTTTCAAGTGTTGTAAAGTCTTGGAACAAGATTTCACACTTTTCTAGGCACAAATTCACTATTTATCGCTTTCTTATGACTTATTTGACCCCTTTATGCCCTCATATGGTCTAATTAAGTTTATTTTTTAATGTAATCCTGAAAAATAACATTAAATGCAATTTAATTCCTGACACCTAGTTTCAAGCCCTAGGTGGGACCCATTCGCCGTGGGTGGCAAATGAGTCCCCCTTTGGCTACAAATTCAAATATTTCAAATTTCCTTTCGGGTTTTTATCCAAAAACACTTGATGTCGGCCTATGATGAGGTTTGAACAATTACTAAGGCACAAGATTGTATAAATAAGTGATTTTCACCTCATTTTAACCCCCTTACAAACTCCTACATCATTCTTCAACATTCATATTCAATATTCAAGCAACTTCAAGCATCTTACATCATTTACTCAAGCTTATTCAAGCATTTTGGAGCATCCATTGGCATTACTTTAAACTTTCATCATCAAGGGTTTGGTAAGTTGATAGCATTTGCATGTTGTTGATTTATTATTCTCTTTCATTTCATTATTTAATTAAGGGTTTGATTACCAAAAGTGGGGTTTGAACAAGGAAAACCCCTATTTGCTAACCCCCAACCATTTTTCTCCACTTGCATGTGTATTTGTAGAATTTTGTATGCATATTTAACAAGATTTTGGTGTTGAAAAGTGGAGAAAAAGTCAACTAGGTGCTCCAAGTAAAATAATTTATATTTCAAGCTTAGTGAAGGTTTTCTATTCATTTCTTGCAGAATTGACTTTGACAACTCGACAAGCAAATATTTCTAGATCTAGTGCTACAAAGTTGTCTCTTGATTTTACAAAATTTTGGGAGAGGAATAATTCACCACCAATGGTGAATGAGTCCCACCTTTGGACTGAAAATATGAATTTTGTTAGATTCTAGATCTCGACAGTCAAAAACTAGCTTCCAAAACTTTTTCACTAGGAGGAGTAATTCGCCACCCTAGGAAAATGAGTCCCATTGTGAAATTTTAGTAAATTCAGACAACATTCACAACATTCCAGATTCATCAAACTTTTTCCAAGTGCACACTGTTTCATCTTATTTCTTTTTGTTTTGCATTATTTCATCATTTAGTTCATTGTTTACATATCATAGTGTGTTTTCAAACATAGCATAAATCTTAGTCTTGCATTCACATTCATTCATTTAAATCATTCAATTGCATTTAGTTTACTTCATTTAATTAGAAAGCACATTTCATAACATAATTTGAGTGAGCCTTAGAGCATTTTTGGCGTAACTCTCTCCTTTTAGGTGAAAAGCCCTCGAAGGGTCAGAGAAGTTCTAAGTGCCAAAAATTGATGGTTCAAGTGGTATTCTTTGACCTAGGTTATAAAGCATGCCACTTTTCCCATTGTTCATTTTGGTGAACCTGACATTTTAGAGCATTCATTTTCTGATTTAGAGTCAATTAAAGTCCTAGATCTAGGTTGCATTCATTCTTGCATTGCATCTTGCATCAGTGAAAGTGCATCCAGGATTTCTCATATTTCCATTAGTGAAAGTTCATATAGGTTGCATTTTTATTTTTTGGCATCATTTTATCTCATTGAAACACTAAAAAGTGCATTGTTACTGATCCTACAATTTTCATTTAAGAACATTGTTATTGCATTCAACTTTTCATCCAATTGCTTGTCATTAGTTACTTTTTCTTGCATTAATTTACATATTTTTCTATTTCTAAACATCAGGTCCTTGGGCAGGCAACCTGGGAACACTGTCATCAAGTCAAATTTTGTTGATTTTCTGAAGAAAAAAAACCCTTACTAGGACTAAAATGCCCTTACTAGCATCTTAGTCCCTTTGCGCTTTTTTGATCAAGAATCTTGTCTGAGTTGTGTGTTGTATGTTCCAATTTCTGGAAGCTCCAAATTTCATTAGGAGGACCAAGACACCCTTCTTGGCATCTTATTCCCTTTGGAGTTTGATGTTGTAGTTTTCAGTGTTAAACAATGGATTTATGTGCTTTCTTTTGTTGTAGTTACTTTGCTATTTCAATTTTCCAATTTATTGTTTCATGCATTTCCATAGTTAATGTTTACAATTGTTTGATAAAGATAGATCATTGCACTTTCATTTTGTTAGACATATATTTCATTTTACATTCATTAGAAAACCAAAACATTAAATCTAAACAAGCATAGGTTCATGGTTATTTAAAGTATGTCAAAACCATTTGTCCAATTTAGTGTACCCTCAAGCCTTTTAGTAGTGATGGCTTTGATATGTTAGATGAAGCCCTTGAGGACTTCATCTCACAAGGTTTGTCCACTAAGGTTTGTTCAAATATACCTAAACAAAGAGATGTAAATTTCATTTAACCTCAACTTATCCTTTATCCACCTTCAAACAAACCTTAGCCTACAAACAAACATGTCCTTATCCTTGAAGAACCTAAAGAAAATTTTTCATAGAAATCAAGTTATAATACTATTGCTCATACATATAACACAAGGAATAATATACAAACTCAATCTAATCTCGTTTTTTTACCATTGCCTAGTCCTATATTGCTTAGTACCCCTCATTTACCATCGCATGGTGGAAACGAGTATGATATTGTTGAGAAACTTAAGAATACTCTTGCTAAGATTTCCTTATGGGATCTAGAATCTATGAAAATGGTGTGGTGTTTTCTAAATGTTGTTTGATGTTGTTTACCACTTCACAAAGGTTCCATCCAAGGATAACCCTCGAGATTTCAATGAAATGGAGATTGAGATCTCACAATAAGGTTAGCCTAGGGAATGAAAAATATCTAATGAGGGCTTCACCCCCAAGTGTAAACTTGGAAAATGCAATATGTTTGAAAACATAATGTGATATGCAAAAACACCTAGAAACGCAAGTAAACTACAATGTAAAGATATGAAACTAGAAATGTGCACCTGGGAACTTGTTGGAGATGAGATGGAACTCTAGAATCTTGAAGAATCTATTTTTTATGCCAACTGAGACTCATATGCCAAGCTAGGCGACTTAGTCCTATTTCGGGGAAACTGTGTTGGAATAGGTTTCAAACAAATGGGTACTCAGATCTACAAAAATATATGATATACTCCTATAGTGTGACTCATTCGCCACTAATGGCGAATTAGTCCACTTTTGCATTTTTGAAAATTCAAAAGTGGGATATGTAGCTCTCAGTCTACTCTTATGCTCTTGATTCAGATCTAGTTCCAAAACTGCCAAATTGAACTTGAAAGTCATCTCCAAGCTTCTCCAAGGGTTGTTTGCAACTTTGAAAACTTTGAATTTCTTTGAAAACTTGATGAATTTTTTTTATAATTTTTCTCCTTGATAAATTTGCAACCTATCCCTACAAATCACACACAAGAAGAGGGAAAAATTGTTGTGGGGTTAGTGGATAGGGGTTTGCCTTGGTCAAACCCCTTGTTGGTAATTAAACCCTTGAAATAGAATGAAATTGAATGGAGAATGATGAATGAAAAAATAATGATGCTACAACTCACCAAACCCAAGCAATTTGTTGCTGCAAACATGTAAGTAATGGCTCTAATGGATGGGTATGTTTAGGATCATGATGGGCCAAAAAGTGGCGATATGATGGGTATGTGTAGGGTATGTGGCTGACGACTTTTATTTTACCCAAAATTGATGAAACGAAAAGGGTTTTTAAAGGAGATACTCAGATTTTCACTAGTATAAATTATGCTTTACTTTGAATTTAATAAATAATTATTATTCATTTTCTATTTAAATTATGATTAAAGTTTTGATTGATAGGCTAATTGAAAAACATCTATAGCTTTCAAACGGTATCACATTTTTTGAATCTAAAACATGTGTCACATTCTATTCTTCACATACTATAGGATTAAAAAAATCAATTTCATGAAGTTTTGACTAAGTTAAGGTGGTCAGACATACGAGTTTTTAAATTTTTTAAAAGTTGTAATAAAAAATCATAATTAATTATTTACTTGGAAAAAAATTACAAAAAAATATGCATCACATCGGCACATGAGTGCTCTACTTATATATAAAATATTATTAAAAAATATTATTATTTTATTATGGTTATGGTGGTCAGAAAGACCCCTACTTCTTATTTTTTCCCTAAAATTTAAGTACTACTGCATTGAAGTTTCAAATTTTCACCAATTTTTTTTTTTTTAAAAATAAACCTAGTAGTCTAGAAACTACATTCAATTTGCTACAGATTCTATTCTTACATATTTTTGAAATAATATAGATAAATTATTCAAATTTTTACATCAAGTTTCCTAACTTTGATTTTTTTGAATTTTTCACCACTTAAGGGCCTTTTTTTCAATGATGATCTTGCACATACTCATATGTGGACTTGAAATCTATCTTGATGTTGATAGATCTTGAATGAAGCACTTGCTTGAGTCACAGAATCCTACATAACAATTATTAGCTCTTAAACAACATGATGCAACTAGTCTTTGGCATAATGATTGAAACTTGAACAATGCTCTAGAAAGCTTGATAATCTGCCCTTGAAATTCCTTGAAAGATCTTGTGAATGCTTGAATGCTTGTAAAATTTGCTAGGTATGAAAAATGAGTGATTAAACCTTGTATTTATACTCAATTATGCAATAATTCCATAAAATAAAACACTACAAGCTGACCTCAGGTCTTGGAGAATAAAAACTCGCTATAATTTTAAATCAAATTTGAATTTTGAGTCAAGGGAGAATCATTTGCCACCTTGGGTGAATGGGTCCCACCTAAGGAGACTTATTCACCCAGAATGGCGAATGACTCCCACCTTAGGCATTTGAAGTGGGTTTCGGGATTTTTCCTTGAAAATACACTTAATAAGGCCCATGGATGTAAAATGGGACCAATTAAAGCATAAGAAAACCCAATTATTAATGACAAGCCTAGAGAAATGTGAAAGTGTGTTACAAAACTTTACAACACTTAGCAACAAGGCTTGGTAAATTCTAAAAAGAGGTTATTTAGGTGAAATACATTAACAAGACCTTAGAAAAGTGTGAAAATGTGTTACAAAACTTTACAACACTTAGGCAAGGTACCATTTAAAATCCCTTTAGTTCACAAGGTCCCAAGACCTAATGTGAATGTGTTAACCATATTACAACATCAAATTGATCAAGAAGAAATTAAGCCAAAATCACAAGGAGGGCCCGAACAAGTCAGAAAAAGTAGAAGGTTTATTTTTTCGATGAATCCATCTAGCCCCCACTTTAGTGAGAGGATGAACTTGCTTCAAACTCACACTAAAGTAGACCAACGAACATCAAGAGGGGTTAAAATGTACCAATGATAGCAAGATGGCACAACAATAATCAAGATGGGTGATCAACCCCCCAAGTTCAAGATCCATGACAAACTAACATAAGCACAAAGGAACACACTTGAAAATGATATCGAGAACAACAAAAAGGAACAAGAATGCAATTCCAAAGAGAAGAGAAAAGGTGAAACAAAGGAATTAGATCAAGCTTTGACTATTTTTCCAACACGATGTGGATCAGATCTAGGTTTTTTTTCTAAAAAATGCATACTTACTCTAAGGCAACGAAACTCATGGTTGTCTACCAAGTGAGAAGGCCTAAAAGGGTGAGAAACATACACTCATGGCTAGTATGCACTCACACACATGCAAGTGGCTATGGGGAAAGTCATGCATCAGATTGACCTTCCCACTCAAACCACACCAAAGTTATACCTCCTGATAACTTTAATAAGGTGCCACAAAAATTATTTTTTGAGCTTCATGAGACAAGAAAAACTTTGTATGCTTGGAGCTCATGAACAAACAAGTTGGATCCACAGGAATGCAAGTTGCTTTATGCAAGGTGGCCATATAACAACAAATACAAACCTATGCAAATAATGTTCATAGGAGTCTTTCTTAGTTCATGTGAGGTATTTAACTTAGGGAACATTGTGCCTAATGCCTCCAAGAGATGACTGATAAAAGAATATAAGACTCACAACTTCAGGGATGTAGCGTGTCGCATCAAGCCACCAAGAGGAATGTAATATGCTAATATAGATCGTGCTCATGAAGGACATCACACCTAATATCATCCACAAAGCGATAAATGCATCATATGAAGCAAGAAGGCTGCACTAAGAACCATGAAAAATGAAAATGCAAAAGAATAATGCCAATGTATGCCCCCACTTTAAAGAAATTGCTAACACCATACTATGAAAAGTTATTTTAAAGTAGAAAATGAAAAATGATAACAAGAAAAAAGACATGAGAGCTAACTTGGAAATCCCTATTCTAATTCATATGTTTCCAAGTAAAGTTGTGTCATGCAAGACAAAAAAGAAAGGAAAGGGGTTTCCTCCATAATGAAAGCAACAAACACATAAGGGATCTATGGATTTTGGGTTAGTATTTTTGTGCTATAATGTTATCATAGAGCATGGAATTGTCATCATTTCCCAAATACATATAGAACTGGAAGAATGGCACAAAGAGAGAAAAAATAAAGAAAAAAGAAACTTTTGGTTCAACATGGAAGAAATGTGAATGTTTTGATGCCTTGCATCATCCTGAAAAGGAAAACACAAGAAAAATGAAAAAGAAAAATAAATGAAAAGGAAGGCATTTTGGGTCAACATGGAAGAGACACAGGGTGCCTTGATGCCTTTCATCATCCCTAAAAGGAAAAAACAAGAGAGATGAAAAAGGCAAAAGAAAGAAAAAAAGATTTTGGGTCAACATGAAGGAGACATGAATGTCTCAATGCCTTGTGTCATTCCCGAAAGAAAAAAAAAGACAAATGAAAAAGAGAAAGATAAAAAGCAAAAGAAATGCATGACATAGAGAAGATTGAAGGTACAAATAGAGGAATTTCCAAAGAGAGAGAACATCAAACAGAACGTCATGGGGGATCACATTACACACATGCAATCAAACAAAAGGAAATGAAACGTAAAAAATCTACCTGAATGAAAATGTGATTCAACTGATGAGCAAGTCATCTACCTCCCAATCTCGATATTATATAAGAAAAAGGTAGACAATGAACCCTAGGAATGACAACAAATACATTACTAGGACAAGGCTATCAAATTATTTTCCCCACTTAGTGCGAGACAAGAATGATCTGAGTTAGGTGATGGGAAAGGTCATGTAATAGTGAGAATGGATGTTCTACAACTATTACATGAAAAGGGGGTAAACATTATTAAGCCATGCAATTACACGATGGCAATCATTTCCATCCAAATGAAATCTTTTCAAGACTAACTAGAATGCACGAGACTCATCGATACTATGTCTAAGGGTTCGATAATATGCACAATGTGGGACTTTTTCATCTTTAGGGTATAGCATAAGTCTATTTATAGGTACCCTCTCCCTCTTTCTACGTACCTCTCGTTCAATCAATCACTACCATCCTCTATCGCTCCCTCTATCTATCTCTCTCTATCTCCCTCCCACTCTCCCACTCCCTTTCTCTCCTTCTCTCTCATGTCTCTCTCTCCCACCCCCTCTCTCTCTCAAGTCTCTCCTTCTGGAAACCTACCTAGGTAACTATCTCTCTCTCTCTCCCCTCTCTCTATCTATCCCTCCCACCCTACCTAGATAAGTCTCTCTCACTCCACCACCCTCTTTCTCTCCCTTTATTAGGTCACTCCCTCCCACAACCTCTCCCTCTCTCAGGTCTCTCACTCACACTCCCTCTCTCTCTCCCACTCCATCACTCTCACACTCCCTCTCACTACCTATCTCTCAAGTCTCTTCCTCTCACCCCCTCACTCTCTCAAGTCTCTCCCTTTGGAACCCTAACTACATAACTCTCTCTTTCTCGTTGTATCTCTCTTCCCCCCCCTCTCTCCCTCTCTCTCAATTCTCTCTTCCCATCCATCCTCTCTCTCTCACTCCCTTTATCTCTCCCACCCTACCTAGCTAAGTCCCTCTTACTCCAACCCCTTCTCTCCCACTCCCTCTCTCTTAAACTCTTGCTTTATCCCTTTATCCCTCTCACCTCCCCTCACACTCTCAAGTCTCTCCCTTTGGTACCCTACCTACATAACTCTCTCTTTCTCTCCATCTCTCTCTCCCTCTCTCTCAATTCTCTCTCTCCCACCTCCCTCTCTCTCTCTCACTCCCTTTATCCCTCCCACCCTACCTAGCTAAGTCCATCTCACTCCAACCCCTTCTCTCCCACTCCCTCTCTCTTAAACTCTCACTTCCACCCCCTCTCCTGCCATCTCTCTGTCTCTCTGTCTCTCTCTCCACCTCCCCTTCCCTCTCCCTCTCCCTCTCCCACCCTACCTAGACAACTCTAGATCTCTCTCTCTCTCTTAAAATTCTCCCTCCCTCTAAAGACATACATAAATGCATACATACAAGAATAATAAATATGTACATACAAGCATACATGTACATACACATATATACAATCTTACATACAAGTAGGCATACACACAATATACATGCATGCATACATACATGCATACATACATACATACATACATGAGATACAAGCATACATGTGCATACAAACATACAAATATATAAACATACATTCAATATGCATTTAACATAAAGAAAGACATAACATGAGTACATTATACTGCACTCGTGTTATGTCTTGCTAGACATGTTCCCCATAGACAAAAACCATGTCAAAACTGACATATAACATGAGCGCATTATAATGCAAGTGTCATATAACACACTTGCATTATATCTTGCTTTAGGAATCATAGAGCCTTAGGATTTATATTTTCCTTGGAATACCAACCCAAAGGCTTGGAGGGCATTCCCACCAACCAAATATGTGTTTTTGCAATTTCTACAATATTTCATATAATCGGGTCTGTGCTCACTATCAAGATTGCATGTGGTTCAATATCAAACAAATTGAGCATCTAGGTAATGTTAGGCTCTCTCTTAGATATCCCATGATGTGATTTTTTTAACTTTCTGACAATGTTAAGCATTCATCCATAAAAAATAAAAATTGTATGTCTCTTTTTTGGAAAAAAAGAAATGTTTGGTGTTTTTTTCATTATATATTAACTGTTCATCGAAATTTCAAATAAATTACATTTTTAGAAACTAGACTCCATTCTAGATTTTTTTTTTTAAAAAAATCAATTAGTTTCCAAAATTTGTAGGGTAGCATGGCCAAATTTTGTTTTTCAGGAAGTGTCCACTTCGAAAATTAGTAAAAAGTAAAATATTCATTAAAAATTTATCAAAAAATCATGCATCAACTACATATTGTTACCTAACTTCTAACCATAGTGATTTTAAAAATACTAAAAAAAAATTCACCGTATGAGGGTCGTACAAGAGTTGCTATGTAATGTTTTTCTGACAAAAACAACACCAATTTGTTTACGTCTCTCATTTGAACCCCTTAATCTCAACCATTTTCAAAATAAATTAGTGGTTTAGAAAGTAGACTTAGAGCACTTGAATCCTTCTTTTTGTTCCATCTCAAAATTTTGAGTGTAAGTATCCTCAATTTCACGTACAAGGTTAGTATTTCCTGATTTCAAAAAAAAAGTGGCCACTTAAGCCCCATTTTTGGGAACCATCTTGGTGCACTTACCCACCAATATTTGAAGAAACTACAACAAATAGGATTAAATAACTTTGTAGAAAAATCCAATGGCACCAAAGAATGCATGAAAATCAAGAACGATTTAAACTTATTGCTCGGATTAAATTTCATTTTGAAAATATGTCATGGTATCCAACTCAATGTAGAAAAATCCCAAAGGTCAACAACATTGTGAACTCCTTTTATAAACAAAAAATATGACTCTTTTTGAAAGCTTAGAGCTAGGAGCTACTCATGATAAAGGATGAGTTTGTTCCTATAATGATGAAAATTGTACTCCCTTCTTGGATATGGTACAATTTCTTACTTAATTTTGGAATAATGTTTTACACATTCACATTAGGTTTAGGGCCCTTGTAATTTAAATTGACCTAATTTTGCTTTAACTTAGTGTTGTCAATTGTATTCATTTACACCTTCACATTAAATTTTTGGGCCATTGTAAACAAAATGGACTTAGTTATGCATTATTTAGGGTTTTGGAAAGTGTATCCTAACACTTTCACACTAATCTAGGGCTTCATTAATAAATTGGACTTCTTTATGCCTTGTTTGGCCTTATTTTGCATCCACAGGCCTTAATTAATTCATCTTTCTAATGATAATCCTGACATAAACCAACATCCAATCATAATTCAAGTTGTTTTAGGTTGTGTGGCCCATATTTAGTGATATGGGACTCATACCATCTTTGGGCATATAAGTCCCACCTAGGTTTTGGGGCCCCGATCTTGATTTTGCATCATTCTAAGAATTTTTGTAAAATGTGTCCCATAGTTAGGCCTAATGGGACTCATACACCAATTTTGGCATATGAGTGGGCCGTGTGGACCAAAATAAAATTTAATTCAAATTATTGGTGGTATTTTATCCTCCTAGATCTAATGTCTGCTTGTAGTGGTGTAATTTTGAAAAATTTGACATAAATAAGTATAAATACAAGGTTATTTCACTCATATTTCACCAAGAATTTCAAGAGAGCATTCCTAATAGCAAGTTTATGATTACAAGAGTTTACAATACTTCAAAAGAGCATTCAAGAGCATTTCTAAGACATTCAAGAGAAAAATTCTTCATCAATTATTGCAGCAATTCAAGATCATGATCATCATGTCAAGGTTATCAAGTATCAAGCATGTTGTTGAGCTAGTGTTGTGATGTTGCATTCAAGATCCAAGATTAAGCATTGTTTTACAATTATTTCAAGACCTAGACCTACATCATTCATGGCCACTTCATGTTAGATTGTAGATTTACAAGACATCATTCAAGGTATCATTATTCATGTTTCATGTTTCATGATTCATGTTTCATGTCCTTGTGTCATTATCTCATCATTTGGTTTAATTACCTAAAAGGGGTTTGACTAAGGAAAAACCCTATTCTCTAACAATCAACAAGTTTTTCTCTCTCTACATGTGTGATTGCGGATCTAGTTGTCTTGAAGCTTGAAAATCCTTTGAAAATTAGGTTGCAAGGTTGAAGAAAGTCATCAAGTCATCACAAGGTTGTCATCTTCACTAAAAGTCACCTATAGGTTGCAAATCAAAGTTTCAGATCTGGAAACGAAGTTTGGAAGGAAGAGCAAAGATAGGAGAGTAAATTCAAGTCTTAACCCTTCAAAAAAGTTGAGTGGCATTGATATGCCACTTGTACCATATGAGTTCCAGTATAGCATAATTTTCATATTTCAGTTGTTTTAGATCATACACTATCAGATTCCAATTTTGGCACAAAAACCCTAGTCTAGGACTAAATCGCCCAAACTAACATATGGGTCCCAATGGGCATTAAACAAGTTTTCAGGGTTTTGGAGCTTATTTTGACCTCATCCTTCTTCCAAATAGATTGAAGGGATGGAGAAGGATTTTGTCAAGCCATCCCACCAATTGCCATTTACCTTTAACTAAAGCTAAGTGAATTTTTTTCCTTATAATAATCTTCCTTGGTTCTTCACCTTTGACAACTCCTATAATCCATTTATCAATTAAACAAATTATTTAAGTTTTTAGATCAATTAGCCATAAACCACCTTTTCCTTTAGGTTGAATGCAATGAATCCATGATGTGGATATAAATTTGATTTTTTCATCCCATTTAGTCCATAAAAACTATCAAATAAGTTTAAATAGGTCTTCATAACCTTTGTTAGAGGGAATCCAATATGATGAATGGTAGAACTATGTAGCAAGGAAGATTTTGTTGGCAACTTGTATTTTACTAACCAAGGAAAGAAACTTGTTTTCACAACTCAATAGTTTATTTTTGAGATTATTAAGATACCAACTACACATGTCAAAACGAGAAACCAAAAAATCAAAAAGTATCCCAAAATACCTGATAATTTCTCTATGTTTAATATATTTCCATTCTCAAAATATCGAAGGAGTAGGTCCTATGTGAATTATCAAGAACTATGTTTTATCATGAGCAAGTTTAGATCTGAAACAACACAATGGAATTCTAGAATTTCTAGCACATTAGACAACTTGCGTTGGGCTATATGCTTCATAAATGAATCTCTATTCCACAAATACAACATTGCTTTACAATTAGAAAAAAATAATATGGCTACAAAGTTAACATTTTATTTTTATCCTTTTACAAGTTGCAGGGGGACAGCGAGGAGTGGAAGGAGGGGGATAAATTCATGTGTTCCTCTTGTTAGTCCCTGCCTTTATAGTAGGAGACTAATGTTTTCGATTGAGCAAAAGGAAATTTTAATTGTGCCTTGGGAACTGCACCCAAGATATGATGCCACGTTAATGCAAAGTTTTGTATTTTTCATTTATTTTGCTGGAAAAATAATTATAATTTATCTTTTTTTTTTCTTTTTTTTTAGACTACAAGAATTAGGTAGCACGACCCCATATAAACTGCAGTGCGCCTAGTAAACTTTTTAACGTGACCGGCGGTGCTGGCGCGACACGCCCTTCGGTACCACGGGGGTGGGGGAGACTAGACCCCATGACCAACCTCCTACTACAGGAAAGATTTAGCTAACCGAGCTAGGGCCCCGACCCCAATTATAATTTATCTTGGCCTCCATTGGCAAGTGCCTAATTTCCTATGGGTTTAAATGTTTTAGTAATAATTTTAAACAACCTATCCAATCATTGGGAGAGGGTGGAATATTATGCTTCTATCCCTAAGCTTTTGTCTTTTTTTCAAGAAGGGCACATGGACAAAATGGGCGTGTGGCTACATATTTCTTTCACATTTTGCAAGCAGGCATTCTTCATCACATCAGGTGGCATTCTTCCTGTTAGTTGTCTTTGTTCATGGCATGTATGGTTTTTGGTTCATTCTACAGATGTTTAGTCGAAAGTTGTCTCTAAAGCTTCCTCACCCATGGTAGAAATGAGCGTTTAGTGTTCATGTTCTTGGGATTGGACTTGGAGCTAGGGTTTGGAGGCAAGTTTGAGTCTTCTTCTCCCATGTGTCGAGCATTTGAGGTAAAATATTACACCAACTATATTTTAATTTTAGATTGATGGAAGGTATTGAACGGCCAAAGTCGTGAGACCAGATTTCTTTGACACATTTCTCCAAATATTTTACTACTTTTTCAATTCTATTTGAAGTGTCCATAACTTCTTCGAAAGCATTTCTTTTAGGCTTTTGGAAATGGGAGCAAGGTGTTGAGATGTTTGATAAAATGCTTTGGTAGAGATGTATGAAAAATGTGGTAGCATAGACAAAACAATGGAGTGTTTGGGAAAAATTTTCAGGTGAATGTGGTCTCATGATCATTCCATGCCTCCACCACCCCATCCATCATTTGCTATACGTAGCTTGCAATACTCTATCACAAATTCCTTTTTCTCCTTATATCGTATGTTGATTACTTAAAAGCATGCATGTAGATCAAACACAAGCAATTGGTTAGAGGTTCAATTCCTCTAGGCTTTCTCCATCATTCCAGGGAAGGGGTTAACATCTCTATTAGTTTCATGACTAGAAACTCCCACCCTAAAGTTTGTTGTAGATTTCCCTTCTTAGCAAAAGCTAACAAATGCATGTCTCTTGCATTGCCTTCTAACTCTTGTGATCACGGTCTTATGATCGTAGCCTTTTCTTCCCCAACTTTGGTGTAGTTTTTTGTTATTCAACTTGTTGGAATCATTGGGTTTCCTTGTTTAATGTTTCAGTTTTCTTTGATTACATAAGATTCTCAATAGGAAAATTCAAAGCATCAATAACAACTAGGGTTTTACTTTTTTATTTAACTGGTATCTCTCTATTTGCTTGTTGTTGTTACCTCTTTCACATTTCAACTTTGTAATTTTGCATCTTGACTACAACGATGTTTGCTGCTCTATGTACTTTTATAGATTTTTCACTTCACTAGAAGCACAATGATGTTACTTTTCTCTTCATTTGGGTAGCATAATTATGTGGCATGTTAACATTCTTTGGAAAAATTGTGAGCTTGTAGCATGCTACATATTAATGTATTGAAATTTAGAAAGAAACATTTAGTATGTTGTGAGCATACCATTCCTCATTATTCCACATTTTGTATAATATTTTTTATATATGATTTTTGTTTCTTGCAACTATTCATTAAATAATTTAGAACTGAAACCCTAACTTAGGTGTTTCTCCCTTATTTAGGTTGAAAGCATACATGGAGCTCAACTGGATGATGATGGTTGAGCTTTTCTCTAGGTTTTTCTATAATTTACTATAATATGTGTTGGAATTTATTCTTGAGACACTCTTTTATTATTTTTCTTGGGAATCTCTCTATTTCTTCCTTGGTAGAGGTTCATCTGTCCATTTAAATTATCAATTTTTGTTTGTTTAAGTCATTTTAGCATGATTGGGTCATGAAGTTTGTTTGTTTAAGTCAATTTAGTCATTTTTGTTTGTTTAAATTATCTTTGTTTTGAGCCCTGGAAGCATTATAACCTTAAATATAGAAAGAATCAATATTTGGTTCAAAAATTCTAGGGTCATTGGAAAATATGAAACCTTTAAGATATCTATGGGTAGGAGCTATCCTAATAACTATATTTTTCCATCCTTTCCATTGTGATCACCAAGAATCTAGTAAGACTACATGCCAAAAAAATGAAAGAAAGGAAAGAGTTTTGGGATGGACACTACTTAAGGTAGCACAAAATAAACAGGTTAAGATACAACATCTAAAACAACTCTTGCAGCTTTATCAAATGCCTTGTCAACACCAAATTGATTTAGGCCTTTAGAGTTCTGCAGTAAATTATTTCATTGGTTTAAAAAATATAATGTTGGTCATGGTTTACATCAATCTAGAAAAATTATGTTGTTAGAATTCATCCCTATGCTCAGTCTATACAAATTCAATTGCAACAAAAAGCAACTGGACAACCTTTACGACATTTTCTCAATTAGAGAAAATAATTTGAATCCTTGGTTTATAGTTTCATTGAATTCATAGCAACGAATATATATTATTAAAAGTAGGACTAGATGTTTAATTTTGTATTTTGAAATGTCTTTATGCTAACTATCAAGTTCAACAGCTAGCTTTTCCATTCCCCCATTCCTTAGTAACTTCGTTATAGAAGGAACTTAATGTTGTGAAAGAGAACAAATCACAAAGCCAAATCCGTTGAAATTGAACTAGAGAGAAAAATCAATATTTAATTGCTTTACATACTATTTATGTATTATCAGATACATATTGTATTTGAGTCTATTTTGACATTTTGATCTCCTAACATTGATATACATAGGATGGAATAGAATCAACAAAACATGCCTAGTTCCAATTGGGCTCCCTATAGACAACCTGAAATGGATTATTATGTGTATCATCAACCTTTAATTTATTCATAAAGTTATATGTCCATTTCGAAAATCTCTGTCAACTTTTCATTTCAATTGTAATTACTTCTATGTATTCATATTCTTTCTCCATTTCTGACATTTTTTGAAATCTAAGAAAATGAGTAAATGAAACTTTGAAAACAAAGAAATAGGGTCAAAAATTCAATTCTAAGAATTGGGATGAATCTACTAACATTAATGCCACCTTTCATGGAAATAAGTATGTGGTCATAATACAATTTTTTGAGAATGAGGGCAGTGCAAATAATCTGATCACTACCAAATAAGCTCATATGTGTTGAAACAAGACACAGTTAAAAATAGGGTTGTGACAATTTGTTAGCTTGAAAGACTGTGCAATCACATTTTTATGGAACTAAATTGTAGGTTTGCTATAACATCAATCATATTAGGAAAAATTCCTACCTCGTTAATATAAATTGGTCATTTGCACCTAAACCATGCTTTGAGGTGGGCTTAATGCTATAGAGTATACACATTTAGTCATAAGTAAAGTTATTTTTCTACAAAAGTGTATTTTTGAGTTTCTTAGCTTATGCTTATTATTTAAGGGATATGGAGTTTGCAAATTTTAAACTAAGTTTAGGAAAAATAGGAAAACCACAGAGGATTTATATTGTTGAGGTTTTCTTATAACCAAAGAAAATATAAAATAGGGCTACTAAAATTGTTGCATATTAATGTTCATCCCATTATATTCTTCTCATGAAAAACCAATCATTATGCTATTGAGAGCTTTGAATTTTTGGCACTTTTTGAACTCCTTCTCCCATTTGAAGTACTAACTCCACAGGATCAAATCTTCATCTGATATATTTGGCAACTGAACCATAGATCCTGTAAAAGTAGTCTCCATCACATACACCCTTCTATTGTTTTCCCTTTGGACTACTTCAAAATAGGTCCAAATGAACTTAACTGCAATATATAACTTATAGAGCTTATGTATAACTAGTTTGAGATTAAACCAGAAATCAATTGCTACATGAAATATTAAAAAATAGAAGGAAAGGTTGGGTCATGATGCAAGGCATCAGGAATTTATTTTTTACAAAGAGCTAGTAAACTTTTATTTACAAAATAAAACTAAGCCCATTCATTTTCCACCAAGTTATTTTGACGTCATAGCTATACTCACAGATTCACAAAGAGGAAAATAATTATATTTTTTGTAAAATGTAAACTTCCAAGAAGTTAGGCATTCGCCAATGCAAACAAGGATAAATAGTAATTTTCTTCCCAGCAAAATAAAGGGTAAAGGAGAACTTTGGATTAACATCACATTAAGTCTCGCGCTTGGATCCCAACGCACAAAAAAAAATTCTCTCTGCTTAATCAAAAACATTGACTATTGCTTGGTACATCTCTAAGATCACCATATTTTGTTGAGAGTATTAGATTTGTCAAATGGTAAAACTGAAGGAATTTAGAAGGGAACTATTGATTTTTTCAACAAAAGATAGGAACTACTTTTTCTTCTACTTTCTTTCATTATGCATCTTATTTAGGATTGTCTTGGATTTCGAACTATGTTTTTCAATATTATCATTTATAAAAATCATACTTTAATTTCAATAGTTCTATTCTAAATGTCTTTAGCTTGACCATTTGACAAACCTAAAACCCTCAACAATATATGGTAGTCTTAGAGGTGTGATAAGCAATAGTATAGACAAAGCATTGTATTTTCAAAAAAATGCCTCAAAAAGATGTGGTTAGCGATGGGGAAGGCGTTGAACTGTTTGGAAATATGTCTCAAAGAAATGTGCCCCCATCGTGATGGAATGCTATGACAATCCAAATAGCATTCCAACATTGTGGTACCAAATTCATTTCAAGCAATTTCCCAAATAGTTTGTTGCCTTGTCTTTGCTACAGATTCTTCCATACATGCATTTTCTTATTATGGTATTCCATGAGAGCACATTTCCTTAAGGAATTTTCTAAAACAATACAATGCATTGTCTATGCTACTAGTGCAACATGTGTAGAAAAAATTAAATGTGTAAGCAATGTCTGAAATGGTGGCCTACATAGGATGGCATAGAAGCAACGAAACATGCCCAATTCTAGGTCCATGTGTCGTTCCTTGAAGAAATAGAAAAAACATTAGGGAAAATTTCATAATACTTTTCCCTCTCCTCATGATTGGACAACTTGTTTAAAATTATTGCCATGGTAAAATAAAGAGGCATTAGACATTGTGCTCATAATTACAATTCTTTGTGTCATTCTTTGTGGCTACTCATTCTCCATTGGATGTTGTCATTTAATTGTTGTTTCCTTGTTGGTGATGTTCCATGTTTGGTTGCTTCTATGCCATCCTGTGAAAGTCAACATTTGAAATATTGCTTACACATTTAATTCATTTTGCATATGCTACACCTTGAAGTCTCTATGCCATATCTAATGGCTCACATGGATTCTCCTTTGCTTGAAACCACTACCACTGAGAGTGATGAATGAGGAAGGGGGAATGGTGAGTGGAGGGGAGAGTGGTGACTTGGGAGGGGAGTGGGAGGCGGCCCCCCTTGATTTTTGTTAACCAAATCGACTATTCTATAGTTGGGAAACATTGGTCCCAACCTTTATAATAGGAGGCTAATATTTTTGATTGATCAGAGAGAAAATTTATTTATGTGTTGGGAACTGAGTGTGGGATACAATTCCTTGTTAATCCACATTCTAGATTTTTCATGTATTTTGTTGGGAAAAGAATTACTATTTATCTTTGTCAGCTCAAAATGCCCTACTTTGCCACTAAGTAGGATTAGGCCCTGCCTTTATAGCACGAGACTAATGTTTTTGATTGAGCAAAGAGAAAATTTAATTGTTCCTTGGGAGTTAGTCCCTACCTTTATAGCAGGAGACTAATGTTTTGGATTGAGCATAAAATAATTTTAATTGTGCCTTGGGAACCAAGTGCAGGATATGATGCAACATTAATCCAAATTTTTGTCTTTCCATTTATTTTGCTAGAAAAAAATTACTATTTGTCTTGGCCTGCATTGGTCAGTGCCTAATTTCTTGGGGGTTTAATTTTTTTAGTAATAATTTTAAACAGTTTGTCCAATCATTGGGAGAGGGTGAAATATTACGCTTTTATCCCTAATGTTTTGTCTATTTTTTCAAGAAGGCAACATGCACCTAGAATTGAGCGCGTGGTTGGAATCAAAAGTTTTTTTTTTGTTTTTTTTTCTAGAAAAAAAATGACTATTTATCTTGGCCTACACTGGTGAGTGCCGAATTTCCTAGGGGTTTAAATTTTTAGTAACAATTTTAAATAATCTATCAAATCACCAAGAGAGGGTGAAATATTATGCTTCTATCCCTAATATTTTGTCTTTTTTTTCAAGAAGGGCACATGCACCTGGAATTGGGTGTGTGGTTGAAAATTTTTTGTCAAGAAGTTGTAAATAAATATATTGTTGGCCATGTGAGTATCGCTATGTATGAGTATTGTCAGTTACCCCATTAAAAGTTGTGCAACTGTGGGTGCATCTAAGTTCTCCATGGCTTGAAACCACTAGTGCTCAATGAGTAGTGATTGACAAAGGGAGAGTGGTGAGTGGAGGGGAGATTGGTGACTTGGGGGGAGTGGGAGGTGGCCCCCCCTTTATTTTTTCCAACCAGATCAATTGTTTTGTAGTTGTCCATGCGATTAACACTGTGTATGTGTATCATCTTTATGCATGTTCTAAGGAGCAATAGGGTAATGACTTGTTATAGCTACTATTTGAATAACATGAATAAAAAAAGAAAATGGAAAAAAAAGTAGTTCATTTGCTTTATCCAAACATTATTAGTGGGAAATCCCCTATCTCTACTATCAGGTTGGCACGTTATTTATATGATCTCTTGCTCTGAAGCTACCCATTAGAGGTCATGCACCTATGAGTGTATTTGAATTTTGGTTAGCTTCAAACCTATAGTGCTTGAGGAGTCATGGTTGAGGAAGGGAGAGTGGTGACTTGCAGGGGGAGTGGGAGGCGAGACCCCCCTTCTTCTTTCCAACTAGATTGGTCATTTTGTAGTTGCCCACAATTGGCTTTGAAGTTTAATCTATTTGTTTTGAGGTCCAACTGTATTCTCTATTCAATTATGCTATTCATATTTGTTGTTCTACAAAATACCCATGCTTTCCAGTGACTATGATTAGGGGGTCACCAATTCTAATTTTCCATTTATAGGAACAAATCCTTTAGTTATGATTTCAACTTAGCAATATGCGCATGTACTAGCGATTACTTTCTACTATATGGATTCTAGCTTTCATTTACACACATCTTGCATTGCTAATTAAATAATCTACAATGTCAAGAAAATCAATCACATGTCTGTATACACATGTCGTTGCCCAATCAATTTAGCTAATGTGAGACTAACTACATTTATAATTTGTCAAGTCTTCTTTTCATTGCGCTTGTTGTTACATTGGTATCAAAGCCTACAACTCAAAACTAGGACCTAGAGGCTCTTTATTTTGTTGTACTAATTTGAATGTTTCATGTTGGAATTCATGGGTGATGGGAGAAAAGCAAATAGGAAGAAGGTGTCAAAAAATCAACATCTGGAATAAAAGAAACCAGAAAAATCAAAAGCTACTATTACAATAAATCTACAGACAATAGCTAACGAATTATCTGACATTGAGACATTGGCTCAAGTGATCACATGAATAAAAATCCAAAAGCAAAAGGAGTTTGGTAAACCCTGCAAAGATCATGAACCATCAAACAAATGCCCTCAATTAGCTACTACACAAAGGCCTTCAGCTATACGATATTTTTTGTTTGGATGTGGACGACATGCTCCTATTCCCACAAAGGAAGCAATTGCAAAGTACAACCATGTCCATGTTACTACAACTGTAAACACGGGAACCTCGAATGAGGAAGAACTTGAAGAGCAGTAGTATCCTACTTATAACGGAGGCTATGTACTAGACAGTGAACTAGTATTTAGTAAATATCATCCCATTTATGTAAAACCTGCCTACTATAAAATAGATTTATAAAACAAATGTATTTACACTTTAGCTTTTATCCATAAACTCTTCACTTGTTTGTTGATTTATGTAAATTTCTTATAACTATTTTTTCTTCAAAGAATCATGTTTCTTAATTCTTGTTTTCCTAGATGTATTTCACCTAGTCCTATGTCTTGTCAAACAATTCATCTACACTATGTATGCTTCCTCATTTAGCATATAAATGATGCGACGATGAGTGATTTCAACTTGCCAAACAAAGTGTTTCTAGTGTGCTTCTTAGTATTTCCAATAGACAAAGATATATTCATTCATCCTATGGTCCATGGCACTTATTTATTAAAGCAAAATTTCTATGTTGTTTCTCCAAATTTATGATTGGCTCACATAGTTGTTACACATGGTTTTTTGTTTTCTTATTAGCTAATTTTTGTTGCAACAACTGAGAAACAAACGGACATAAAATTTCAAATTACAAAAAAGAATATTTTGGCTTCATGCCCAGTACTGGTGTTTTTCCTACCTATGACAATTATATATCTCAATTCTAGGTATAGTTTGAAAATTTTTAGAGGATTTGGGTGGGGTCAGTAGATCTTTGTATCTTTTGGTTGGTTTGTTTTAGAGTGTATGTTGCAAGCATTACATTTAATGAGATGGAATTTTTTTGAGATAATGATTCAAGCAATTCACATGTTTTGCAAGGCTCACAAATTACTCAAAGAAAATATACAGAGGTTGAAACATTACAAATATTATTGTTTTTGAAATGCTTAAATAAATCTCAAGCCATAGTCCATGATTTCTTTTGAAATACTTATGCACAACCAAAGTCAGTCCATGATTTCTTTTGAAATGCTTGAAATATATCCCAACCCCACTATCTAAACAATAATTTATTAATGAATAAAAAAATTGTGCATATCCTACGATTCCTAAGGTTTGTGTACACTTCCACATTTTGTGTGCATGTCCTTTAGTGTGAGCAACAAAGATGATAGAAATTTTTTTGGGAAATTTAGCTTTGATTCCAATTGCATTAGCATGGAAGCTCCTTGATCCTTCTTAAAGAAGGTCCACTTATGTTTCATATAACTAGTGTTTCATTTTGACAAACAGTTAGTTCCACTATCTATGCTTCCACATTTTGCATATAAATAATGCAATGATGAGTAGCTTTAACCTACTCAAGAGAATGGTGTTGTGCAGTGCATTTGAAAAATACATATTCTATAATCCTTTTTGTACAATGGAAGCATTTGCAAAATACAGATTCTATAATCCTATTTCTACAATGGCAACAACTCATTCTTCTAAACAGATTCAGTTTGTTCATCATTACAAAAAATTGAAGCATAGACATATTCCATGCACAAATCAATAGTTCTTATGGCCATGCAGCAAGAAGAGAAAAACTTTGCTACCCATAAGTATATAGATAAAATTTCCAATGGTATGCAAAATTTCCCCTCTTATTTTGCAAGTTCTTGGTGAATTAGCATATTAAAATATATTTGATATTTTCAGCTAACCTATTTTGATATTGTTCAATACATTTGTTCTAGATTCTAGAAAAGAATAAAAGACCATGCAGATGTAATGCAGAAATTAGAAAAAAATTATGGGAATAGACGAAGAAGAAAGAAAATTCATTGTGCAAAGGGCTATAGACACATTTGACAATGGTACACAAATTTTCCTTTTTTTCTTTGCAACATTTTCCTGTACCAACATACAAAAGTACATTTGAAAATTTCAATTTACCTATTTTGTTTGTTGTTTTCCATATGGCTTTTGTTTTCATGCAAATTAATATGATGATTGATATTTTGATGGGGAAGTTTTCGTCTCTTTATAGCTTTTCCCAATCCAATATTTGGATTGTTTACATGCTTGAATTGTTACAGGTACTTGTTCTTTTGACAACCACTTGTTCCTATTTTGAAATATATTTAAGAAGCTTTGGATCAATACATCTAAAAGTGGTGTCAAGCATGGAGGGATTCAAGCTATTGGCATCAATCTTCAAACTACCTTTTCATTTGCTATGTCAGATCATGTATTCTTTTATAGAAGGTATAATTGTATAGAAATGCAAGAACTATAAGCATTAACAATTCAAAATTAATGCTTTTCTTAGGATTGTATAGTGCATGCACAATGAAAAGAAATTGTTTGTTAATTAGTCGCTAATTTTAAACTTCCTACCATGTTGCAACTTCCATTGCAATAAGAAACAATATAGAAACTATGCAACACCAACTTAAAAATTGCGTTTATAGTTACTATATACCATTTCTTGACAATTGTTCAGTATTGGGCTTATGGATTGAGAAAATCTAACTATAATTCTTGTATATTAGGGAATATGAAATTAATGATAGACTTACATGTTCATGAAGCAAAATTTTCTTCCTATGTGTGTGTCTATATATATATATATATGGGCTAAATGTTTTTTAACTAGGTTTTGTTTAACATGGATTTTGCACTTATAGCTAGCAGAATTATGCTCAATTTGTAAGCAATTATTTGGATGTAGGAATCATGTAAATACTCAGCATGTTGACCAAAAAAATCTCATTCCTTGTCACAAAAAATGAAGAGAATTGCAAATACTCTTCGACCACCAGACTTTGACTATTATACATTTTTCTAACTATTAGCTCCTCCCCTCCATTTATTGGTCATTATTAAGTTATTATTTTTCTTTTCCCAAATATTTACTCAAATGTATTGATAATAAAATGTTCCTTTTGTTCTATAGGAGCTGGGGTGCGTGGGTATTCTGAATTAAGTCATAATCTAACAGCTTCCACATTACTGTTTTCATCGACATGAGTAATTAATGATCATGACTGTCTGTATTGTGGCTCTTCAAAAATATGCATTTGATTCCTAGACAACTTCAATACTATTTTTGTTTTACTCATATCTATTGACAATAAAATGTTGATTTGGTTTTGTGGGGTGTACACTACATCTGCTATAACATAAAAGGATACTATTATAGCTTTTGCAAACTTGGTGATGAAGGTGTGTAGTAGAATACTAAACTATTTTTTGCTTCACTTGCTTACTAAAAAATAAAAATTCTATTTCATTGCATTCAACAGTGCAAGTTTCACATATTGCTAAGTAGTTATTGTACTACTAAATAGTCACAATAAAACCTATCTTTTTTGCTAAATAGTCATTGTACTAGTGAATAGTCACAATACGATCTATCTTTCAGCAAAGAAAACCCCTGTTACAAAAATATTCTCATAAACAATCCACCCAAAAAACAAAAACTCTCCCTATAGCCAATTGATGTGGAGACCTACACACTAAATACTGAACCATAGTTTACATCAATTGATGAAGCTTTCCATGATGCACATTGTTTCTGAATCAATTCATTCAACTACAAAGTAGGTGATTTCCTATTTGACATGATACATGTTTTTCTTCACTCTCATTATTCTCCAAATCAGCTACGCAATGGTCTTGTTGACCATTTTCTACATCGTCTTCACAATGGTTGCACCACAACTTCAAGCTGCTAAGAAAATGACTTGCATCCAACAATGCTTAGGAAATTGCATGGTATAGAAGACAAAAACACATACCTATGTAGAATGAGGCTTTCAATCATAGAGCATAATAACAATGGTGAAACTAGGCTTTGGGGTGATACATTTTGTTTAGAGTGGCTAGCACATTGGTTGGACATACAAATATGCATTTGGTCTGCAAGGTTGAAAACAAGGTACTTGCATTTCAACAAGGATAGATGCAATCATATGATATCAATTCTTTTCCATGATACAAATCTTGTTGTTGGACAATTTGAACCTGTGTTTTCATGACTAAACACATACAATTGCATTTAAAACATTTAGCGACACTTGGAAAACACATATTGTAGTTTTGAGAACACTTGGACCACAATTGCAAATACATTTGATACACTTGGCCTTTGTAGGCCTGCAACATTTTTTGCTACATGTGGTGAGAGCATGTTTGCAGCCATAGCTTCCCTGATTGATGAATACTTTGATCCGGTTGCTTTGCAATTATTGATGGCCTAGTCATTAGCCAATGCATTGAAAATGGAGAAAAAGTATGTGTTGGCATGCTTTAGTTCATTTGACCAAGGCATACCATAGCAAACAACAATCATCTATTGCGATTGCAATCATTAGTTTCCAACATTGGAATATCATATGTACAAAGTGGCCTTGAGGAGACTGAATTTTGCATATTATGGCTCTCACACATATTCCATACAAAAATACAAATATGGAAAGCATATCCATTGCCTAGTTCAAAAACATCCACAAATAGAAAAGAGCCAAACAAGAGCTTTAATCTGATTTGCTTTGTAACCAACTCAAATCATCATCATTACAAACCGCTTTAGCCAAAACAACAATTGACTCATCACATGCATATTAACGATTCCATTTTTGTTCAATATATGACAAATGACTTGAAAATTGCATCTAATGCTACATTTGAAGGCAACCTAACAGTTTTAAAAGCACTGTGCACTTGCCAATTAGATACTTGCACTGCATCGCACCCCACTTCCATGTATAGTATTGCAAGAGACAACACAACTAGTTACATTTCAACAAGTCTAGATCATAAGAGAACATGAACTTTACCCATCTCAAACCTACATGTTTGTAACTCTTTACGATGTTTCAAAGCAACAATACATGGCATAGGTCAACAATGAATGGGCATGCCAAATGAACAAATAGCATTAAGAGATGCTCTAAACCAAACATATAGATCTTTAAAACTTGGTAATTGTACAACAAATACAAGCAAAGAATTGATACACAATCAGACAATGCACTGTCTGAAAGCAAACATTTCTTCAATAGAGGCCTACTACTCAAACATTGCACAACAACTACACTATCTTCACCAATTGTAGCAACTTCCCATATTGAAACAACAAACAAAAAATGTAAATCTAGTCAAAATTTTGGCTATGAAAAACCATTGCATTGTTTAAAAACAAAACAAATACCTGCAGCAACACATTCACTAAACGATGTAAGCAAATTCCTGCAACCTAAGACTTCTACACCAAACACAAAGACAAAATCAACATCTCATGAGACATTGCACTCTCTTAAAGCTAAAATGTGTAATCAGAACATGTCACATGAAAACATTGCATGAACAACTTCCACTTCTATTCTATCTGCTACCAACATCACAAGTAAAAATAGTCCTCCAATAGTAGTCCAAAGCCAATCCACCAACAATCATTAGATTCTTTGGAAAAGAAAATGTGCAGTCCATAGACACAATGTATTTTACATATGCGAAATCAAAGTTAGATATGCCCCACAAGCACAAACCTGCTACATCAGCAATCATTACATTCTCTTAAAAAATAGATGCACACAATAGGAAAACATCATGCTCTTCACATGCCAAATCTGAAATGTAGATCGTCTGCATCTTCTATACTCCACAACACAATCACTAGCAATCAACAAACAAAAAAGAAGTGGGAATTTAAAAAAATGAACACAATACAAAAATCCATTAACACATATTTGCAAAGCATAAATGACACACCTACACAACTGTGTTCTCTTTGTGATATGCTTCATTTTCAGCAAAACATTTGCAAGGTTGATCATGCACTTAGTCAAGCTTTCTCTTTTCTTACCATCCAAACCAATGAAAAAACATTAGTAGTTGGTCAATCTATTTGTAAACAATTCAAAAAGGCTATTTTAAATGCAAAGGTTCCCTATTTTGCTACACCTTAGAGCATAAGGCGCAATGCACCAGTAGATTTCGTCCAGTCCGTGACTTCCCTTGAAGAAAGAAATGTGTCTTTGCACATTGCTTTTTCACAAATCATACAACTAGGATATAATCGAGCACAATATGGATTGCTTGGCACAATCATCAATGTTCCAATAGATTTTGATAAAGTTCAACAAGAATTGCCTAGGCAACTAGGTGAAAATACAACAGTCGTAGTTAGGCTGAAATGAAAGCTACAATATGGGAATGAATATGCACAAGGAAATATTAGACCTGCTCTTGTGATGAATGCTTTAATGACACTGTCAAGAACACAATTGTACAAAGAACAAAACATCTCCATAAATAAAGACTTGGAAGAGCAATTGGCAAAAAGAACAACAAAATTGCATAAAAATACTGAAACAAAACCAAGTATGCACAATGACATGTCTGACGATGATCAAGAACCTGTAATTGAATCAATTATACATTGGTTCAATGATGCACATTCAATTAAAGACCTTGACACAACCATCATTGAAATTGCACCATCATAAGGGTTTAAACCTCTTGACATTTTCCAAGACACATACACAGAGGAAATGAACTTCCCAAGTTTGTTCTTCGGTTCAGCTTGGCTGACTGACGTGACTAAAAGCTTAACATACCAAAAGATAGAAAAATGGGAGCTTATGCATAAAGACAACAACTTTGCAAGACAGATAACAAATATTTTCTTGAAATCCATTAAGATAATTATTCACCAAGTATCTTCATTGGCATGGATTTTCATAAGAAAAACCAAATTAAAGGATAGAAAGTTGCAAAAGATGTTTGCAATCCAGCAACCCTGCAGAAAATATTAAGATCTCCATTAGGTTATATAACATTAAACAACATCCGCACCTCACCAGACTACCTAGAAAACACCAAAAAAAACATATTTGCAATGATAAGACAATTGGGACCTCCAACATTTTTTGTAACATTGACAAGTGTTGAGCACTTATGGGAGCCATTGTACAAAGCTTTACAACAAATATCCACTCAACAAAAAAGAAACTGTAATAAAAGTATAGAAGTTAGGGATCTAGAATTTGAAATCAAAAAGAACCCAGTGATTTGCAGTCGGTACTTTAATCATAGAATCAATGCATTTCAAAAAATGATGCTAAAAAACCATGAGCTCTTCAGCCAAGTCATGAACTATTCTTTTGTCACATAATTCCAAAACTGGGGCAATGAACATGTTCATTTCTTGCTATGGATAAAAAATGTACCTGTATATGGTAACTCCCTAAATTCTAAAATAGAAAGTTTTGTTGACAAGAACATTTCTTGCAACTCGTCGCTGCTTGATACAAATCTCATGAAAATGCAAACACACCATCATATAAAGACCTGTAGAAAATATAGAAACTCAAGTTGCATATTTAGTTTTCCATTACCTCCCATGAACAAAACAACAATATTAGAGCCATTGCCCATGCCCCATCCTACAATTAAGGGTAGAGCAATAATTTTTTTCAAGCAATTGGAAAACAAACACTACACAAAAGAGGTTTCATTTCAATATTTCTTGGACGAATTGGAAGTGAATGAAATTGATTACATTTCAATGCTCCAATCAACATTGACACACAAGATTTTCATGCTAAAAAGAGAACCAATTGATATTTGGATAAATTCCTTTGCAAAAAAAGTACCAAGCTTGTGGTATGCAAATACAAACACAATTTATTTTAGACGTATATGCTGCTACATCTTACTGTAGTTCATATATATGACAAAAGAAGAAAAAACATTGTCTCTTGCATTTTGGAAATTGCGGCAACAATGCACACATGCTTATGATGGGAAGATATAGTTCATAGGGAAACTTGGCAATGCATTGCGGGTATGTGCAAGATCATGATGGGCCAAAAAGTGGCAATATGATGGGTATGTGGCTAACGATTATTTTTTCACTCAAAATTGATGAAACAAAAAGGGTTTTTAAACGAGATTCTTAGCTATCCACCAATATAAATTATTCTTTACTTTGAATTTAATGGGTATGTGCAAGATCATCATGGAAAAAACAAGCCCTTAAGTGGCAAAAAAATCAGAGTTAGGCAACTTGACGTAAAAATTTGAATAAGTTATCTATATTATTTCAAAAATATGTAAGAATATAATATGTAGCAAATTGAATGTAGTTTCTAAACTACTAGATTTTTTTAAAAAAAATATAATCTATTTGGTGAAAATTTGAAATTTCAATGTAGTGGTACTTAAATTTCAAGGAAAAAATAAGAAGTAGGTGTATGTCTGACCACCCTAACCATAATAAAATGATAATATTTTTTTATAATATTTTAGATATAAGTAGATGACTCATGCCCTGATGTGATGCATTTTTATTTTTATTTTTCCAAATAAATAATTAATTATGAATTTTTTATTACAAATTTTTAAAATATATAAAAACTCATATGTATGGCCACCTTAACTTGATCAAAACTTCATGAAATTGAATTTTTATTTTTTTAATCTTACAGTATGTGAAGCATACAATGTGATGCATATTTTGGATTCAAAAAATATGATATCGTTTGAAAGCTATAGATGTTTGTCAAATAGCCTATCAGTTAGGACTTTAGTTGTAATTTGAATAGAAAATGAATAATAATTACTTATTAAATTCAAAATAAAGCATAATTTATATCAATGGAAAGATGAGAATCCCCTTTAAAATCCCTTTTCATTTCATCAATTTTGAGTAAAAAAATAGTCACCAGCCACATACCCATCATATTGCCACTTTTTGGCCCATCATGATCCTGCACATAACCTAATAAGTAATTATTATTCCATTTGTATTCAAATTACAACTAAAGTCCTAATTGATAGGCCAATTGAAAAACATCTATAGCTTTCAAAAGGTATCACATTTTTTGAATCCAAAACATGTGTCACATTCTATGCTTCGCATACTATAGGATTAAAAAATGAAAAATTGAAATTCATGAAGTTTTGACCAAGTTAAGGTGGTCAAACATACGATTTTTTATACTTTTTAAAAATTTCTAATAAAAAATTCATAATTAATTATTTACTTGGAAAAAAATTATAAAAAATATGCATCACATTGGGGCATGAGTCCTCTACTTATATCTAAAATCTTATAAAAAAAAATTATCATTTTATTGTGGTTAGAGTGGTCAGATAGACACCTACTTCTTATTTTTTCCCTGAAATTTAAGTACCCCTACATTGAAATTTCAAATATTCACCAAATAGTTTTTTTTTTTTTAACAAATGCCTAGTAGTTTAGAAATTGCATTCAATTTTCTACATATTCTATTCTTACATATTTTTGAAATAATATAGATAACTTATTCAAATTTTTATGTCAAATTGCCTAACTCTATTTTTTCTGAATTTGTTGCCACTTAAGGGCCTATTTTTTCCATGATGATCTTGCACATACCCTTTCTAAACTACCAACAAATGTCCAGTCGTCAAGCTGCTCATATTGTTCTCTCATTGCCATTGCATAGATGCTTAAGGAAAACAATTTTCATCAATACTGCACCACTAGAAAATAGAGTCTTCATGTTGAAAATCCCTAAACTATTAGCAAAAGAGCTAGATGATTCTAAAAATATCATGTGTGCATTTTCAATAGAAAAACACACACACTGACCAGAAGCTCTTGACAACTTGTCACTAGCTGAATACATCACCTTCTATTCAAGGAACTCAACAAAGCTCCAGAAAAGAGAAAATTTGTAGATCATTCACTATGTAAGATACAATTCTCACATTGACCCTGAGAATTATTGTAGAGAGAAACTTATGTTATATGTGCCTTTCAAAACTAGTGAGAAAACCTTGCTTGTTGGATATGAAACATGGAGTGCAATGTTCAATGCTAAAAAATCACAAATTGCAATAATCAAAAAATTGTTCATTGCACAAATTGCTCCTACATGGGGTGGCATTGACGAAGTTGCTATGAAAGCTGACAACGATATACACCCAACAATAGAAATTATTGCAAATGAAATTGAAAAAAGAAAATTGCAAAATGGCATAGAAAAATATGACATCATGAGCGACCTAAACCATATGAAAAATATAAAGGTCATAGACTCAATCTCCAAGAAATTTTTTTTAGAGATAGCACACCCATTACTCCTAAGCAACAAGGAATGCTTCAATTTATGAAGACAATTGAACAAAGAACAATAATCGGTACTAAAGGATGTATTGATGATAAAAAGATTAGCGCCCAATAAACCTTTCTACTTGTTGTTGACAGGTGGAGTAGGCACTGGAAAAACCTTCACAGGTAAAGCCATTTTTGAGGAAATGATCTGATTCTACGATAAACAGTTAGACAGTGACCCACTCAAACCAAAAGGAATTGCTGTTGAGCTTCAACAAGAAAAAAAACATTCAACACAAGTGGCACCACTGCACATTCAATCTTCCATCTACCATGCAATTCTTCAAAATCATTACCCCTAGATTCAAACATAGTTTACATGCTAAGCAAAAATTTTGAGCAACTGCAAATTCTTCTCATTGATGAAGTCTCTTTGATTGGCTTGAAAATGCTTTACAACATTGACAGAAGACTTCTTCAACTGAAACATACACCAACAAAACATTTTGGCAATATAGACATCATATTTTGTTGAGACTTCTACCAAACACAACCTATATGCGATGCTTGGATATTTGAGGAACCAAAAATAGACAAAGAGAAAATTCCATACACCTTTTGGGTTGACAATGTCAAATTCTTTGAATTACGCAATGTGATTAGACAAACAAATCAACATTTCATTTTTGTACTTAATCATGCTAGAAATTTTCAATAAACTAGTGAAGACATTAGTTATTTGAATGTGATGTACTACAAGACACCTCTCAATGATCCATGATTTCCATACTTGTTTCATAGAAATTTTGCAATTGATGAGCACAACAAAAAAATGCTAGACTAATTACCCACAAAGCTCTTTGTTCTAGAAGCAGTAGACAAACAAGATACAACCATTGATAGCATCCAATTTCAACCAGACAAGTCATCCTTTCCTTCTACAATTTTTCTCAAACAAGACATTTTAGTTGAATTGATTGCTAGTAACTTTGATACACAAGATGGCCTTGTCAATGGTGTAGATGGCATTTTTAAAACGTATGCAATTGACCAACAAGACATTGTGTGAATTCAATTCAATGACCCTACTATTGGAAAAGTGTGTCATCAAAGAATGCAACATATATACACAAATTGTATTTTTCCTTCATGGACACCCATAACAAGAATCATTAGAAAAGTCAGAACTATGAAAATAGTCACTAGAGCACAATTCCCTTTGCAACTTTCATGTGCATGAACTATTCATAGAGCACAAGGTCTCACAATGGAAACACTAGCTTTTGATCCCTGTAAGGTCTATCAACATGGTCTTTTTTACATTGCATTATCATATGTAAGGAACATCGAGTCATTGTACCTCATACATAAATTGCAGGAACAAAATTTCAAGGTTTCAAAAAAATTAAATAATGAAATGCAACGCTTCATGATGTTGGCAGAATTGAAACAACATAGTCTTGCATCTATCTATTCAAGCCAATTCAGTGTATGCTCTTTGAATACAAGTAGCTTTGCATTGCATGCCCAAGAAATAGCACATGACTATGACTTGACTTGCTAGAAGCAACCGTTCTTTGTTTCCAGGAAACAAGACACAATGTCCTTGACCATGTCAATTTTCTTAACGAAACATGCAACTACTATACTGTATTCAGTATTCATGGTCTATTAACATGTTGCAAGAAAATAGTTTCAATCCAAACCATCCAGACATTTGCAACAAAGTATATAGAATCGATAACCATTGACCTATTGCATCTAGGCACCACTCTATGCATCACAAATTTGTACTTGACACCAAACACACAAATTCATGATTTATTCAGCCTAATAGAAAACATTCTCAGTTCATTGCCACCTACCTCCAAATTGATAGTTGTTGGTGACTTTAACATTGACATGCTACAATCTACAAAAACACAAGCACTCCTCCTTGAATTTATGCAACAACACAAACTATCACTACTTGTTGACAAGCCAACAACACATGTAGGAAATCTATTGGACCACTTTTGGATATGTAACATCAAAAGTGTTGTTGTCAACTTCACTAAACTAGATACATCTTGGACATACCACTTTGCAATATCTCTTCACTTCCAATTGTAGTCAAAACATGATCAATTTTGTCAAACAAATTGGGCCCCTATTGCAAAATTGATTCCAAAATACTAACAATGGTACAATTGCTAGAAAACCATTCTCATTTTTCATTTATAATTTGAAATTTTCTTTCAATTCTCTGAAGATTGAAGACCAATGCAAATTAAAGTTGATGCAGGAATAGTTGCTGCCAAGTGTACAAGAAGATTAGACCTTGGTGAATGTGGTGAGTATATAGAAATCTTGCTTCTTGAATTAATGATGATTATGATAGATGTGATTAGGGAACATAATTGAAGAGTTGAAACGATGCAATGGATTCTTAGGATAAAAAACGTTTTCCATATATCCCATGAAGTTATGGGTCACCTTAATGCTTTCAAATGAATTTTTAACCTGAGTATCCTGCACTGCAAGTTTATAGCACATAATAGATTCTTCCTACAGCTTAAATTGTTCTTTGAGAAAAATTGTTGCTCTAATAAAGTCAACTTACTTTAAAAAAAATTAATGTAAACTATTTCTATATCTTTAGAGTTCTTTGCTAGGTTCTGAATTATTTGTCCATACATGGCAATGAGAATGTTTTTATTTGATGTTGGTGATGCTTGACCGTTTCTTCATACACCCTTGCCTACAATATTATCCAGTGAAAGAAAATTCTACCTACATTTAAAAAAAAGAGGCAATCGCAGATGTAGTTGCAATGGATATATCAACCATAATGAAAGTCCCAACTATGGGAAGAAAATTTAGCTTTATAGTCCCAATCACAACATAAATATAGCTTCTATCTAATCCTCAACATAAATATGACTGCATGTAAGCACCTACCTACATACAAGTTGTAAAATTCTTGTTCATTTTAATCTTCAAATAATACTTTCTTTTCATACTTAACAATTGTAGTCATTCATTTTCTTTTTCAATTGAAACAAATCTGGATATGTTGTCATTTTTTGATATAATTATTAATACTTTATTTTTTGTCTTCTTTAAATTTACTAAGATCTTAGATGTCTACCTTAAGACATGGATTGTTAGAAAATAGTTATGAGTTATTTATGACATCTACTATTGATATGGATATTGTTTGTTACTAATATCAAAATTGCCAATTTATTTTCAATCTGAGAGTTTATTGTATTTTACAACTTTTGATGGTACATTTATTTAACATTTTTAACATTTCTCTCTTATTTCTCTAAAGACTAGATGGTGCATGTACTACCAAGGCAAAAGATTCCAAACACTCTAATTGACTCTCAACTTCATTCATGGTAGGCATGCCAAATTCATTTGTGAGATTAGTATTTCAATTTGTATACCATTGCTATTGCTTTAGCCTATCTATGCCCTTGAATAGTTAAAGACTCAAGACTATGACAACAAGACTCCCTTCAAATAGGTAAATTCCTTATTCTTGACACCAACAAGCTTCAAAACTAGTTTACTTGCTACCAATGTTTTTCATTCAATTTTTTTTTGTTTCATTCATTGTACAGATCTGATATTGCATGCACTGTAGGAGCATTTGGAAAAAAAAAAAAATCGTTTGCTAGACAACATAACATGGATCATTCAATGGTGGCAGAAAACCTACCACCGAACAAGCGAAAGATGGATGAAAATATGTACTCATATTCTTAATATCCTTTTCCCCTATATTCGAATTATGCATTTCACATTAATCCTCACTAGCAATGCCTGCTAACACTTGTCCCTCAGTGATGTAGGCACCTCTGTCAATGATAATGCTTGCTTAAGTGAGAATCAAGAACAAGAGAGGAAAGTATTCTATCACATTCTCAAGGCATGGAACCTGCATTAGAATCATTCATTTGACACTAATGCTCATTAGCTATACCTACTAACACTTGTTGCTTAGTGATGTAGACACCTCTACGAATAATGCTACCTGCTCAAGTAGCCACCAAGAACAAGAAAGGAAAGTATTCTCTCAGACTCTTAGAGCATGAAAAATATATACTGACATCCTTCATATCCTTTTCTCTCAAATAAAAAATATGCATTTGACATAAATGTTCACTAGAAATTCCTTCTAACACTTTTCTCTCAATCATGTATGCACCCCTCCAAATGATGTTGTTCATTCAACTAGAAGCAAAGAACAATTTAAGAGGAAAGTATTCTAAAACATTTCTTAGAGCATGAAAGATATGTACTAACATCCTCACTATTGTTTTTTCCCTAAAATAAAAAGATGCATTTAATATTGATGTTTAGTTGCAATGCCTTCTAACACTTGTCACTCAGTCATGTAGGCACCCCTCCAAATGACATTGTTCGTTCAAGGGACATGGAAGAACAAAAGAGGTAAGTATATTAAAAACATTTCTCAGTCCATAGAAAATATGTACTGATATCCTTGATATTGTTTTTCCCTAAAATAAAAATATGCATTTGGTCACATTTATGTTCACTAGAAATTCCTTGTAACACTTGTCACACAGTCATATAGCCACCCCTCAAAATGATGCTCCTCGTTCAAGTCACAACCAAGAGAAAAAGAGGTAAGTATTTTAAAACATTTATGCCATATGTAACTTCATTTTTACCAGCAGCACTTGCTCATTCTATTTCCATCATTGTTGTTATTGTAATTTACATAATGAAGACAAAAATCGTTCAGCCATCAAGCATACTTGATATTTGTACAAACAATCAGCTGTAGCCTTCGAAGGTGATGTCCTGGTCATCTATGGCCTTGCTACTACCAACAACCCTCCAACCAATCCAAAAGTACCAATTCTTTATCTTGATTTGGTCAATAGCTATGGCCAAATGAAAATAAAAACAAACATTAACAATAGATTGATTGACATATTCTTGCCAAATTTATCACCTGATACAAGTTTTCAAATCACAAACTTTGTGATTAGAAAAAAAAATTGACAAAGGAGATGTTGATTATTGTCTCTAGTTCACTAATAAAACCACCATGCAAACCATTGGCAAAGTTTGCAAAGAATGTAGACTAATACCTGACACAACCATCTCAGAGCTAATTAAATCTAAAGATAGCTATCCTATTGAATCAATTGTTGCTATTCTTACTACTCATTATCAAATGTCGACGCAACATGAACTACGCATCAAAGATGGAGACATGCACAAGGACTTAGCTACTGTAAGATATTATGAAATAATCCCAAACCTCACCCTATATCTTTTTCATTATGTATTTTGTTGGCTATGACATTTGACTAAATTGTTCGCTTTACAGATTATAGTACCTAGTAGCTTTATAGGGCCCTATGCCAAACTGTGAATGATATTGGCATCAAACAAAAAGCCACTAGTACTGTTCAAAAATATTGTTCACAGTGGACACATAGGGTCAACACTCATGCAAAAAACACAATCCACATTCATTGATGAGTTGAATGACCTATGTACTAAAGCTTTCCTAGGGAAATTGGTTTCTTCCAGCATATAGGTATCTAGCCTCACAATATTGTACACTTATCTTCAAAAGATTTAGATTATTTTAGACACAATGCAATCTAGACTAGTTCCTAGAGTAATATTGTACCTGGATTCAACAAGATGTCATAATTCATTGACAATCAGTCAACTTTGAACAACAACTATTAGAATCATAGTTCTTGGATTCTATATTTCTTTCAGCTTCAGATAGCCCTCTCCTTCCTTATTTTGTGTTTTCTAGTGTGCTTGTGTCTTCTATTTGAAAAATGAAATTACAAGAAAGATCAATGAAAGATAAATATAGGGTCTGATATACATTTTATAATGTTGATCTACCCTTTCTTGGCCCAAAGATCTCAACAGTGAACAACCATTATTACTGGACACTTATATTTTATACTTATGCATTACTTTTGCTCCATCCAGAAATTGCTACACCTTCTCATCAAATATGCTTTGCCATTCTAGGTAGCTGGTGCCCTCAATCCAAAGAATTTCCACCTCCCACCATACCAACCGTTATTCATGACATGTGAACAAATAGTTTTCCTCACAGAAACAACAGACAGTGACATTGTCCAATGCGCAACAACAACAAAATTTCAATACAGGCAATTCCTTCTATAGACACCAAAAAAATGTCCTCTTACGATACCTTGTCACAAAATTGCATCATTTAGACATCTTGTAGTATGTTTTGCCCCTAGGTACCCACGTCATCATCTAATTAGTTAAATAAATCTTATTTATTTGATTAATTTCATTTATCCCCTCTCTATGCATAATCCATCCATTCCTCTAATGTTAATTAAATAATTGATATTATTTAATTAATTAAATCATTTCTATTAATTCTTCTAACATTAATTAAATAATTTATATTATTTAATTGATGAAATCATAAATCCAACATTAATTAAATAAATCAAATATTTATTTAATTAATAAAATCTTAAAAGGATATCTTTTCGCTTTCTTTCCAAAATCTAAACTCATGTGTATCTAATTAATTTATTTAATTAGATAATTCATCAATTATCCTTCTCATCTTTTTTAGGATTTATTTCCTTTAAAAGAGAATCAAAATCTTTCTATCTTTTCACATCTTATCTTATCTTGTTTTAATTCCTTTAAAACAATAAATCAAAATCTTTCTATCTTTTTAAAATCTTATCTCATCTCATTGTATTTCCTCTTTTGTCAAAAATAAAATCCTTATCAATCTTATCAATTCTTATCTCTGTCCACATTGAAGATCTATAAATATAACCTTTCGTAGGCCATTTGGATTGAATTCTTCAAACATCCTTATGCTGTCAAAATCATTCTTCTATCTTCTATCCATTTCCATCTATCATCTTCATTAGGTCGTTATGCTGTAGAATTGAGCAACCAACATTCTTCCAACAATCAACCTTCAAAATTTTGCATTCTTATGTAGGTGGAGAAGAGCCATGGAGATCAATCAAGTCTAGTTTGAGAATTGGTTTGCATGTTATCTCTTTATTTTTATATTCATTCTAGTTTGTACTTCATGGTGCTTGATAGGATTAATTAGTTTATTGTTTTCAACACAATTAAATATGCTGATTTTTCCCTATCTACACCTTCAATGCACAATCCACACAATGAATAGAGATCTAGACTATTACCTACACAAACAATTGCTAGAAAATAATTACTCTTGACTTGCAGCAATACCCTATCTAAATTACAAAAAAGACATGTCCACAATGATGTTCATGCTACGCAAATTCCAATTACAAGGAACATTTACACTTGCCATGGATAACTGCATCATAGAAATTGTCAAACAAGACAATGCTATTAGACCTCCACCCAGCTAAAAAGGGATTTGCAAATTGACACAGGTACTTATTCTGCACAAAGTAATTACTTGACTTTTACAAAGTGTTATCTTCCTCCTTCCTGCTAAAGAATCTATTTTGTTTCAGAAATGCTGGAAGAAAAAGTAATCAACCTATGGTGATGCTTTTGAGATAAAAGGTGATGGATGTTGTCACTACTACAGAGGCTAGATTTTGATCAAATTCTTGACATATGTAGTCATCCTGGCTTAGGCTCTGCTCCCCTTGAATCAAAGGATTTAGCATCTTTTGCAAACAAGAACTTCTTTGGCAAGCAATATTTTGAAGACAAGACTGTTTAGAAATTAATAATAGAATTTTGTCCTTTGATATCTGGTATAAACCTCACAACAATGTGTTCTACATAAACAACTTAAACTTGAATATTTTTGTTTCACAAAATTATGTCCTTGGAAAACAAGATGTAGCTTGATTCTTATCCATGCTTTTGCACTCATTTGAATATTTTTTTTGTTCTTTTGATAATTATGTTGGCAAGCAACTATTTCTCTATAGTAGCATATATTTGGTTTAGAATCGGGCAACATTATGATATGTCAAACAACATATTCATTTCACTATTACAGTGAATAGGTTATTTTCCAATTGAAGCATATATTTGGTTTGGCATCTGGAAGAATTTTTCATAATATGTTATACATTTTGTATTGATGATTAATTTGAAATTTTCTTTAATTGCACTAACAAGTAACAATATTTAGTTAGCCTAAGTTGGGTTAAAATCAATCTACTATTGCAATCCACATTTACAATTTGTATACTAAATTACAGTTTTTTTATATGGCATTGTCAATAGAAACTCCATAGTTGTAAGTTTGTACATTCTTTTAGATTAGTGTTCTAAAGTCATTTTGTCATGCTTTAAGCTTACATGAAAGACCAATGTCCTTTTCATAATCTTTAAATTTTATATTTCAAACTCGTTCTGGTTTCCTACAAACTGCATGTTAACTATATATGCTAGAAACATATGTGTATTATATACTACTAGATGGTAGTTACAGGTTTTGTAAAAATCTCATAAGTTTAGCAATTCTCTGAATTCTTGAAATCCGTAGAATTCATCATTATCAGTTCAAAATTTAATACTCTCGCCATGAGACCACATTTCTTTGAGGCATTTTTCCAATCACTTCACTGCCTTTTCTTGTCTATGCTACCGCATTTTCCATGCATTTCTACCAAAGAATTTTATCAAACAGTTCACTGCCTTGCTACTATGGTTAAAAGCCTAAAATAGGTACTTTCAAACAAGCTACGGATGCTTGAAAAAAAAATATCAAAGCATAATAGTAAGCAATTAAATAAACTTATTGTTTATTGTCTCCAAAAATACAAGTGCTCTAGAATTGTGAAAATATGTCTCAAAAGCATGCATTAAGCAGGAAACAACAGTACAGAGCAACCAAACTTCATAAAATAGAGAGATGCTAGGCAATTATCCAAATACTAGTAAGGCATCTGAATTTTTGTAAAAGTTACACAATCACTTCTCAGCAGTCCTAAGTAGATATTTCAGCTTTGCATTACTTGCCACATCAATAAATGCATCAAATTATAGCTATCACATAGTATAATTAACACCATAAAGCTTTTAGAAAATTTTCACAAGTATGGCTTCGGCATAAAGCATTAAATGAGAAGGAACAATGTCAACTCCATTTCTACTTTTTCTCAGTCAATCAAGTGATCATTTACTCTTTTAGTTTAATCATTTTCTTGGATCTGTCTTCTTCAAGAGTTTGAAATGGTTGTAGGACATTGGAAACTTTTTCTTGCTGTCTACCAGCATCATCTATGCTTCCACATTTGCTATACATGTCAATGAGGGCATATCCTATAACAACATGGTTCATATCCAATTTTGATACTGTGAACATGGATTTGCTTTCCTTGTTGCTGACCTCCTAGGATAGAAGATGCACTCAGGACAACAAAAGCTAGAATTATTTTTCTTCTGAATTAGGAAACTTTTTAGCATGATAAATATGCTACTCTTGCAATCCTTTATATCTGATGACTAACATATATTTTAGGCCTTTCTGAATGAATATGTTGTCACTGAAAAAAATGTTGGAAAAAGCAATACAGACCTATGCACTTTATGTCCTCTTTTTCCAATTGTCACTATTTTCCCTCCAAACAGACCTGCTCAAGGCAGGGACTCCAGCTCACGCAGAGCGGTTGTTTTCCTTCTATTTTTAGCTGCAACACACTAGGCTATATTAACAAAGACCCAAAATGAGATGGATTGATTAAAGATAGTTGCCCTTGCATCTCTCCACCACTTACATGTCATTTAAGGGCCAGTGTGGCTTCACCCATCATCATCAAATATTAAGAGTGCATAAGTCAACAAGGTGGAAATCAATATTTAGTTGGAAACTATAAATGGACATGTTGCACCTGACGAAAGTGTTGCTGAGTAGCTATGATTGATGATACTTTCCTTGGGTGTGGATTGCTTTTGCTCTTCACACTACTAAAAGGAAATTTTATACCCAAAATCTTAAATAAAGATCTTTTGCTGCGACTTTGTGCCTTCTCATCACAACTTTTGGGTGAAGTAGAGGCATGTCGAGCTTGCTTATTACTTTCCATCTTGTAAGAATAAATTCTTAATAGATTAGAATTCTCAAGCTCTATGTTGCAACAGTTTTCCAAAGAATTGGTGGTATTGGTTGGTTTGAGGTGTTAAGGCAAGGATGCAAGGTCTTTATAAGGTTTAATATAATTTCATTTCTTGGTGTGCAAGTCAAGTGACTTGCACTTGCACCTATAGGAGGTTCAAGGGAGATGTCAATAGGCAATAAGAGGAAAAACATAAATGAATTGTAATAGCATATAAATTACTGTTAAATTATTGACTAATCCTAATATACACCCACAATATAGAGAGCGTATTTTGTTTCATCACTATCTAAGATTTTTAAATATAAAACATCTTAGCTATCTTCAATTGCTCTATCTAAAGACTAATATGCTCAAATCTTTTGACTGAAAATTAAAAGGTTTGAATCTATAATCTGCTTCAAATAAAAAATATATCTATATACATTATGAATAAAGACCAAGCAAACTATGTTATAGTAACCAACACAAAATAACAAGGTTTTAGGTTTTTACTAATAATGATCTATCAAGAATCAAGACCATTGAGAGTAGCTCAACAAGAATTTCCCAAAAAACTATATAATATGATATATGTTAAGAGTATGCAAATTCTAGTTGCATGTAGCTAAATTAAACAATTAATAATAAATGATAAATAATGGAATGAAATAAACTTCGAAAAATCTAGATTTTTTGAAATCAAGTGTTATTTGATTATGAAATATTTGCATAGAAATTTAAAACATAAAGAAATGCAAATGAGAAAAGAAACCTTGCTATCAAATTGATCAAAACACTCAAATGAAAATAAAATGTCTCCATCGAATTGTCAAATCTATTTATCTAGATTTTATGTGATAAGTGAGATTTTGGAGGCTTTTACCTAATATTTTGAGGCTTTTATCATTAAATGACAACTGGTTTAATGTCAAATAAATATTTATCTAGTTTTTATGTGATAAGTGATATTTTGAAGGCTTTAACCTAGTATTTTGGAGGCTTTTATCATTAAATGACAACTAAACAACAACTAAAAATTATTTTTCAACAACTCAACAATGATTTGCAAGCTTGAGACTAGTTTCAAGCTCAAATTTGACACTATCAAATAAAAACTACTTATAATAATTAAAATCAACCTACAATATTTTTAAATTTGCTTAAATGTTAAAATAAATGATGTCCATGTCAATTAAATAATGAATCTCCACTCCCCATTTAGAATAGCTTACTAATGAAATTTTGTTGATATTTACAATATTCAATAATAAAAAATGCAAAAAACTCGAACCTACATTCATTCTGAAACAATAGCCCAAATAGTGTTTTGCATGGCCAGAGCTACGTGGAACTTCCTTTTCCTTTCACGTGGGAACGACATGTCAAGCCTTGTCAAAAATCTCTAATTGTATAGAAAAAACACATAGAGTTGCTGCTTTGTTTCCCCAAGACACAAACAAGGGAATACACAAATGCAGAATAAACAAAATGCAAGGAGACAAATTTGGGCATGCAATATTTTCCTTTTTGTATTCAATAACTAGAAATGATAAATACAAGAAAGATTAAAACATGAACTACTGAAAGTTAAATCTAAGCTATGAATCACAATCTATTGGGAGCAATCAGCTACTAAACCAAGTTCAGATAACTACAGGAGCTACTAGGAGCTCACTGAGTTGAGCTACGTAGAGCTCTTCAAGAGCAATCTCTGCGCACACATAAAAAAAATAGTTGCTACTATTCAAGAGCTTTCAAAAGCTCACAAAAAACATTCTTTGTCTATAGACTACTGCTACACATAAACTTCTTCTTCCAACTGACTGACTAAAACTGCCTTCATTCTTTTTCTCTTTCAACTCATTCCCTCTCAATTTCAAAATTACTTACTAGCATTCAATGGGAATTCAAAATGATCTACCACAATTACTTCAATGGTTGTCAGGAGCTGCAGGGATGAAGATCCCAAAAACTATCGTTGAAATTGGGGGCTCCTGATGGGTACGTGAAACAGGGGGCTAATGTGAGAGTAGGAGGCTCAGGAGCATTCAATTTTCCAACACTCCCCCTTGATCCTAAGCCAACAAACAATAGGATCAAATCTAATCCAAATCAACAACACCTAATCTGGCTCTCAGGCGCTCGAAACTATCATTGCTCAAAGGCTTGGTGAATATGTCTGCTAGCTGCAACTCAAACCTACAAAATGCCATTTTAATATCACCATTTTCAACCAATTCTCTGATAAAATGATACCTAATTTCAATGTGCTTGCTTCTTCCATGAAACACAATATTTTTTGTCAAGGCTATTGATGAAACATTGTCACAAAAGATTAATGTTCCATCCTCTTGTTCTTCTCTTAAATCTGCCAAGACTCTTCTCAGCCAAATAGCTTGACATACTACTGCAATTGCTGCTATATACTCAGCCTCTTCTATTGATAGGGAAAGGATAAGTTTCTTCTTGGAAGCCAATGAGATGACTCCCGAACCAAAATGAAACACATAGCCCGATGTGCTCTTCCTATCATCCAAACTCCTTGCCCAATCGCTATTTGTGTATCCAACCAGCCCAAAAATATTTATTGTTGTGTACAAAATGCCATATCCTTTGGTGCCATTCATGTATCTTAGGATTATTTTACCCACTTGCCAATGGGCATCCCGGGGAGTCTCCATAAACCTAGAAATAAGACTCACATTGTGCATTATATCAGGCCTAGTTGTTGTTAAATACATTAAGCTTCCAACCAAACTCTTAAACATGGTCGAATCCACATTGTTGTTGTAATCTTCTTTGCTCAACTTCAGACCTATGGCTATTGGTGTTGGAGCAAGCTTGCTTTCACGCATCCTAAATCTCTTCACGATCTCATTTGTATATTTCTCTTGAGAGATGAATATACCATCATGCATTTTTTTTACTTCTATGCCTAGAAAATATTTCAAAACACCTAAATTTGTTATTTCAAACTCTCTTTTCATGGCCTCTTTAAAATCAGCAATGAGGAAATCATCATCCCCAGTGAATACTAAATCATCAACATACAAGACAACAATCAAAACCTTGCCATTTGCTGCCTTGATGTAAAGAGTGGGCTCACCATCGCATTTGCTAAAGCCATTGCTCATCAAATATGAGTCAATCCTACTATACCATGCCCATGGAGCTTGCTTCAGCCCATAGAGAGCCTTCTTCAGCCTATACACCTTGTTTTCTTGACTTGGAACTTCATATCCAAATGGTTGCTCCACATAAACCTCTTCATTTAACACTCCATTAAGGAAGGTGGACTTCACATCCATTTGAAATACCTTCCACATGTGTTGGGCTGCGATTGCTATGACTACCTACAGGGTTTCCATCCTTGCAATAGGTGCAAATGTCTCATTATAATCTCTCCCAAACTGTTGTTTATACCCCTTGACAACTAATCTTGCCTTATGCCACTCTATTCTTCCTTCGGCATTGCACTTGGTCTTGTAGACCCATTTTACTCCAATAACTTGCTTGTTGGGAGGAAAACCAGTTAACTCCCATGTGTTGCTCCTCTCTATTGCATCTATCTCCTCATCCATGGTCTCACACCATTTCTCCTCTTTCATAGCTTCTTCAAAATAAACTAGATCACCATGAGAAAATAATGCAAAGTTTACACTCTCATCAAATTCTTCATCATACCTTTCATTTTGGTAGATCTCCCTTATACTCTTGGTATTCTTTGGCATTAGGGAGGCGAGAGGGGGATCTGAACTTTCACTACTGCTATTGTTGTGCTGAACAGGAAAATTCAGGAGCTGTTGGGAGCTCTCAGGAGCTCTACCGACGATTTCAGGAGCTATTCTAGAGCTTTCAGAAGCTCTCAAGAGCTCTTCAAGAGTTGATATTCTGGTGCTTTAGGAGCCAATCTTCTGGCTATCTCTGGCTACTTTCCTTTCTATCTATTCACTTCAAGAGCTTTCAGGGGCTCTTTAGGAGCTCTTCAGAAAACATCAAGAGCTCATCCAAAGCTTACTAGTACCGAATTTTTGGCTGTTTGTGGTAGTCTTCCTGACTGTCTATCAACTTCAGGAGCCCTCAAGGGCCTTTCAGGAAATCATCTGACGCTTTTAGGAGCATCTGCAAACTCTTCTTGTTGAACTTCAGGTTCAGTTTCTGCTTCTTCAAGAGCTGTCAGGAGCGGTTCTGAGCTATCAAAATCTACCACTCCATCCCATGACTTGTCTTCAAGGAACTCCAAGACCCTACTAATGACTATCTTTTTGGTGACTGGATTGTATAGCCGATAGGATTTGGACTCTTCACTATAGCCCATGAAAACACATTTTTCACTCTTGTCATCCAATTTTTTCCTCTTTTCCTTAGGCACATGTGCATATGCTACACACCTGAACACTCTCAAGTGCTCAACTATCCACTTGCATCTTGTCCATGCCTCTTGAGGGATCTTGTCACGAACTGCCTTTGTTGGACTTCTATTTATCAAATAAACAATTGTTGCTACAACCTCTCCCCAATATTCAGTCATGAGTCCTTTTGCTTTCATCATACTCACCATCTCCACAATCATTCAATTTTTTCTTTCAGCCACTCTATTTTGTTGTGGAGTATAATTGGCTGTTAGCTCCTTCTTGATTCCATTTTGCTTGCAAAAATTCACAAAAAAATTAGAGGTATACTCTCCTCCTATATCTGACCTTAGGACCTTAAGCATGTGTCCACTCTCCTTTACAACCTGGGCCTTAAACAATTTATGTTGCAAAAAATAGACCCATGTCTTATGGCTATAATCATCAATGAAGGTCATAAAAAAACTACTTTTACGAACATAAATGATTTGCACATGGCCTACCAAATCCATATGCACCAGCTCCAATGGTGCTCTTGCCCTTGTAGAGTTGCCCGAATGAAAGGGTTTCCTATGTTGTTTGCCCAAAATGCAAGCCTCACATCTAACATTAGGCTCTACTATTCCTGGAAAACCATCAATCATTCTTTTCTTGGACAAAAGACTCAAACCAACATAGCCTAAATGTCCATACCTGACATGCCATAGCTTGGAGGGATCTTGAATGGTTCTCTTGAGTGCTACATGATGTACTGCTATACATTCTCCATTCTTGAGAGGTGCAACAATGGACTGAGATGAGAAACATGTCTCAATCTTCAACAGAAACATCCGGTTCTTTGTCATTTGGACTACTACAAACACCTTCATCCTCTCATTCTTGTCATAAATGATGCATTGACCCTTCTCCATCAACACTTTGTATCCATTTTTTATCAGCTGACCAACACTCATGAGGTTGTGCTTTAATCCAGGAGCAAGAAATACATTCTTTATCTCCTTCTTCTCACCTTGCTTGTTGTAGATCATAATGGATCCTCTTCCAACAATAGGAACTACTCCATTGTTCCCCATTCTTATTTCAAACTTTACATTTTTATCAATGAAAGAAAAAAGACTTTCATTACCACTCATGTGGTTGTTGCAACCGTTGTCCAAATACCAAACTTCGAGGCTACCTTCTTCACCAATGTTGCACATGATGAAGGTTGTGGACTGGTTTCATTTAGCCACATTCAAAGTAGCCACATTCGCATTTTGTTTTGAGTGATCTCTCTACTTGGTCCAACATTCATTTACATAATGGTCGAACTTATGATAGTAGTAGCATTCAACGTTGCTCTTGTCATTCTTTAGATTCGAACTGTTGTTCTTCTTGCCTCTTCGAGAGCTGGTCTGAGAGCTGCTCGCACCCTCTTGGTTGTTTGCTCGCATTGAGATTTCTTCTCCAACATTACCACGTCCAGATCTCCCTCTACCACATCTGGAGCTGTTTCTTGCTCTCCCCCTTCCTCTTACATTCGACTGAGCTTTAAAAGCTTGCTCTTGGGAGGAACTTGCAGACCTATTTAGGCACCGCTCATGGGTTTGCAAAGAACCCATCAGCTCATCAATAGACAATGTTGTGAGATCCCTTGCCTCTTCTATGGCAATCACCACTGCATCAAACTTCATGGGTAGGCTCTTGAGGATTTTCTCCACAATCCTATGATCATCAATGATCTTAACATTCACTCTCAACCGGTTTATCATACTGGAGAGTCTTGTGTGGAAAATTGAGATGGACTCACTATCCTTCATTTCAAGAGTCTCAAACTCTCTTCGAAGCATTTGGAGCTTCACCAATCTGACCTTGTCAGTTCCTTTGTAATAGGTTTGGAGGATTTTCCAAGCTTCCTTTGCATAGTTAGCTACTACTATTCTGGGAAAAATGGCCTCTGTCAAAGCCACTTCAATCAAACTCAATGCCTTAGCATCTTTCCTCCTTAACTCCTTCAACTAGTTCTTTTGGTAGTTTGTGAGCACAACATATGTTGTTGGGTCAGTTACATCATTGAATCCATTGACCACAAACTCCCACAAATCATTGGCGACCATAATGGTCTTCATCTTCTTCACCCAAACATCATAGTTCTATCCATTAAAGGACGGTGGCTGCTGCTAGCTCTTTCCTTCATCTCCAGCCATGTCTCCTACATAGAAAACTCAATACCCAACTAAAAAAAATGCCCTAACTCACAAGGAAATGGGGCCTACAGCTCTGATACCATGTCAAAACTTTTTGATTGCACAAAAAAAACACACATAGTTGCTGCTATGTTTCCCCAAGATACAAATAGGGGAATACACAAATGCAAGATAAACAAAATGTGTGGAGACAAATTTGGGCATGCAATATTTTCCTTTTTGTATTCAATAACTAGAAATGATCAATACAGGAAAGATTAAAACATGAACTACTGAAAGCTAAATCTAATCTATGAATCATAATCTGCTGGGAGCAATTAGCTACTCAACCAAGTTCAGATAACTTCAAGAGCTAAAAGGAGCTCACTGAGCTAAGCTACGTAGAGCTCTTCAGGAGCAATCTTTGCTCACACACAAAACAAATAGCTATTGTTGCTCAGGAGCTTTCAGAAGCTCACACAAAACATTCTCTGTCTACAGACTACTGTTGCACATAAACTTCTTCTTCCAATTGACTGACTAAAACTGCCTTCATTCCTTTTGTCTTTCAACTCATTCCCTCTCAATTTTGAAATTACCTACTGACATTCAATGGGAATTCAAAATGAGCTACCAGATTTACTTCAGTGGCTATTAGGAATTGCAAGGATGAAGATCCCAAAAGTTGTCGTTGAAATTGAGGGCTCCTAACAGGTAGTTGAAACAAGAGGCTGATGTGAGAGTAGGAGGATCAGGAGCACTGAACTTTCCAGCAAGCCTCATCTCCATATTCCACGCAGCTAAGATATTCATTGCATGTGATATTTATGCCTGACTTTTTTCAATCCGCAACCAACATTTTCGTTTAACAAGTTGCAAAAATAGTGTATCGAGCTCCATAATCTAGTAGCATTGAAACCATGATATTGTTAGAAATACTTTTCATTTCTTGTTAAAAGATTGAAGCAACAACTATTCGAAGTTTGGCTTTGGTTTCCCTCAATTTGGAAAAATATTCTTTGGTAGGGTTTCCTAAAAAAAATTCAGCAAATTATGCCCATTTGTTCTCATTGATATGATTGAGGTACCTAACTTGCCATGGTCGAGTTTTATTTTTGGGGAGGGGGGGGCAATTTGTATGTGACCAAATCAGCTTTCGTTGTGTTTTATTTTCATTCTTCACTAAACATAATAAATTACTCTTTATTTTTTTGGGGGGATACCATTGATTGAGACTGCAAAGTTATCACCTTCTAGTACCAAAATTCAAGTGCAGTTTCACTACTTTTCAGTAGTGGCTATTTATTTTGAAGTTGAGGGGCCACAATATCTTTTCCTTCTACACAAATGGTGTCTATCTCTTGCTATCAATTGAATTCAAAAGAAAGCATGATAAAGATAGCTCGGTAATTGAGATAAGCAATGTTAACTTTAATCGTGTTTGGTTTCTTGGGCTCGGGAGGAGGAAGCTTCAAAATAGTTACACTTAGCACTCCATTATGACAGGAAAAAAAATAGCCTCCATTTTTGAGTCATCTGGTAGAGTAAATTTGGACATAAATTTACCAACGTTGTGCTTCATTCGAATGTATTTTACATCGTACTACAATCCCTCTTTCGATCACCACTGATTTCCAATACATTCTCATCCTCCACCTAAACCTGTTTGCTCACAAACACACAACAATCACTTTGTTAGTCTCAGCAGACGGGGTTTTCAACCCTTCTTAATACCGCACATGCACATAAAACAAGGGTTTGAAGGTTTATAAGTAAAATTCCTTGATGTCCTTATTTTTAAGGCCATGCATGTAAATTATAAAGACATATGAGTTAGGGTACTCTTCAACATCAACAAGAGTAGAAGCCATGGCCTTGGGGTTGCGTAGGATTGTTGAGGAGCTTCTCCATTTCATCAGGAACACCTAGCAATTATTAAACAATGCTTAACATGGGATCAATCTCTTCTCACCCCTCACAACTCTGCAATCCCGTCAAATTTTATTTTATTCCACTTTCCTTTCTTCCAAATTAGTAAAACTCACTCCTAGTTATACAACCCAACCATGTCACTACACTGAATATTCTCCTGACTTGTGCTACTTTGGGAGCACTACAACATATCCATTCAGTTGTTACTGTAATCTATTTATAACAAATGAGAAAGTAAATTTACAATATAAGATTTTAGCAATTCATGGAGATCAGAATTTAGCAATCTGTGGAGATAAGATTTTAGCAATGTTTTGAACTAAAATATTGGGTGTGAGTTAAATTTGATTTGATTGAGGAATGAAGATCTAATTTGATTTCTTGTAATTATAATTGTATCTTTTAATGCAATCAGCTAACCACTGGTTTTCTAATGAATTTTTTTGGACAACAGGTTTTCTGATAATCCCACCTACTATTCGAAGGAAAAGTAGTGAGACAACTTTCCTGACCATCTAAAGACGGTTCACAACTAGCAGTGAATCACATCTACCAACTCTCATTATGACCAGTGATTTAGATGGAGCTACCAGATTTACATGCATTTATTTTAAGATTTTATAGATTTTATCTTTCAATACATTCCCTTTATCAGTATTGAGACTTGTTTTCCAAGACAGGTACAATGTTGTGAGACTGTTCTGACAAAATACGATTTGAAATGAAATCCAATTTGATTGCAAGTAAATGAAATCTGATTTGATTTGATTTGATTTGACGTAATTTCTATCTTGCTGAGAGAAGTGAATTAGTCAAAGACCATTGGCAGCAATCTAAGAATGGTTTATCGGCAAGCAAGAATGGTTTATGGGCATGTGAGCCAAGTTTATTGGCTGCTTGTGGACTAGCAAGTCCACAATAAAAGCCTATTGGCTAATTATTTGTGAGCGCATGCAACCTCATTTACTCTGAAGTAAACAATTTGTTGGCTCTTGAAGAGTTTCGAATCCTGCAATCTCTATAGTACTATTCACGCACATGTAAATATAACATACAACAAACTTCTGATCGACTTGATTTTGACTATGGTCGAAATTACAACGTGCCTACTGAATAAGGCTTACACCCTCATTTCCTTCCCTCAACAGCCATTTTGACTTGATTGAATCTCACAAGGATGTATGAATTGACTTGACTGTATGCCAATGTCAATCATCTGCAAAGGGTAAGCATGCGTACAACATAGTGGGGTAATATGGAACAAAAGATTAATGTTGTCGACGTAGTACTCAATTAACTTTTAATCGTCACCTAGCCATCAGATTGTACATTTGACTGTATTTATTAATTAATTGAAAATACAAAATACATTAAATTTTTATTTTTAATAAATTAATAAATATGGTCAAGTGTGCAGTCTGATGGCTGCATAGACAATGACCTATATTTTAGTGTTGAGCTTTCTCTTGCAACTCTTTTTTTAAGATTTGGTTTCACTAGGTATATCTTAATATAAAATTTCACGGGGAAAGATGATTAGTAAAGGTAGATTGATTTCTAGATAGATACGACAACAAAGAAATTTTCAATTATTAAAGAGAAATGATAGAAACAAGAAAATTAATTTTAAATTGTTAAAGCACATAAAATAAGAATTTGGTGAAATTAAGGAAATATATGGTATTAGTGTATACATATATAAATTGGTATTATAAGTAAGATTCAAATGTGTATGTTATTACGATAAATTTTATTAAAAAATTATATAAATTAAATATATTTAATGAGTTCAATTATTTATAAAATATTTGTATATTTAATTATTACAATGTACATATATTTATTAAATAAATTTTATATAATTCATATAAATAATATGAATTTAAATCTACAATTAAATGTTTTGTGGAATAGAGAAGTCTCAATTCACTATTGATGGGATGTAATTTATTTATAAAAATTAATTAGCTTCAATTATGTATGTAATTATAATCAATTATTTGTTTGTTGGAATGATGTGTACATTTACAGATAACTAGTCTTTAATTCATGCTAAATGGATAATATTACACTCTTAAGGTTCTATTGGCTTCAATAATGCATAGTACTCATCATATGATGTAATTTTTTTAATCAAATATGTAGTTAGATTAATTGAATGTTATAATTAGTTTACAAAGGTTGATTATTGGAAATTATGTATTTTGTTAAATATATTATATTATTTGTTTGATGCAAAATGAAAATATCCAATAATTTATACGTTCACATTAATTGGATAATGTTGGAATACTATATATGTTTATTGTCCCTAATTGTGAAACTAATTGAACTAATTAATCAAAAACTTGTTTGTATGATATATCAAATTCATAATGTTTAATTCACCTAGTTATAATTGATCTTATAAAATTCATAATTAAGATAAATTCATTCTTAATTCATATTAATAAAAATGAGATTAGATTAAAAAATATCCATGTATACATATACACTATTTTATTGGTTTAGTTAGATATCCTTTAAAGTGAAGTAAATCTCAACTCATAGTAATTTGATGCGTTGTCCAAATTATTGAATTTATTTATTATTATTTTCAATATATCTAAACATATATTTAAAAGTTTAAAGGTTCTATAACAATTTAATTTTAAAATTTCGCGTTCGTATAATTTATTTTTAAAAGAATTGAGAGTCTAGTAGTTGAGCATCTTAATTTGACCTCTTATCATTATATATGGTAATTTTAAATCATTTTCATTTTTTAACAATATCTTATTTAGCAAGGTCTTTGCTGAAAATTAAGGTTTCAAGTCCACATCATCAAATATGATGTCACATTATATATAAAGTAGCAAACCAATTATAGAGAGAGAGAGAGTGTGTGTGTGTGTGTGTGTGTGTGTTCAACACCATCTAGATGCTTATACCATGATCTTGCCACTAAACCAAGCACCCATTGACATTTGTTACATATTTTTTTTTAAGAATACATTTATTATGATTACTCATGATCAACATTTAAAATCACAACTACTTATATTATTAAAAATATTAAATAATAAATTTGACAAATATTATCACAATTATTAAAACATAATCAACTATACAATGCTCTTCCCCAATTCAAATTTCTTAAATATATATTACTATAAATTTTAAAAAAAATATACAACCTCGACCCTGAACCAAAAATCTACATTGCTCAGCCTCTTTCAAAATCTATACGCTTTAAGAAACAAATTTTAGAGCTCATGGCAGGCTAACAATACCAAAGCTAAAAAAAAAAAATCAACCAGCCCCAGCTTGAATATTATATATCAATAGATCAGATTTTAAGAAACTTATCTATTTATATCAATAGAATTATGCTTCTCTTCAATATGATAAAAATATAATTAGATGGATGCCTTCTATCTTAGACCGATTATTTAATAAAACTGTAAAGATTTCAAAGTGTATATAAATTTACTACAGTTATACGAACATAGAAATGTAAAACAATATCTATTAGACTTTTCAAAAATCTGTTCTAATTAATGCCCATTAACAGCCTAAGCCTAAGAAAAATACTTACTCCACACTATTATCATGTGATTACAAAGCTATTTGCACAATGTTCCTGCTTTGTCATGATGCCCAGCTTTAATGAAGGCTTGTAACGGACGAGCAGAGCATAGTGAAACCCTAAATGGAAATATGCGACCACTCTGCCACAAACAACCTCCAATACAAGTAGCCCAAAGCGGAACACATTGGCTTATGAATTAAATGAACCAGAGAGAGAGATTCAAACACATTTAAATTAAAATTTCCCATTGTTTTAGAATTTTTTTGTAGATGTTCACATAATCTTTAAGTTCCGAAAATAGAACCGTAACTGTGTAATAACAGAAAAGGCTAACTGTAGTTTATCACAAGCGAAAATGTTAAATCCAGAAACTGACAGTGTCTTAAGAAGTGGAGGCGGCGCCACGTGCCAGATAAGACGGTCAAATTTAGACTGCGCAGCACTGTACAACACTTGCACACGGGCTCCATATGTGGTGTTGAGGAAAACAGAACATAAATGAAATATTTACAAAGACAAAAGAATGGAGCAACAATAACAATTACTTATTATTAGAATTCAATAATATGGCTACAAATTTAACTTTTTATTTTGACACTTTTATAAGCCGGGGTAGCGAGGAGTGGAAGCAGGGGGAATAAAATCATGTGTTCCCCTGGTTTTCCTTCTATTTTTTGCTGCAACACACCAGGCTATATTCACAAAACCCCAAAATGAGCTGTGATATATGTAATTTAAGGGCCACTGCGGCTTTACCCTTCATCATCAAGTATTAAGAATTCAGAGTCTCAATGGCATAAATTCCGTCCATTCTCGTGTAGAAACAAAAGGACGCGCCTTCACCCTATACTTTCTGTCAATCGACGCCTCCTCACCAGTGGCAGAAGTCATCAAAGTAGGAATGAACATTTTATTGGGCAAATAAACGGACGTGTTGCATCTGACGAAAGTGTTGCTGAGCAGCTACGAATGATGCCACTTCCTTTGGCTGTGAATTTTCTTTGCTCTTCACACTCCTGAAAAGAAATTTTATACCTGGAATCCTAAACAGACCACTTTTGCTCCGATTTTGGGACTTCTTATCACAACTTTTGGGCGAATCAGAGGCATGATGAACTTGCTTATTGAAACCCATCTTGTGTGAAGAATTCTTGATTGATCAGAATGCTCAAGCTCTGTGTTGCAACAGATTGTCAGATAATCGGTGGTAATGGTTGGATGAGGTATTGGGCAAGGATGTGAGGTATTTATAAGCTTTAATGTAATTTCATTTCTTGGTGTGCAAGTCAAGTTATTATTTTTGCGCACATGCGATCTCATTTCCTCCCCTCCTCAGAGAATTTGACTTGACTGAATTTCATCTGACTTTCAGTTTCTGAGAACGTGTAAATTGACTAGACGGTATGCCAATTTCTATCAACTGCAACGTGGGTCAGAATGGGCAAGGCAGAGTAATCCATTATCAATTGTTTTTGAGCGCCCAACGAAAATTCCTAGAAACTTCTTCAGAGATGCAGGCCATGGTCGTTCATGTTAACGGTTAATCGGGAAGCTTCTTTAGGTTTCTCTTTTAACTCCTTTATTTAAAAGTTTGGTTTAATGTATAACAAAACAATGGTCATTTGAAGTGTTAGCAAATGAGAAAAGGGGTGACCACTTATGATGTAACTTTGGTGGTTGTAGAGGTGTATTTATGTATTTTTGTTGAAATATATGATTAAAAATTTAAGAAAATTGTATCTTTTATATAAGATGATTATATAATTTATATATGATTATATATATAATAAGATATGTTTTCTTATTTGAAAGATAGATTTGAATATATAATTATCGTAAATATGTACGTGAACTATTAAAATTAAGCTTTGATGATGATTCTTTGGTATAGTTTAGTGTTGGTGGTGTATTAGATCATCATATTAAATATTTCTAAATAAAAAGCTTGAAAAATAATTTATCTCTTAATTTAAAATTTACATTCTAAAAGAAAATAAATATTATATTTTATCTTCTTATTAAGTTGTCTCATGTATATCAAACTCAAACACAAAGAATCTTTATTTTCTATCAACATTTGCCAGAATATACAAATAAAAGTTCTCTTAAAATCATCTCAAAAATACTTTCTAACATCTCTGCTTTAGGTGATCCCCACTCTATAGTTCCTTTGCCTCATTGTCTAGATGTTGATCTTCCTATTTTTTAGGGACATGGTGCTTCTAGAGTTGTTTCTCAAGAGGCTTTTTAGAATGTTCTTAGCAATGATGAGATTCCTATTGCTCATTATTCTATTTCTCTCACCATTCCCGATGTGTGGATTGATAGAGCTATGGTTGGTCTGTAAGTTGCCCTTATTGGGAGAATTTTTGTGCTTTAGACCAAATATTGTTGTTCTTTACAGGTGGGATTCTAAGCTTTGGGAAGCTCCTGGTCTTCGCATTATGGCCTTGATGAATGGGTTTTTTCTTTTTTCCTTTCATTCCTTGGATGACTAAACTTGTATTTGTCAGGAAGGCCCCTGGTTTTTTGGTAATGCATTTTGTCGCTTTCAAAGCTGGTGTGATGGCTTTAACATTACAAAGATTAAATTGTGGCCTATTTTGGTGTGTCTCCCTGAGCTCCCTTTGGAATTTTGGGATGAAGATATTCTTTAGGATATTGCTAATGTTGTTGGTAATTTTATTACCTTAGATAAGGTCACTAAAAATAGATCCAACTTTCTCTTTGCAAGATTTCATGCCATGCTTTCAAGTCTGGTTGTATGTTGCCCAAAAGTGTGAACCTCTACTCTAAGCTTGGGTCTTGAGAGAAAGAACTCCATTATGAAATTGCTTGGTTGCATTATCCTATTTCTTAAGACTAGCCTCATCATGATAATGAATTAAATACTTCGTTGAATACCCACAAAGGTGAAACTTGTATTCATTCTACTATGATTCTGGCCTCCCATGGCATTCTTGGAAAAGGTCCTACATTAGGGATAAAAAGGAAGATGGATGGTGGGCTTGGTACTCCTTCTACTAAGTTGCCTCCCACAATTGTTAGTAAAGAGAAGGTTTTTTCTAAGATTGTCAGGTTGGATGGTGCTTTCCACCCAATGCCTACTCTATGGCCTTTGTTGAACTTTGGATTCAAACCTCCTTGATTGGCTCTTGTTGGTTTTGGGTCCTTCCAAAACCTCTTCCTAGTTTTGGGCTCCGGTCAAAAGTTTTGTTGATCCTATTGTTCTCCTTGTCATTTTTTCCTTGTTCACCTTTGGTGAGTTTTTTTCCTTTTTTCCTTTATGGTTGTTCTATAATGGGTATGATCCCTTCCTGCATTTACCTTAATCAAAACATATTATTTGATTCCAGATATATTATCGTGGAATAATTATAAAATAATATATACTCTTAAAAATATCAAAAATTTTAAATACAACTTTACAAACCCCTAACAACCCATTATAAAAAAAATGCAAACTGCATCCAACATAGTTTACCCAAGTGTTTCATAGAGACTAGATATTCTCATTTCAAATTATGAACTTGGTCATCCTAATGTTGAATATCCTTGCAAAACTCTATTTTTATTGTAAGTGGGAAAATATGTTAAGATTGACATTTGAATTAATGATATATAAATTTTAATACTATTTCATAAAGTAGTTTAAGATTGTTTTGTTTTCATTAACAAATAATTTAATTTTGATGCATTAGATGTCATCTAAGTTGACTTAGCTACTTATATGAAACTATATTAATGATCATATACCTTAATTAAGAGTTAAGGTAGCCACAAGTTGACTGCTCATAACCCTACATTCACACTTTAAATTAAAGATGTCATAGTAATATAAATTTCACATCCTTGTCTTGTTCATTTAATTATTAGGGAGGCATAAATCTTGATATATTGGGTTGTGAGAAAGATATATTTTGGAATAATTCTTGAATACATGCAACTTCCATTTCTAACTATGCATTCATTATAGACTTGATGCTAGTCATTTCTTCTTGTGCACATTGTGCATACTTTAATATTCCACCTAGCTCACTTTGTCATCCAATAAATAAATAGTTACACCTAATAAAAACTCCAAGTTTATATATCATCTTTTTTATAAATCTTTCTTAGAGTAAAGGAATTCTTGCCCCTACCTCTATTTTATGGTCCTACCATGTTGGGGCTTGATATTTAAAAAAAGTTGTTAACTAAAACTTAATTAAATGATATAAAAAATATTGACCACAAAACCAAAATTTTAAATTATAATCTCCTAATATTTTACCAACCTTTCCAAATTTTAATCAAATATAAAAAATTCTAAAAAAATGTAGCCTAAGAGAAACTTTATAAAAATCCCTAAAATTATGATGACTTAGTCAAAATGATTGAAAATAACCAAATTTTGTTTACCATAAGCAGATTAAGATGTCCTTGTTCAACCTTTAAGAATTGCAAAAATATGCTATTTTGTAGCCCTATTAGCAAATTTAGTGGAAACACTAATATCAAAGTAATTCCCTCAAATCTAGACTCCAAAAAACCTTAAATCTATCACATCACCCATAGTCAATAATTAAGAGTAAAATAAAATAAAAAAAGGAAAGAGAGTATGGTTATGAAATTTTCGCCAAAGGCCTTACACAAGAAAAAGAACAAAAATTAATAGTGTTTTTTCCTATTTTCTACTATAGGGAGACAACTTGTAATGAATGAGTATAGCGTAGGAGAGGGAAAGAGGCATCCATGCCATTAATATGACGTGGTGACCCTTTTCTTGAGGTGGAAAATGGTAGGTAGTATAGAAAATAGGCACAGTAAGTAGACCTCTACCAATGACCTCCATACATCTACAACATGGGCTCATTTTGGGCAAAAAATCCTTTGGAATGTGAGTTAGCAAAGGAAAAATCGAGGGAAATGTAGAGAATGGTATGATGGAGAGAGGACGTATAGAAAAGAAAAGTGAGTAGAGAGGAAAATAAAATCACATGAGGGAAAGAAGAAAGGGAAAAACATATGGAGAATATAGTAATTTTATGTAGGAGCGAAGAAAACAAAGTCTAAGGAAAGATAAAGGTAGAGGGAAGGCATTAATAGAGGAAAATGGGGTTGAGGTGATTTTGGGGAAATTTCAAGGTAGGAAAACCATTAAAATGTGAGGAGTAGTCTTAATAGGATAGAACATCATATACTAGGTATTTATGACTTTCTTAAAAATCATGTTTATGTAAAACTTTCTTTAATAATAGGTTATTAGAAATGAACCTCTCGTTGGTCAAGTTAATAGTTCGATAGGTTATTAATGTTTGATGTTATAATTGCAAGGGCCAATTCCTATCACCATAGCCTTCACAAAAAAACTCATGCAAGAATATTTCTATGCACAAACTATCTGGGTATGTGCAGGATCATGATGGGCCAAAAAGTGGCAATATGATGGGTATGTGGCTGATGACATTTTTTTTACTCAAAATTGATGAAATGAAAAGGGTTTTTCAAGGAGATTTTCAGATTTCCACCAATATAAATTATTCTTTACTTTGAATTTAATAAGTAATTATTATTTATTTTTTATTCAAATTATGACTAAAGTCCTGATTGATAGGCTGATTGAAAAACATCTACAACTTTCAAACAGTATCACATTTTTTTAATCCAAAACATGCATCACATTCTATGCTTCGTATACTATAGGATTTAAAAAAAAAAAATGAATTTCATGAAGTTTTGAGGAAGTTAAGGTGGTCAGACATAAGAGTTTTTATATTTTTTAAAAGTTGTAATAAAAAATTTATAATTAATTATTTACTAGGAAAAAAATTACAAAAAACTATGCATCACAACGGGGCATGAGTCCTCTACTTATATCTAAAATATTATATAAAAAAATATTATCATTTTATTGTGGTTAGGGTGGTCGACATACACCTACTTCTTATTTTATCCCTGAAATTTAAGTACTACTCCGTTGAAATTTCAAATTTTCACCAAATAGATTTTTTTTACAAATAAATAAATCTGGTAGTTTAGAAACTACATTCAGTTTTCTACAGATTCTATTCTTACATGTTTTTGAAATAATATAGATAACTTATTCAAATTTTTATGTCAAGTTTCCTAACTCTTATTTTTTTTATTTTTTTGCCACTTAAAGGCCTGTTTTTTCCATGATGATCCTGCACATACCCATCTCTTGAATGATTTCAAACTGTGTTTGATTCTCTTTGTATCTAATAGCGTGTGAATAATATTTGAATTCCATGCTTACTATCAATACTATCAATACTATTAACCAAAAATTTGAGGGGAGGGTATCATAATTATATTTGAAAAAAGGGGGATTATATCATTAATATCCATTGGCGGGTATGATAGAGTTGTAGGAATCCATGAGTGCTAAGTTGTGATAAATAGGAGCTAGTAAGTTATCTTGTAGCTATTGGAAAATTCTATCACTCGTAATTATTAATTAGATGAGGGTTTTTATTAGGAAATCCAAATGTATGTTCCTAGAGAGAGACCTTGTGACCTGATAACTACATTTGAATTATATCCTTTTTGGAAGTAGGTATATAGGTAGTCCTTGGGAAAAAGATTCCCTTGTGACCTAAATTTCATAGGGGAGGGTTTAGGGTGGATAAATCTAAGTTTTGGGGTTATTCCTTTAACTTGTTTGACCTTTATTGTTTAGTAGGCTTCATTTTAAGGCTGAAATGGGTACTAGATGCTTATGAATGTGTTAAGAAAACCTGATAACTTGTATTTAATGCATAATGTGCTTCTTAATAGTAATTTGAATTAAGTGAATTTATTTGACTATTTTATAATCAATATTCGTTAATGTGTACATGTAGTAGAGGTCATCTCATGTTGGTTCAATGTGAATCTTATGTGTTTATGAAATTCAACCCAAGACAGGTCTAAGAATCTATGTAAGGATCCTAAATCAATTGATTGTGATATAATTATCCAAGTCCACTCGACCAATACTATGAATCTTGTTATGCATGACCAGGCTCACAAGTGTGAACCTATAAGGTATTTGAGCAGTGGCAGGAAGTCATTAGATCATGTACATGATTCATACTTGGGATACTACAAGGGATTAGATATCATTCACTTATTCATGAAGGTGAAGGTTTTGAAGGGCTACCTTAGTTATGATATGAGAATGATTGTGTGGGTAGTTACCCTATTGTGCAGATAATGGTAACTAGGATAACCATTGTATCAGGAGGGTTCATTGGCAGTCACCTATAACATGAAGGTGATCGATGTTAGGTAGTACTTGGGTTGTGAAAAAGATACCTAAAAATATCACTAAGGTTAGAGGATGCAATATGTTGAAAGATACTTCTTCTTAGGTGGATATATTTGTTGCCAATAGTGGCCTATAGGTGATTGAAGTTGGAATCCATTAGGCTAGATAGGTTCACTAATTGTGGAAATCTCACTTGTGCCTATAAGGCCCTTGAGGTGGAGAGTGGACCCCCAATGTAGTATGAGATACATGGAGTCCTCTTCCCAATGGTCTAATGGTATACTTGACTCTATTAGGATTGAGGAAAAACCCCCAATGTAGTATAAGATACACTAATTTCTCTTCCCAGTTACATGATGGTATTGAAGACCAAGGAAAAGGATGGGACCAACAATGTGGTTTGCAATGCATTGACATTCCTTTTTGTGTCTAGAATGCAATATATTAGTCTCCCATTGTTTATATGCTAATCCATAATTGTGTATTTGTGTAAATGGCCTTGGGTTTTGTGCACATTGTTATTGATACCCTTGCTAGTGATGACATCAAGTACTATGGGCTGCTTAATTATTGTCACAAATGGTGGTGGATTGGGGAAAGGATGAGATCTACAATATAGTATGGGATGCACTGATATTCCTCTTCCAAGTAAAATTTTCTTATGGGTTCATGTGATTGTGAATCAAGTAGTGGGATGATGCATGTATTAGGTTGCATCCATTTCAACTATACTAGTTGTTCTTTATGTGAACATGTGATGTGGATCATCACATTATATATATGTGATGTATGCTTGAGCTAATCAATGTTCTACTTGTGATGTACAAATGAGTTAGTTTCCATTGTACTTGTGATGTGCAAATGAGTTAGTTTCCATTGTACTTGTGATGTGCAAATGATTTACCCACTATTCTACTTATGATGTTTATATGAGCTAGTCATTGTTGTACTTATGATGTGTGTATGAGTTAATCACTAATATACTTTTGATGTGTATGAGCTATTCATCTAGTGTATATGTGATGTATGTTCAAGATAGTCACTATGTATGATCTTTAAATTGTGAAATAATATGACCTTTGTGTGAAATTTTGGATGTTTATGCACTAATGATTGGTATGGAACCAACATTTGATGAAAAATTATTATCATACTATTATAATTGGACTAAGCTGGTATCATATGCTTAATTAGTAGCCATGAGTTAAAAGTGAGATTAGAGATCTCATACAATAGGAGAGAATGAACTCCCTCTAACATTTATGTGCAAACTACAAATCTCTAATTTTCCAAAGGGGATATGTAGGAAAGGTCATCATGAATGAACCCTCAAGGTCTAGTTCTGGGTCTAGGAAAGACCCTAACTACATGAGAACTTAACACTTTCAAGTCTAAGCATATAAGTAGTTTTAGTGTCAAAAAATATCGTTGGGGACATTTTCACACTTTTTTGGGCCCTCCTTGTAGATTTAGGCTTAATATTACCTTGATTTAGTGTTGTAATGTGGATGACACATTCGGATTAGCTCTTTGGCCCTGGTGAACTAATGGATTTTAATGGTACCTTGCTCAAGTGTTGTAACCCACTTTCACACTTTTCTAGGGTTTTATCAAATAAGTAAGCATAATAAACCTACTTTTAATCAACCTTAATCTTTCCTTATTTGGAGTGTTGTAAAGTGTTGTTACACACTTTCACACTTCTATAGGATTTCCATTAATAATTGGGCTTTCTTACACTTTAATTGGTCCTATTTTGCATCCACAAGCCTCATTTAATACATCTTTTTGAGGATAATCCTAACACCAAGAATTTACCAATCGTAATTCATGTGTTCCTAGCTTGTGTGGCCTAGATTTAGTGTCTGGGACTCATTTTCCACCTTGGGTGGATGAGTCCCACCTATATCTTTTGGCCCTAAACTAGTTTTCACACATTTCTAAGCACTTGATTTTCCCATACATTATGCCTGATGGGTCTCATTCGTCACCTTGGGTGAATGAGTTTTGTGTGGCCAAAAATCAAATTTAATTCAATTTTTTTGTGGGATTTTATTCTCCTAGATCTGATGTCGTCTTGTAGTGTTGTAATTTTGATAATTCTTGCACAATTGAGTATAAATACAAGGTTCTTTCATACATATTCTCACCTAGCATTCAAGAGAGTTCACAAGAACATTTGAGCATTCACAAGAGAATTCAAGAGCATTCAAGGGAATATTATCAAGAATTTTAGAGCAATTGAAAGTGTCAATCATCATGCCAAGGATTTCATATATCATGTTTGTTAAATTGTGCTAACAATTATGATGTAGAGTTTATGATTCAAGGAAGTGTTTCAAGCAAGATCAACATCATTCAAGCAAGAGTGAAGAACCACATCCATTGCATCTATTTCAATCATATTTGTGGCACCTTATGGCTAGGGTTTGACGAGTTGCAACATTGTCTTTTGTTCATTCATCATTCTCCATTCATATTTTCTTTCATTTTAATGATTGATTTCCAACAAGGGGTTTGACCAAGGTAAAACCCTTCCACTAACCCAACAACATTTGCCCCTCTCCTTTGTGTGTGATTTGTAGGTTTAGGTTGCATAATCCATAATGAGCAATATTGGAGAAAAGTTGTCAAGTGATCAAAGTTGTCATCAAACCTTGGAGAACCTTGAAGATCATCTAGAGGTTGCCAACCGAAGATTCATCTATCCAAAAATTAGCCAGGAAGAATAGAGCGGACTAAGAAGAGTAGAATTAGCTTTGAAAGTTGTAGAAAAGACCAACTAGGTTGATTCACCACTTCTAGTGAATGAGTCTCAATTCTAGTACATTTCTAAGATCTTGTAGATTTGGATACCCTTTTCACAATTTTTTGTTCCTACACATTTTCCAAGAAACTGGATTGATTTGTCCAACTTGGTGATGTCGGCAAGAGACAATACAAAAATCATCTGGTGTTGTCATTTATGGAAACCCTAGTCAGTAATCCTATCTACACTTCAATATTTTCTTGTACCGGAAGTCAAATTGAAGATATGTGTTAAACTGTCTAAGCTAAAACAAAGCATCTAACATAATTGTGTACATCGATTCATATGCAATTTTTTTATATCATTTTGAGTTGTGGATCTCAAGGAAGGTCTTTTGATGTATGAACTATATTATCTTTGAATCATAGAGCCTCATATTTATTGGTGTGCAAGTTAGAAGATTCGGTTTGATGATTTTTAGTCTAACAGTGCGAAAAGGATGACTTGATGAGTGTAATGTGTTGCAGATATTCAAGGATATTATTTTGATTCCTCACTATGTTTTTTCTGACATTGTATGATTCACATTAATAATTGTCTATGGATTGAGCCAACATTTTGTACATGTTTTATATTTTGTTGAAGCCGACATATGGTTGATGTAATCTCTTGTTGCGGATATATATAAGAGATTACTCATATCATTTTGAGGTGTGTTGTGAAAGTCAGAAGGATTATAGATCAATTGTGCATAGCTTCACTTGAGCAGAAAAAGATTGGTGATTCAAATTAAGGCAAATAAAGTTTCAAGAGAAAAATTAGACAGAGTGTGAAGAATGTTGTAAATGTGCTTAACCGGAACTATACTCAAGCATTAGCAGATGCTAATTTCATAGTTCATCCACTCCAGTTGTCTATCTGTAATTCTTCTTTTAGGTAGTAAGCCTTTTTGTATTTGAGCAGTGAGCTTTACATAGTGTGCTTGAATTCATGTGCATTCCCCATTTGTAAACACTTATTTTGAGTATAATCATATTGTAGATTGACCTCCATCGTTGCTTTTCCCCTAATAGGGTTTCCATGTAAAAAATCCTTGTTTTATGGTGTTGTGGTTGATTGCTTTGTGTTCTTGCATCTTTCTTTTGGTTCAATGCTCTAAGTGGTTTAAGGATCAAGTTAATAAAGTTAAATTTTGTAGAACATTGATTCACCCCCCTCTTAGTGTTCCTTGATTCCAACATTCGGTATCAGAGCCTAGTTCTTCAAAAGAAGTTTAATAGCTTGGGAAAGATCTGGGAAGGTAATTCAATTGATTTTGACAGTCTTCAATAACAACTTTTGGTGGCACTAGATGATCTTGATTAGTCCAAATCTGAAGTCCGAGAATTGCAAGCAAGCCTCATGAATTCTGAGAAATTCATTCAATCATTGAAAAATCTAATCAATAAGTCCAGGGAAAAGAGAAAGGATATTTGTGATCAACTCAAGCAAAAATAAAGTAAAAGCATGGAAGATGAACACTTGAGTCAAGCCTTGAAGGAAAAAAAGAAAGAATGTGAAAAGCTTACCAGAGAAAATGTTGTCCTAAAGCATTAGATGGAATCTGTTGTGATGAGGATGACCAAGGAGATTGAAGATAAAAAGAAGAATTAAGAGAATCTTACTCAGTCCTTGAAAGAAATATCTGAAGAATGCAACAAAATCAATGATGGATTCAATCAATTGGAGCTTAAATTGCAAGAATTTAGAAACAATGAAGAAGAGCTTGAAAGACAAATTGTTACTCTCAGAGATGAACTTGCTATTGCAAATGAATTCAAGGAGAAGTTCAAGATTAGCTCAACTAAGCTTAACAAACTGATTAAAAGTCAGAGGATTGGAAGTGACGAGTGAGGTCTTGGATATGAGAAAGCAGAAAGCTCCAGATCTGGTCAAAGGAATTTTAGGTTAGGAAATTAGATGAACAAAGCTAGAAGGTATCCAATAAGACAACCCAATGCCCAAAAGTTCAATGAATACTATTTTGTTTGCAATAAATTTGGTCATATGGCTACTCAATGTAGAAGTCAAATGAATCTAAGTTGTCCATCATTCTCTAGTTAGTGTTTCAATTGCAATAAGTATGGTCATAAGTCAATTGAATGCAGAAATATGACAAACAACTCTTTCAATAGAAATTTCAGATGTTATGCCTGTAATAGATTTGGCCATATTGCTAACCAGTGCAGATCAAGAGAAAATCAATGGAACAACTGGTCTGGACAAATAAATGTAGTGTGCTATAATTGTAACAAACCCGGTCACATTACAAGATTTTGTAGAAGCAAGAGGGGTCCGGTAAACAAAGGGAAAAATATGCACAAGGATGATAAGGGAAAAGGATAAGTTACTACAGATGAGATCATGAAGCAAATAAAGAAGACATGGGTGAAGAAGAGTGCGTCTGATGTAGGAAATGATTCCACACCAGAATCTGGTACAAAAAATTCCTCTGGGAATTAGTTTGAGGCCTCTGGCCTAGGGGGAGCTCTCATGAAAATCATTTACCCCCCTTGTCGGTAGTTAATATCAGAATGTGGAAAATTGCAATAGTTGCATTGATGATCTACACATATTTTAGGATCTCTTATGGAGGAAACTTATGCATAATTGAAGGTCTGCAGAAGAATTCTCTTTCAAAGACTATGAAAATAGGGTATCTAGAAGACCTAGGGAAAAAGCATTTATTGCAATAAAAAGTTAGGTGTGTGAATGATAAAAGGTTACTTCTATTCCTCATTCATCACATTTCATTTTGAGAATAAGAAGTTTAGAGAGCCCTGTAGTGAATTTTGGCATGAAACAAGTCTAAAGGCGATTCAACGATCAAACCCTAATATGATGAAAGGTATTTATCTACAAACCTTGTGAATTTGAAATTTTTGGAAATGGCTGCTCCGTTGGTTGTAGATATTAAGGATAGGCCCCATCCAAAATTCAAATGGAACCCATTCAAATCTATTGAGACAGAACCATTAGTTGCATTTTCTTCCATTATGTATGGTGTTTTGCATATTAAAGATATTAGGGCATACATTCATGCAAATATTGAGTTAGGAAGCTCCCACTTGTTAAATTTGTATACAAATCACATTGTGGGAGAAGATCTCTATGTAAGGCCTGAATTTAAGACTTTGGAGGAGAAGAAGTTCACACAAATTGTGAAGTTTCTTGTGTTTGACAAAAATGAATGGGTTCGATACATATTGAGTTGAGTGCATGCTGAGTTTATGTGGTTAAGTCATCCTTTCAAGATCAAAAAGGAAGCTATAAGGATTTTTACTAGTCTAAATTCATCTGATGGGTTGCCGACATTAAAATTTGTGAAGAACCAAATAGTCACTGAGGCAACCAATTCAATTTTTGACAAAAGAGCCATGACAATTAATGAAATCATTGAAGTGGATATAAAATTTTCTTCTATGGTCATTGGATATAAAATCTATCACTCTAGTCAGGATAACTTTGTATCTGGTACTGCAATCTATGCAGCTTATCAAATGGTCAAGGAAAATGCAAAATATGACTTATGTGAGTTACTCTGGAGCCAGCTAATTGAAAATATTGGAAAAATCAAGAAGGGTAAGAAGAATTCTTTCAATTATGGAAATATGTTGTTATGTCTATTCTTCTACTTCATGACTGAAGTTTCAAGAGTTGGAAAAGTGCAATGGAAAGGTGATAAATTTGTAGTTGTTCAAATCAAAGACATCTTGTGTAGAATTGGTGACAACATAGCAAGGAAAAATGCTATTTGGGGTTACTAAAAAAAATTTCAGAGTGAAATGCAAGCTAGGGAAAGGATTCCTACATATATTGTGGAAAAATATAAGGACACTATTTTCTTCATGGCTGGCATTGATCAGTGTTTGATGGAAGCAACTGAACCTAGAATAGTTTGGAAAATTCCTGTGGGATATGAGGTTGAAGAACACATTTTGGAGTTGTATTCCCAACACTTGTTGAGTAAACCTCGGGATCCGATAGAAGAAAGGTTTGGTACATTTGAAGAGAAGGATATGCAAGTGCATGAACAACTGGAATCAAGCATAAGGACACAAAAGCATCAAAAGTCTCTAAGGAAAATCCCTCCAGTGAAGAGAAAGCAAAGAAAAAGGTGAAAACTGATAGATTAGGTATGACAATAGAGGAAGTGGAGAAAGCTTTAATCAAGGATGGTAATCTCAAACCACTTTATGAATGGTATGACACTTTTGATAGTGGACGGTCAGAGAACTATTGAAGAGGCTACAATAGAATATTTGAATGTTTTCAATATGAATCTCATAGAAATAATGTTGGAGTTACCTAAAGGGCTATATGAAGTCTTAGAAATGAGAAGAGTAAATGCAAGAACTGAAGAACAGATGAGAAAATGCATACTTGTCGATCTATGTCTGGTGAAGTGGCAAAAGATACTAAGAAAATTCTTAAGGCGGTTTTGTTGAAGAAGAGGTACAATGTTGTTTCTGAAGAAACTCATGATGAAGATGTTCCATCTAGTCTAGAAACTAAAGAATGGAAAGAAGAAAAATTTGAGGACACTCAGAATCCTCTAGATATGCAAGATATTGAAATTCCTATGGAGACTAAAGCTCCTAAATTTGATGAGATAGAGATTCACAAAGGAAGGAAATAATTTGTGATTGAAGAAAAGAAGGTTGAGGCAAAGGAGGTTGATATAGGCAAAGGAGGTTGATATGGAAGCAAGAGACACTGCAAAGGTAGTAAAGAAGTTTTTAGAAGAACAATAGGAGGAGTTTGACCCTAAATTGGTTAAACATCCTATCAACTTGGCCACTATAACTCCTATTCAGAAGTTGAAGGTAGCATCATTTTCTCAAGCTAAGGCAAGGGAGGAGATATTGAAATCTCACATTGAGGAAAGTGAGCTGCCAAGCCTTGCATCTGGTATCTTGTTGAAGATCGTGCCTACATATGTCAAGGATTCATCGAATTCTCCCTTTGGTCAGCTGAAGAAACTTATCAACTCTATAACTACTCACTTTGAGTCTCTTGAAAATTCAGATGAGGATAAGGTTCAAAAAGAATTGGATGCAAAAAGGTTTAGTAGATTGAAGAGTATGATTGCTAATGATAAATCTTTGTTAGCCACCTATGTAAAGAACATTCAATGTGCTTTATCCAAGGGTGGAAATATCTACAAGTCATGCTTATCATTGTCTAAATTCACTGAGGTCATTGAGAAGAAAATTAAGGAATATGAGAAACAATTAGCAAATATTTCTCAAGCCTTTGATCCTCTAACTGATTCTATGAGTAAGCAAGGTCAACTCATATCAAGTTACTTGAAAAAATTAAAATTTTGAAGCATGAAAATGAAAGAATTGTTGAAAGAGTATGTGAGCTTAGAGGATTGATTGGTCCTAAAATGGGGACAATGCTTAGTGCATTGAAGGAAGCATATGACGCTATGGCTTTTAGTGATCTAACAAATCTTGAGTCAGCAGAGATGCAATGCTACCTGTTTTGTGGTCACATGTCTATTTTGGAGAGTCTTAAAAAGGGTTGGGACACTAGCTTAATCCTATTGAAGAACAATTTTGCTGACATATTTCAGTTCATGTAAGTTAGAAAAGCATGTATGTACATATACAGTTTGTTCATAGTAATTTTGTTTGATTTTTGGTATGTGAATTCTCGTCTTTGTCATTGATGTCAAAGGGGGAGTGTGAGGCAGTGAAAAATATCATATTCATCTTAGGGGGAGTTGTGTTTTGAAGTTTTGAGGATTGCAGTGTATTCATGTTGGTATTGATTCTGACACTTAGTCATTTTTCACTAAGTGTTTCCATCAATGCCAAAGGGGGAGATTGTTGGAAAGAGACACTACACAAGTCATCTGGTGTTGTCATTGATGGAAAACCTAGTCATTAATCCTATCTATACTTCATTATTTACTCATACTGGAAGTCAAATTGAAGATGTGTTAAAATGTCTTAGCTAAAATAGAGCATCTGATAGAATTGTGTACATCGATTCATATGCAATTTTCTATTATAATTTTGAGTTGTGGATCTCAAGGAAGGTAATTTGATGTATGAACTATCTTATCTTTGAATCATAGAGCCTCGTATTGATTGGTGTGCAAGTTAGAAGATCCAGTTTGATGATTTTTTAGTCTAACAGTGTGAAAAGGCTGACTTGATTGTTGGAAATAGAATGCCATTTAATTGCAATCCTAAACATTATTTATTTCATGTATCTCCTAAGTCCTTGGAATGTGTTCATCAACATTAGGATTAGGAAGAGATTAATATTTGATGAAATAATCATGTTAATTGACATTTGTAATTAATTCTAAATGTTAGGAGCATGTGAGGGCGTCCATTTTGAGTTCTGAAATAATAGGGGCACATGGGGCACCCACATGGTAGGTGACAGTCACCTTGAGTTCAGTTAAATTTTTAGAGTAAGAGATAACACTTCTGAATGCATGTAAAGATCCTAGGAGTTAGGATTTAATGTTTGCATGCATGAAGTTCAGTTCAGTTTAGTAATCTACTTTAGAGATTGAATAATAGATTGATTCTTGGTGGATTTTTCTACCAAAAGGGTTTCTCCACGATACATTCTTTTGTAATATTTCTAATATCCTGTCTACTTCTTCTATCAACTTCTGTCTACATTCTACAAATAATAAAATGGATTGATCAATATAATCACCCACAAATAATTTGTAACAAAGGAAAAACACATTTAGATCAACAATATTAAAGTTTTACAAAGTATTGAGCTAAGAAAATATCTCAATTTTTAACATTGATGAGTGTAGCATGTTGCAGATATTTGAGGAATAATTCTTGTAGGTGTTTCACGTTCAAGGATATTGTTTTGGGTCCTCACTATGTTTTGGCTAACATTGTATGATTCACATTAATAATTGTCTATGGATTGAGCTAATAGTTTTTACATGGTTTATATTTTGTTGAAGCTGACATGTGGTTGATGTAATCTCTTGTTGTGGATATATATATATATATATAAGTGATTACTCATCATTCTAAGATGTGTTGCAATGTGATGTGAAAGTTAGAAGGATTATAAATCAATTGTGCATAGTTTTACTTGAGCAGAAAAAGATTGGTGATTCAAATTAAAGCAAACAAAGTTTCAAGAGTAGAATCAGAAAAAGTGTGAAGAATGTTGTAAATGTTCTTAACTGGAACTATACTTAGCCATTAGCAGATGCTAATTTCATATTTCATCCACTCCAATTGTCTATCTATGATTCTTCTTTTGGGAAGTAAGCATTTTTGTATTTGAGCAGTGAGCTCTAGGCAGTGTGCCTGAATGCATGTGCATTCCCCATTTGTAAACACTTATTTTGAGTATATTGATATTGTTGATTGACCTCCACTATGGTTTTTCCCCTAACAGGGTTTCCACATAAAAAATCCTTGTGTTATGGTGTTGTGGTTGATTGCTTTGTGTTCTTGCATCTTTCTTTTGGTTCAATGTTATAAGTGGTTTAAGGAGCAAGTTAATAAAGTTAAATTTTGTAGAACATTGATTCACCCCCCTTTTAGTGTTCATTGATTCCAACAAGTGAATGAGTCCCAATCAATAGTAAAAGTATATTTTTCAATGTTCAAGACCTCCATTTCGCCTTCTCCAATTTCCTAGGTGCACACTTTTTGTTTTATAGTTTTCTATGTTTTTTGTTTACTTTTCTAGGTCATTTTGCATTAGTTTTCATTCAATTAGGGTTTTTCATTTCATCTTTCATTTCATTATATTTTCCAAGTTTAGACTTGGTGGTGAACCCCTCATTAGATCACATTCAACCCCTAGGACAACCCTCTTGCAAGATCTATTTCCCTTTTGTATTGAGATCTCAAGGGTTTGTTCTTGAGTGGAAGTTAGTGAAAATTGCCCCTTTTAGGTCTAAAACCCTAAAGATGGGAGAGAACAAATTTTCCACCTTTCATTTGGTGAACCTGCATTTAGAACATCATAATTTTGATTTGGAGTGTATTTTCATCCTAGATTTGGATTGTATTAACATTGCATTAGGATTTGAATTGGTTACTTTGCATTCTAGGGTTTCAAATTTTGCATTAGTGACAACTCATTTAGCTTACATTTTCGCATCTCATTTCATTGAAAATCATTCAAATTCTTCATTTTCATCTCAAACATAGATCACAAAACACAAAAAGCATAAAATCTAATTCTAAAATTCTAAAAAATTTCAAAAAAATCATCAATGGGACTCATTCACCACCCTAGGTGAATCAGTCCCTCTGCATATTTTGTATTGCATTTTCTACCATTTACAATTTAGTTTTTGAGTTTTTATTTGTTGTTATTGCTTTTCTATTTCAATTTTCATAATTTTAGTTATAAGCATTTTATTGTTCTTAGCTTACATTGCATTTACATTCACCTTGCATTTAGTAGCTTTTGCATGAGTATTTAGTGTCCTATTGCTAATACTGTAGTGAGAAAAAGTTTAAGATTCATGTCATCCCGCGATAGCACAATCGTTGTGGATCTTGAGTTGTCTAGCTCTTTCACTCATGGTACTGACATTTATATACTAGATATGGACAATACCTTTAAAAACTCTTTGCCTTCAAGTAGCATGCTAGTTGAACCAAGGAATGATAGTGTCCTGTAAGAAAACATAATTTGCATTCATGAGGACCTAGCACACCTACAACATCAAGTGACAAATTATAACATTTCAACTACAAACATACCTACCATAGATAACATTCACCACATGCTTGAAAGTGAAGATGGCCTTGACCTGGTGAAAAACATAATTCAAATTTGTGGAAAACATCTCACCTCAACCACTAGTTATCCTTTGCCAATGAGCAATGTTACAAGTCAAGGAGAAACTCAAATTCCTCCTCCCACAACAATTTCCTCAATAGCTACCTATACCAACATTGAAGTCACAACAACAATTCAACAAGTTAGTAATGTGATTACTTCCCTGGGTATTCCTACTAGCATCCCTAGTTCCTATGTGGCACTGCAAGTTATATCTCCTACCACTTTACCACCTATAAGCATTACATTCACTTTCCCTACAAACACATACACTCCTTCCCCACTTTCACTTCCATCTCATAACACAAACAATGACCCTCTCATAGCTCAACTCTTCCAAATTAAAAAAATTCCACCATGTAAACTAAAATCAAAATGGACCACCTACTTATTATGTCAAAAGAAATCTATTGTCCTTGGTGATATTGGGAACACTAATGCCACAAGGTGTAGAGGTTCCTAGATTTGAGAAATATGGAGGGAAGGGAGATCCTTCTAACCATGTTAATGCCTATACTACCTCATGCAGTGACTTTTTCCTTGAAAATAAAATATTGGCAAAGCTTTTTCCTAGGTCCTTGAAAGATACTACCTTGGAATGGTTTTATTCTTTACTGAACAACTCAATTTTCTCATTCAATGAACTTGTTGAGGCATTTGTAAACCATTTCCAAGTGCATATGACTCCCAAGATGACTTTGGCTGATTTGATGAGATGTAACCAAAAAGAGGAAGAAAATATATAATTGATCTTATGTCATGCTATCAAGCGCTTTATTCCTAAATTGATGTCAAGGTCCTCGACCCACACCTTCAAAAGACGTTCATAGAAAATTTGCGAAGTAAAATTCAAGACAAGCTTACCATGATGAAATTACCATCCTTCATGCACTTGTGTACTACCCTCCATGATTATCAAAATTCAGTTAGTAGTTGAGATACAAAGTCCACTTCTAGCCAAATTGAGAAATTTGAGCCTGCAAACCAAAACAATCCCAACCTTTTAGGAAACGAAATAAAGGGTTTCTTCAATTTAATCCCCCTCCAAAAACAACTCAAAATGTCAATAGCCAAATAGTTGTTGTCAAAGCCACGATAACCTTTAGCTATAGAGACCTAAAAATACAATTCACTCCCTTACCCGATACCCTTCATAACACAATGACTCAACTTTTAGAACAACAAATGATTACCTTTCCTCTTGTCAAAACACCCAACCCTAATAAGCCTTTATCCCAAAGCTTTAATTCAAATTCTTATTGTCACTATCACCAACAAAACAAACATGACACGAAACATTGTAAGCATCTTAAACATCTGGTGCAAGACCTCGTTGATTATGGTCATCTTTCTATTGGAGGTGTTAGTGATCAATGAAATAAGTTTGTTGCCCCTCCTAACCAAAACTTACAAATTTTCACCAACCCAATGCCAAAACATAATATTTCATTTTTCAAAGCTAGTGACAATACAAATAATGATGTGATGAATGTTGACACAGATGATGATAACAATGATTCTATTTAGTATGATACTATCACTAATTTAATCCTATAGAAGAAATGATAGTGGTGATAGATGTCATTCATCATAAGCTCGATAAACTAATATTCCTCTTGACATTGCTTTCTCCTCTAAGGATATAATTAAACATGCACCCGATGGTCCTCTCTACATAGTTGGCCATATCTATGACAAGCCCACTATTGTGATATTAATAGATCCCGTCTATGGAGAGAATGTGATCACCAATGAATTCTTACTTTTGCATGAACTCTATCAAGATCTATATGATAAACCAAAAGCATGGATCAAGGCACACAATGGTTTTTCTTTCCCTACAATAGGATTGATTTCCTTACCATTACAAATAGGACCAAAAACATTAGATCTCGCATTCTCCACCATCTCGTAGTCAAACCAATTTTGTGTGAAGCTAGGCCACCCATGGCTTCGCTCCATGAAAGTTGTCCCTTTGGTTGTACATAAATGATTAAATTTTCCATTTGATAATGAAATATTCACTATTCACCATAGTAGTTTCAACCCTTTGTCATCGAAAGGAATTTTTTCCTTAGATGCCTTTTGGCCCAAGCCCATAGAACTTATAAAACCACAAGAAGATTTATTTTCCTATCCTACCAAAAATTCAAAGCAAAGAAAATAGCCAAAGTTTCTCTCTGAAACATGTCCCCATCAACCTCTCGACCTACCATCCTTGATGAAACCATGCTTGAACCTAAAGAATTCCCAAACAACCAAGACCAACCTAAGACAAAACCTTCACCTACATCTTTCAAATGACCAAGAGACAATAAAAACAACCCCATCACAGCTCATAAATTCAAACAAGTATACAAAGGCAAAGAGATAGTGGTTGAACAACCTCCCATGGTTCCTTCCATTCCTCCCCTTAGGTAAGAAAAGAAACCCATGGTTGATCAACCCGCTCCTACAAAAATACAACTTGAAAACAAAACTAAAAGAAATAGAGGTGCTAGAGAGTGTAGGCGTAGATGTTGTTCCCTTGCTCATAGGTTACATGAATTAAACAAAGAAAATCAAGATCAAAACTTGACTGAAGTAATGCATGATGAATCTACTTCTGCCATGAAACAAAACAATCCAATACAACAACCACAACAAGAGTTTAACTCTTCCACATACATTATCCTTCGACCTCTTGTGATTAATTTGGATGACAATGACAAGGTTGCTAAAATTGTTGAAGAGGTGCATAATGAATTGAATACATTATTTTTCTCTTCCATGAGCTTAGATGGCAATGTTGGACACCAGGAACACTGAGAGGGGGGGTGAATCAGTGTTCCATAATATTTGAATTTCAAATCAAATCTTGAACTATCAACAATAAATAAACAGAGGGAAACATGCATACACATTAACAACACAATGTGAACACCATAACACCAATATTTTTGCATGGAAACCCTGTTAGGGGAAAAACCACGGTTGAGATTAATCCACAAGGTATACTCTATTAAAGTATGATAAAAACGGAATGCACTTGCATTCAAGCATACTGCCTAGAGCTCACTGCTCAAAATACAAAAGAGGACTCACTATCCAAAAGGAGTTTGGATTAAAGCTATTCAAAATATGAACTGAGAAAATAGCATCTTCAAATGCCTGGATTTAGTTCCAATGAAGCACATGAAATGGATTCTGGACCTTCTACCCAATTCACACTTTTGCTCTTCCCTGCTTTGCTCTGCTCTGCAAAAACCCTTCTGTTGCACAAACAAAATTCGCTCAACAAATCCTCTGATAATACCTCATGTAGTTGTTCTGCACTTTTTCGCACACACACCTTCTCACCACTTCATACATCACACCCAAAATGAATTACTGATCTCACTTATATATCTTCTAACAAGAATTTTATTTCTATATGTCAGCTTGCAACAAAATATAATACACTTCTACAAGTCAGCTCCAATCACCAATTAAAATTAATGCATACCCACACAAGTCGGCTAGACTATAGTAGGGACCCAAACAAAAATTACCAACATAAGAAATAGTTAAACACATACTCCTCATACATCTGGAACATGCCATACACAACATGTTTGCCATAATGAGAAAATAAGAAATAAATCATTCTACCGAATCTCCAAACTCATACAAGGATCAATGCAATATCATAAAACTTATCAAAAAGATAGCATACATGCTTGACAAGCATCCTGGGGATCCACAAAAAAAAATGATTTGTTGAAGTATCCAGATCAACTTAGCAACCAGATACTGTATTCTTCATGCATTTTTCCAGTAGAGTATTGTCTTCTACTTTCCTTGTTGGTAGGAACTGCTTCTAAACTATGGACCACACTACTAGCTCCAGTTGCCATCAATGACAACACTAGCAGCTAAAAACAATTTCCCAAAGCCATATGCCAACAAAAAAATCTCCTACAAAGAGTGTTGAACCCGACACTTCAGGCCTAGTTTGGCACTTGCTCTTGTCCCTTTGTCTAGTTGCGTGATTTTAGTATACAACGAACATGATTGGGAGGTGGATGAATTTCTCATAGGTTGACTCGCAAGTGCCTTACTAGTCTTTTGCATTGTTTCATTTTCATTTTCTTTTATGTGATTGCATGTGCATGATGTGATCCCCCATGACATTTTATTTGATGTTCTTTCTCTTTGTGACATTCCTCTATTTGTACCTTCATTCTTCTCTATGACGTGCATCTTTTTTATTTTTATTTGTTTTTCATTTGTCTTGTGTTTTCCTTTTAGGGATGACACAAGGCGTTGAGATGTTCATGTCTCTTCCATGTTGACCTAGAAGCTTTTCCTTTTCTTTTATTTATTCCTTTGTCTTGTGTTTTCCTTTTGGGGATGATGCAAGGTGTTAAGACATTCATGTCTCTTCCATGTTGACCCAAAAGGTTTTTCTTTGTTTTCACTTTTTTTGTGTCATTCTTCTATTTCTATGTTTATTTGGGGGATGATGACAGTTCTGAGCTCTCTCTAAAAAATATTGCAACAAAGAACATAATAACCCCAAATCCATAGATCCCTTATGTGTTTGGTTTTTTTATTTTGGGGGCAACCACTCTCTTTTAATTTTCACTTACATGACATGGCTTTACTTGGAAACATATGACTTGGCATAGGGCTTTCTAAGCTGGCTCTCATGTCTTATTCTTTGTTAGCATTTGGGTAAAAGCAAGAAGTTGGGTACACAAAGAGGGGAAATTTCGGGAAAAACAAAAACTTTCATAGGAAACACGTACACATTATGGATCAGGGGTATGTGCAGGATCATGATGGGCCAAAAAGTGACAATATGATGGGTATGTGGCTAACGACTATTTTTTTACCCAAAATTGATAAAATTAGAAGGGTTTTTAAAGGAGATTCTCAGCTTTCCATCGATATAAATTATGCTTTACTTTGAATTTAATAAGTAATTATTATTCATTTTCTATTCAAATTATGACTAAATTCTTGATTGATAGGTTGATTGAAAAACATCTATAGCTTTCAAATAGTATCACAATTTTTGAATCCAAAATATGTGTCACATTCTATGCTTTACATACTATAGGATTAAAAAAATTAAAATTGAATTTCATGAAGTTTTGACCAAGTTAAGTTGGTCAGACATACAAGTTTTTATATTTTTTAAAAAGTTGTAATAAAAAAATCATAATTAATTATTTACTTGGAAAAAAATTACAAAAAAATATGCATCACATAAGGGGATGAGTCCTATACTTATATCTAAAATATTATAAAAAAATATCATCATTTTATTGTGGTTATGGTGGTCAGATAGACACCTACCTCTTATTTCTTCTCTGAAATTTAAGTACCATTGCATTAAAATTTCAAATTTTCACCAAATAGATTTTTTTTTTTTAAACAAACCTAGTAGTTTAGAAACTACATTTAATTTTCTACATATTCTATTGTTACATATTTTTCAAATAATATAGATAAATTATTCAAATTTTTACGTCAAGTTTCCTAACTCTGATTTTTCTTAATGTTTTGCCACTTAAGGGTCTGTTTTTTCCATGATGATCTTGCATGTACCCTTGAGTACCCAAGCTTAGATTTGAACACATACGCGTTCAGACTCGAGTACACGAACCTAAAATGTGTATGTGTTATGAAACGCGTACGCGTTTATAATGCGTACACATTTTAAAATGCGTACACGTTTTCTGGAAGTATTTATTTTTTAAATAAACGACTGTATTTCATTTTTCACCATTCTAATCCATGTCTGAGAAGAGAAAAGGAGAGCATGTACGTGTTTTAAAGGCTTTCAGTGAACAAAAAATTGACTGCCACCTCCTCCCGTCGACACAACCGACCTCGTTGACCTCCAAGTTGGTTGAATTCTTCATTTTTTTTCCTTTATATCTCTTTTTTTGTTTTGTAATTATTATTCAGTTTTTGTTTGTTTACTGTGTTTTAGTTGAATGTTTTATAGTTTTTAATTGCATTTAAAAAACCAAAAATTTCAACAAAACAAAGAAATTTAAATTATAAATTGAAAACCATAAAAACTAAACCTAAATTGAACACATTTAACTTAGAAATTTCAAAACCCTCGAAACCATAAGTTACAAAATTTACATAGGTCCATGAAAACTAATTTACATAGGTTAATCCTTGGAGCTAAACCCTAAAACATAAACCTAAAACCCTATTTACCCTAATTTACGTAAACCTAAAATCATGAGCTATTTACCCTAAAACGTAAACTAAAACCCTAAATTAGGGCGTCTCAAGGAGGTTTAGATTACATTTTATATTTGACATAACCTTATTTGTATGATTTTTACTCTCACTCATGGTTCTTAGTTTATTTAGGGTAGAAGTGATGAAAATTTCAATATTAGGGGCATGTGATATAATAGAAGAGGTAAAATAATGATGTGTAGTAAGATTTGATGACATAACATTTAGGGAGGGATCACAAATTATAGTCCATAAGTTAGGTACACTTTGGTATGTCATTGGTGATCCACACAACTACCAATGAAATTCATAATTGGCTAATAAAGGAGGTACAAACAATCAATGCATAGATCTACATATTAACAAACAAATTGATTTAATTATAATATGTTCACATTTAATATAAATTTGATAGCTAATTTTATCTCAAAAAACTTCATGATTGTATAATTTAACTTGAGAAAGTGTACCAATGAAGTAAAATAATGTGCCTCATGTGAAACTATGTGCTTGATTTAATAAGTTCATATATCATGATGCTAGTTGATATGAGCATGTAATCACTCTATATCAATGTTGTTAGCTTATATAGTGTATGATGTATTCTCTTAAAAAAACATAGAAATGCAAGTCATACTTGTTAATATAGACTATGTGCAATATGGACAGAGCTAGACACATAAATGTTATTTTAAATCAAATAAATATTAAAATGTGAAGCATGAATGATTTCTACCCATTTCTCTTATTTGGATGAGATCATTTGTGAATTATGTAAGGATGCATTATGATCATATTTAAGCCTTAATTTATAGGATGTTATTCATAAGATCTATAGTTGTGTGTAATCTAATTCCTATTTTAACTCTCATGTGTAGTGGCATTGTTCTAGATTAGGAAAACTAAATGTTGTACTTTCTCTAAACTAGTGTATCAAAGCTAACTTGTAGCATGAACATTTCAATTTGGAAAATTCAAATTACTTTTTTGAGAAACTTGATAGATGATTCATAAATGCAAGTCAATTTTATAACCAAAGGTTTATTTTCTAAGATTATTTATTTATTGAATTGATCAATTGATTCCTCACTTAGTGAGAGTTAGGTTCTATTTTTGAAAAACCATGTACGCCTAGAATTTATATAAATATTAAAAGGAAGAGTCTATGTCATAGAAAAGTTTCAAAAAATATATGATTAGAAAAAAAATTGGGTCTAAATCACTTTATATCTCCTCTTCCTTTTTAAATCATCCAAGAGTGCTTAGAGGTCCAAATAGGTTCAAAATACATCATAACTCAACAACTTATAATTGAAATCTAAAATTCCTAATTGTTGATATATTGAAGATATTCCTAGAATATCACATATTTTATTCAAAGCACTAAGTTTAGGTGGTAGGGTTTCTCATTTACTTGTAAAAAATTATTCATGTGTCTTCTATATGTTTTCATGTCATCAAATCTCTAAATCTAAACCCTAAACCCTAATTTAGCATTCATTTTGTTGTAGGACCTTAAAATGAAATTTGGTTGCCTTAGGCAACTCCACCAAATTTTATTCCCTTAAGCCATGGAACATTTTTTCCTAGTCCACCTTACTAGACATAGATCCCCTTAAGCCATCCTATCACCCTAAATCGTAAATCGATGTCTTAAGGGGTCCTAATATGAAATTTCTTAAGGGAATCAAAGAAGTTCTCAAAATTTGGTGAATAGAGCTCAAGCTCATCTTTGTTTATTTTGTACATTGCAATTAGGTCACTAGCATATATCTATGTGTCCCTTTGAATGTATTCAATTAATTTTTCATTCTTATCTTTAGTATTCTTTCAAAACAATGAATGAGATTATAAATTTTAATGTTAGTGTTAAACTTATAATTACATCTTAACTACTTTGTCCCACTATAGAGATCTTGTGTCTCTTATTATGAAATTTGAAAATTTAGATAAATCAATTTATATCCTCGGATTTAATTAAATTCTATCATACTTGATTAATTTACATCTATTCATTTTGTTGTAGGACCTTAAAATGAAATTTGGTTGCCTTAGGAATCTTCACCAAATTTTATTCCTTTAAGCCATGGACCATTTTTTCCTAGGACCTTACTGTACAGATAGATCCCCTTAAGCCATCCTATACCCTAAATCATAAATTGATGTCTTAAGGGGGAATTTGACATTTCTTAAGGGGATAAATTTGGTGAATAGAGATTGGTCACTCATCTTTTTTTATATTTTGTACATTGCAATTAAGTCACTAGCATATATCTATGTGTCCCTTTTAATGTATTCTATTAATTTTTCATTCTTATCTTTAGTATTATTTGAAAATAATGAATGAGATTAAATAAATTTTAATAAAACCCCACAATTTCATAAATCTACCCTTCATATTAACAACCCCACATGAGACTCAATTTAATGTGTGTACATGCAATGAATTTTTAATGTTATGGATTTTATAATGTTATAAATAAAATGGTCTTCAAATGAAATATATTTTGAATTTGTGCATGTTCAGTGTGATTTTTAAATAACTTTCAAATTGTGTGCATTATTTAATTAGTTTGTTGATATATATTTTTTAATTGCTTAGCATGCAGTTGCCATATCATTGCTCACATGGATCCATTGTTTAATTTAGAGGATTTTATGCCCAATCAAGAAATTCCTATAGATCCCATACATCCCAATCCACCACATGAACATAAACCTAGCACACCTCCACATTCTCCACCGCCTAACCCCCCACCCCCTCCTGTAGTTGATGAAGATCAATTAAGAGAGAATATCCGAACAAACCTCATTGTCATTCAAGGAAATATAGATCTCATAAAACATGAGCCTAGAGTCCCTCCCCATCTCACACGGTTTGCATCGACCATGCAAACTATTGTCAATTTTGCTTGATCTATTGATTCAAACCTAGTTAGGTTCCATCAATGGAGAGAAGAGAGGAGACAATTCTATGCAGATGGATTGCCATATAAAGAAATGAATGACCTGAAAATTACCAAACAAGCCATGTGCAAATATTTTATTAACCCCCAAACAAACCAACCCATTCCACCCACAAAAAAATGAATTTCAATTTTATGGTGGAGGCACCCGCAGATAGCTGCACATTCTTGGGACAAATGATGGATGGTGTTTGATAGTCCACCACATGGAAATAGTGAGGTTCCCTTATACTTTTTGAGAAAGTTATGGGTTGAGTTTGAGTTGGGTAAAAATCCCAACTATTTTGATATGAGGTCATTTCAGGGAGTTGGGCGTGGCATGCCCCAACATAGACTAGGAGCATGTGTCGATCCTCAACAACGTGCTCCAATTGCTCCAATTGCTCCTATTGTTCCTCTTCCTTCTCCTAGTGTTCTCGCTGCATTTTAGCAGTAGATCATGTTATCGATATTAGGAAAATTGAGTTCACTTTCAAGACATCTCACTTAGCAGCCTACACACACGACCACTGAAGTGGCCAATAGAGAGCATGGAGGCTTGGGCTATAGGGATACTCAGACATCCACTTCAGGTGACGCACATGCATCTGGGACAGGGTCATACTTGAATTTACTATATTCTAAGGATTGTCCTACACAGGTATGTTCATCTTTTGAACTTAAATTTAATTCAAGTCTGAAATATAGAAAATTCATGTAAATAATAACATCAAATTATATATATAATATTAATTCAATAAGTGTTTGGTGTAGATGCATGATCACGTGATGCCTGAAACTCAATATGATCACCATGTGCATATGTGAAGTGTTGTAGATCTGGACTCACCTTTTGGACAGGTACTTGAACCAATATTTATTAAATAATTTGTGTGGATATATATCTAATTTAATTTGAATTTGTACACATGTGTGAATTGATACATTATATCTAGATTCAAGGAAGTCATACAATACCTAGTACTGACCAACCACAAGTTACAGTGGTGAGCGCTCCTAAGACATCATCAACTCAGGTGTGTGCTTTCAAAATTTTGTTAAGTTTAAATTAAATAAAAATCATAGATCTAATTTAATTTTGTCATTTGCATACACATGTGTCAATGATGTATACGAACTGTTGTACATCTATATCCAGGAATTTCATGAGATACCCATGGTGGGCTGCGCACCTGAGGCATCATTGGAATTTATGCATGGGCAATCTCAGGTGGGTGATCATGAGGTCATATCATTCAAGGTTGTAAACTTTACTTTAAATCTCCTATACAATTTTTATGGACCTTTTAAATATATATATATATATATATATATATATATATATATATATATATATATATATATATATATATATATATATATATATATATTCAATGTTTTCACATATTGTTTGCTTTATATGAATATGCAGGATATAGTAGATCAGGCATTTGCATCTTCTCAAGTGACAGTTATGCTAACCATTGAAGAAAATGTGCCTATTATAGATTCACATGATCATATGGTAATTTATGCATACTAGAAATCATTTTTACTATATAAATACTAGATATTTAATTAAATTTATTTTTATCTAAAAGTATATATTTTCAAGTTTAAATATGTTTAATTCTATCAAAATTTCTAAATAAATTTAAATCTAATTTCAAGTTTCTTGTACTCTTTTACAACATGATGCGGGTACATCTAGTCAACATGGAACAAAGAGGAGACTTGATTTGACTGATCAGCCTGAAAGTTAAAAGGTTTTATATTTTATGGACTATAGATCTCTAGTTTTATTTAAATATATGTTTTGGACTTGACATATAAATTCTATGGAATATCTATCTCTAGTTTTACTTTGAACATGTTATTATCATATTTGTGTTTATTTATATCAGTTGACTTTAATATGATGATTATATATGTAGTCAATTATGATATCATGATATGTTCATTTTCATGATTATATGCATTCATACATTAGACTATTTATATTTTATCTAATTTTTAAGTATCACAAGCACTATATAAATTCTTATCTAGAATCAAATTTAATATACATATAATTTATCACATGGTTAGGTGACAAATTAAAACATTCCTTAAATAGTTTAGATCATATTCATAATAAATTAAGGGTAGGCAATTTTAACTATTTTCCAATTGGATAGCAAATAGTTGAATCAATAAACAAAAAAAACTATCTCCTTGTATGTATAAAATGTGGTAAATACAAGACATGAAATGTATAATCTATAAAATTGGAACAAGATATTTAAAAAGTGACATTGAATAAACATATATAATGTATATCAAGATGTTTATTATAGCTATATAATATGATGAAACATATATGTGCATGTATATACAATTAAAACTTATCAACTTTTAGGTGAAGACCAAAAATTGATATTTACATAGTCTCTTGATAAAATAATTTTTCAGTTCAACAATCACTTCATAGATCGACATGATGAGAACCTGCAAAAATAATTAATGTAAGTAACTACAATTTTTATGAGTCATTTGAGAAAAAAATTCATGCAAGAAAAGAACAGTATATGTTTTCCATAGGATGGAGTAAGGGGACCTACGAGGATATATAGCTTAAGGGGGGTCTTAAGAGAATGGCTTAAGGGGAGTTAAGAGGATGGTTTAAGAGGATGCATCTCATGAACTCTAGTATATGGCTTAACAGGTCCTAAGAGGATGGCTTAAGGGGAATTATGAGAGTCCTTTAAGAGGATGGCTTAAGGGGATGTAAGAGGGTGGATTAAGGGGAGTTGATAAAATGACTCAAAGGGATGTAAGAGAGTGGATTAAGGGGATGTAAGAGGGTGGATTAAGGGGAGTTGATAGAATGGATTAAAGGGATGTAAGATAGTGGATTAAGGGGATGCATGTCATGAACCTTATGATATGGATTAACAAGCCTTAAGAGGATGGCTTAAGGGGAATTATGAGTGTGACTTACAGAATGCAAGATTATGGATTACGGGGATGTAAGAGGATATGACTTAAGGGTCCTTTAAGAGGATGGCTTAAGGGGATGCAAGAGGGTGGATTAAGGGGAGTTGATAGAATGACTTGAAGGGATGCAAGAGGGTAGATTAAGGGGAGTTGAGATAATGAATTTATACTATCAATTAAATGTATCTAGAACTATATATAGTTACCTATCTCTAGATTTGAATTCCATTGTAATATATGTGCATCTTCTCTCTTGTTTGTAAAGAATCTAATTTTGGGAGACCTCAAACAAAGAAATGATATAAAACTTTAATTAGGAAATGATTAAATACAAATATATATATCAATTAACTATATAAACAACTAGATAGACTTACCAATATTTATTTACTCTATTGTACCATTTGCATCCTCTCTCTTTTGTAATGCATCTATGATTGTCTCATGATCATCCATTGAAAGTGTCCATAAGACTTTATTAGCAGGCCTCCCTTGATATCTAGCTAGTTTTATATTGGTTGCCAAAATCAAATATGAATAATGTATAATATTCTTGTGTCTTTCATAATCTTCAAATGCAGGCAAGCCATTCTTTCTTATCAAATATTTTTGAAGCCAAGTTCCAACAACAACCACTGAACCACTTGGATACTCAAAGTTGTCATCATCCACTCTAGGATGTTCCAACTTATGCTTTCTCTCAACACATCTAGCTAACTAGTAATTTGTCTCCTCTTCATTCCCCTCAAGTGCAACAACAACATACACATGTCCTGCAAAAATAAATACAAAATTCAATAAAAAGTGACTTATATTTAATTCACATATAAACATTCATACATACAAAATTCAACTCAATAAATAATGTACCTTCTTGTAGAAGATCCGAAACACGATCATAATCATCTGATGCGGACACTTGATTATCTTCAATTATCGTTCCATTTTGAACATCTGTCGATGTAGGCATTAAGGCTCTTTGTTGCCATTGTTTGACCCTTTCCGTATTTTCACATGCCTCCCAATCACCTGCAATACAAAATTGACAAAAACATGCCAACTCCCTTGTCCATATTCTCCATGTGTTTGCATTCGAACTCTTAAATGAATGCCATTTTGTAGATCCATTAATTGTTTCACAATCTTGTCAAGAAAAAATATCATTTTCTTCAACTAACCAAAAGAAGTGTCGAATTATTGAGCTCTCACTTGTTCTTGTAGATAATTTGGTATTTCACCAATCTACAATTGCACGTGCATCTCTAAATTTCGCAGCATCCTCAAATTTTAGTTGCTCTCTAGCAAGAGCTCTTTTCACACATGCACCTACTCCATTGTGTTCTCCCTTACCATGACCATCTTCAAAAAAACTCCATATGTGTTGGATATTATTTTCCTTATGAACACTACATAACCAATAAAACATTTTGGCATTTTTTAATTGACCCATGCAATTATCTGACCATATGAGATGTTCTAGCATTTGAATTCCTCTCTTTTAAATTTTTATAAAATATATCAAAACAATATTGTACAAACTCAGATGAATGTAATCGATTATCACTTACATAAAAATGGTACTCTCTCAAAAAAATTCTATTATCTTTTGTAATAGCTTCTACATGTCTATAAACAATGTGAACAAATATAGCTACTTGCATTGAATTATTATAATACTATGATTGAATTTCTTCTTGTGGAGCAAGAGTATAATTTTTAGTAAAATCAACAAGTGATAATATAGTTCCAATTGGGAATGTGTTTTTACATAAATGAAATTGATTATCAAGCCAATGAGAATTATGAGAGTGTTGAACATATTTAGGTACAAAATTATCTTTAAATTCATTAATAAAAGAATGCACACTAACTTTTCCACAATTAGCTCAACACGTTTTCCAGTTTTTCCATCTTTTAAAGAATACTCAACATTTTTAAATTTTTTTACATCCACTAATTGTTGTCCAAATTCATCTAAACTACTTTCATGCATACATTCTCCTAATAATGAAAAGTTACCACATCTATCACATTCCCCAGAAATGCATGCTTTTAAAAAAAATGAGTTTCCATTTAAAGAGGGATCACAAAACAAACATGCTATAAAATCTTTGATTCTTTTAGGTGGCATATTAATGCCACAAATGTCCTGCATAATTTGGTTAGCATGCAAAGTGCATCATATATATTGAAATATAATCATAATAATAACGAAATTGTACATGAGTCTTACAACAACAGGAGATTCGTTGTTTATTAATTCTAACATACCAAGGTTTACACTTTTCGAATGATCTTTAACTTATGTTAATATTCAATGGTAAGATTGAAGCATCTAATTTTTTTTTATATAATTCAATTTTATTCATATCTAAGAGATGTTTTGGATGAGGTTCATGAATTTTGGAACCTACCCTTAATTTTAAGACATCTCTAATGTTAGGTGATACTCTTGTATTATTATGCCAAAATTTATGGATTAAATATTTAATTTCATTAGTTAATTTCATGTCTGATCTTGGATTTTACCACTAAAACTCCAATATTGATTAATAGGATCCTTTTCAATACTTTCTCTTCTTTTAGCAGCTCTTATCAAAGTTCTAGGATTTACTTTTACACATTCACTAATCTTACTTAACATTCTTTTATTTGAAGTTGTTTTATCAACTAGAGTAGTTGTTATTGCATGACGAGCCACATTCTTATCTTTCAATCAAATTTTATTACCAATAACATCAATAGCATTAGCAACACTAGATATCACTTGTTCTACTGAATAATTTTTCTTTTTTGATTTTACAAAAACACCTAATTTTTTTTATCACTTTTCTCATTTTCAACATTCTCATCAATTGCACCATGAGTTGATATTGGAATCCTAATTTTTTTCTATAAAAAATCATTTTTATATATTTTATTTCCATAATTTCTAATTTGTCTCGAAGAAACTTCACCATGAAGGTTATCTAGCACATCTATTTCATTTGTTGAAAAAACATTTTCACCTTCATCCATAGAAGGAGTTTCATTTTCATTCTCAAATGTAAAAGGGATTTCATTATCATTTTCATCAATATGAGGGATTTCATTCTCATTTTCATCAATATTAGGGATTTCATTCTCATTTGCATTCTCATACGATATAATTTCATCATTTTTTTGTTTCTGCATTGTTTCAACCCTAATATTATTGATCTCATCAATGGTGTATCTAGCTTCATAAAAAAAAAACAATATCAATATTATCAAAACTGGGTTTGAACACAAACCTGGATAGATTGTTTGAATAGGTTCATTTTCCATATCACTGAGAGGTGGATTTGAAGACATACCCAAAGTTGTTTGCATATCATTCAAAGTTGAGGTTGAAGGCATAATTGCATTTTCTTCCATATTCACCATCTCCACAGTTGCATCATTTACATTCATTTCATCATTCATGGCTTCCTCTTGAACATTCTTGGAACTAGATGCTTCCAAATCTTTCATTTGACGAATCCTTTCTCTCCTTTCCCTTTGTCTTTTTGCCTCCTTATCTTTATTTGCTTGAATTTCTTTAGGTGTCATTAACTTTCTACATCTTTTTTTTTGTCTTTTCTTATCACCCATGGTTACCAATCCCTTTTTTATCACAAAAAAAAAAATTCAAAAAACCTATTTTCAAATTGCCACCTCCTCAAAATTTTCAAATTAAACTATATACTATGAAGATCATTTTTTCTATAAACTCTGAACTACAAAAACATCATGAGTACATCCAAAAATTCTTTTTTCAAAATATTCTTCTAAAATGTTCTTCTTCTTGATTCCACTTCAGAAAATTCAACCTTCACTTTGTCTCTTCCAACAATTTGAATAGAATATGCCCTACACAAGACAAATTTGCAATAAAAACAAAGAAAATGACACTTTTGGACCGTACTGCAGAAAAAAAATGTTGCAAGAAAATCGTGTTTTATCAATATTTTTCAAATTAGGGAAAAATGACTATATTAGAAATGTGTACGTGTTATGTTCAAGAAACACATATGTGTTTCATAATGCGTACACGTTACCTTCACCCAACGGGTAAATATATAACGCATATGCGTTATGAAACACGTACGTGTTTCATTTAAATAATGCGTACGCATTTTTATAATGCGTACACATTATTTAAAAGTTGAATTCCCACACCACATCCAGCCCTGGTTTTAGGCTTGGGAAAGGCTTGGCAATCCGAGCCTTAGCCTTTGACTTGCAACTAAAAAACTAAGGCAGATTGAAAAAAAAGTCCAAGTTTGATAACATGTCTGGTGGACTTCTTTTCTGAATAAATATATAAAATTGAAACCCATTAGAGAATGCAATGTCTACTTTCCAAATATATAACTTTTATTAATATTGGATTATGTTTGCTATTTTTTAATTAATTTCTAAGCAAACTAGTCCTTAAACTTGAAATATTAGACTTTTTTAGTTTTTTAATAACTTTTTTTTGGTTAAGATTTTTGTTAAAAAAATTATATGGGATCAAACTTCAGAAAATTCTCTACACAATAAAACAAAAGAGAGTCAAAAAATGTTTATTTTAGGTCCAATTATGTTGTTCGTACACATTGATTTTTAAAAACAATAATTAATGCCAATATAAATTTAATAAAAAAAATATATTCAACCAAAAATTACAAAAAAAATTCGAGACCAAACTTCATGTTGTTAGTTCTATTTTTCCAAAAGGAATTAGAAAAATAATTTTATTTGGGTCAAAAAAGTGTTGTCCGTACACGTGCTTGGTATTGTAAAAAAATAGGGACTATTTTTGACTTTTTGAGACTAAAATTTTTACTTGTTTTTGGATTTTCTATTGTGATATGGATGTCCAATGTGTTTCTAATGGTGATTGATGTTTCATGTTGGGTTATGTTTCGATCATTGTTTTTGTTGCGGTTGTCTTCTTGTTGTTTGTCTATTTGGTTAAGTTCAAGATTTATTGCCCCCAGTGAGGTTAGGATTATTCCCCCAAGCTAGGGTGGGACATGACTACTCACAATGATATGATAATGAATGTAAAATGATGGTGGATGTAACAACCATGAAATGCGTCCAATAGATAGAAAATCTAGTTTTAAAATCACAAGTAGCACCTATTTCTAGGTTTTCACTACACGTTTTTATTTCACTTTTTCAATCTTTTTTTATTTTTTTTAATTTTTCTCTTTTCTGATTTTTTTGTATTTTTCTGTCACCAAGACACCTATTTTCCAGGTTTTCATCAAGGTAACCATTTTTAGAAACTAATCCGTGCACTAGGTGACTCAAGTGTAGAACTTTCTAAGATGGATATTGTTGATAGGTTCATCAAACAGATCCCCTTCAGGTGTAGACAATTGATATGCTCCAAATCCATAAACTATTATGATGACAAAGGGACCTATCCAGTTAGGTTCAAACTTCCCTTTCTTTTCTCTGTCTTGCTGATTTCTAGGGTTTTCTTTTAGGACCAAGTCACCAACCTAAAAGACTCTAGGTTTTACCCTGTGATTGTAGCTTCTCGACATCCTCTGTTGATATGCTTTCAAATGGTTTATAGCTTGTTGACGACATTCATCCAACAATTCTAGTTCTTGTAGTCTAGAGACTCTATAATCCTCATCTATAATTATACCCTTCAGTGAGACACAGAGTGATGGTATTTCGACCTCAATGGGTAGGATGGCCTCTGATCCATCTACCAAGGCATATGGTGTAACTCATGTTGGTGTTCTGATATTGGTTCTCTAGGCTCATAATGCAGGATTTAGTTGAACATGCCAATCATGTACAACATCGTTGACCATTTTCTTTAGAATTTTTAGAATTTTTTTTATTTGAGGCCTCTGCTTGGCCGTTTCCTTGAGGATAGTATGTTGTTGAGAAACAATGTTGGATATGAAATATTTCACATAGTTCTTGGACATCCTAATTCTTAAAAGGCCTACCATTGTTTGTTACAATGGATTGAGGTATGCCATATCAAAAAATGAGGTAGTTTAGTATGAAAGATGAGATCTTCTTTCTAGTGATTGTTGTTAAAGGAACCACTTCTATCCATTTTGCAAAATACTCCGTTGTTGTGATTATGAACTTGTGTCCATTAGATGAAGACGAATTTATATTTCATACCAGGTCTAGTCCCCACTGAAAAAAGGGCCATGTTGATGTAAATGGTTGCAATTATTGTGCTAGTGCATGGATTAAGTTACCATGAATTTGGCATTTCTGACACTTTTTAACAAATTGATAAGACTCCTCCATATTCGACTAGTAATACCCCAAATGGAGGATTTTCTTTGGTAGGGTTAGCCCACTTGAATGAGTTCCACAAATACCTTCATGGACCTCACATAAGGCTGTTTTAGATTTGTGATATTCTAGACACCGAAGAAGAGTACCATCTAGACCTCGACAGTAAAGTATGTTAGCAATCAATGTATGTTGTGCGAATTGGCAAATGAAGTTGCGTTTCTGGTTTCTAGAAAGATTAGAGGAAGGATATTATCCTTTAGGTAAGCATAGATCTCTCCATAGACTGAACATCGACTATTTGGCATATGGTTTGTGATTCAGGATTGTCATAGGCAGGGTTAGACACTTGTTCTACCATAAACTCATAACAACCTCATTTTTCTCGTAATTGCAAGAAAGAAGCAATTGTCACCATAGCATCCGCAACTTTGTTTTTTTCCCTTGGCATCTGTTTGAAGTTGATCTCCACAAAGTAATTTTTAAGATCACCTATCATTTTCTTATATGGTATGAGATTTTCATCCTTTATCTGATACTCGTAATTTACATGATAAATGACAAGTTGTGAGTCTCCATACACTTTATTTTTGTGATTTTCCATTCAATTTCCACTTTGATGCCAATAATCAATGCCTCATACTCAGCCACATTATTGGTACATGGAAAAATTAGTCTATAGGACCTTGGGATGGTGTGTCCTTGAGGTGTAATAAATAAAATTCCCTCACCAGACCCACTTTGTGTGTATGACCCATCAAAATAAAGCCTCCTCCATTATTGTGTGGTAATAGTCAGAATGTCTACATCAGGAAATTCAATGCTCATTGGATGATTATCTTGTAACGAAGCTTCAACTAATTGATAAGCTATTACCTATCCCTTGATGGCTCTCCGGTCTATGTACTGGATGCCAAACTCACTTAAGATCATGACCCATTTTTCTAGTCTCCTAGTTAGAACAACTTTGCTAAGTAGATATTTTAATGGGTCTATTTTTGCTATAAGTCTGACTGTATGAGTCAACATGTAGTGCCGCAACTGGTGGGTTGTAAATACCACTACCAAACAAGCTTTCTCTATGAATGTGTAATTTATTCCATAACCGTTGAGAGTCCTGCTGATATAGTAAATAGCTTGTTCCTTTCCCTTAGAATCTTCATTTTCTATTAGAGCTCCTAAAGAAATATTTGTTGTTGTGATATATAGTAATAATGGTCTCTCTACTGCAAGTGGCATGAGTATGGGAGGTGACATTAAATATTGTTTTATCTAGTTAAAATTTGTTTCACATTCTTGATCCCACTTGAATGAGACATTCTTAAGAAGTAGATGATTATGGATGGCTTTTGTTCGCTAATTGGGAGATAAATCTCCTGATTAATTGTAGCCTGCCTTGTAAAGACCGTAATTGACTGATATTCCTAGGCGGCGGTATCTCCATTATTGCCTTGACCTTAGTCGTATCCACTTCAATAAATTCTTCTGAGACTATGTATCCAAGGAGTTTTGTTGATGTAACCCCAAACACACATTTCTTAGGGTTCAATCTGACACTGAACTTCTCTAGTCTAGTAAATATTTTTCTGAGGATCTCCAAACATCCTTCTCTAGTGTATGATTTTGCTAATATGTCATCCACATAATCTTCCATAAAAGTATGCATCATGTCATGGAAAATAGTGGTCATTTCCTACTGATATGTTGCACCTACATTTTTCAACCCAAAGGGCATGGCATTCCAACAGAATGCACTTGATAGGGTAGGGTTGGATGGAACACTCACTGTTCCATGCTCTGAGTCTCACCTTGGAAAACCCCTTTGGTGTCACTCTCCACCACCTTAACCTATAGGCCCTAATGCTTTTTAGGCACCCCTGGTTCTCCTGGCCAACCCTACTATCATCTCCATTTTCCTAACCAAGCCTATCTTGGTGCTCTCTCTACCATTCTCTCCTTAGCCTTTAATCTACCCTAAAGACTAACAACACCTCAATTCTCCATTAGACCTTGTAGGGGTATAGAGATGCCTTCAATAGTTTCCAACCATTCTCCTAGGGTTTCTGGAGGTTCACAACACTTCACCTTTTCATCGCTTTCACGAAACCTCTTCTAGGGTTACAAAGGCTACAAGCTAGGAGCCCCAATTAGGCCTCCATCTCTGAGTAAACTGGTCCTTACTTAAAAATATTCCAAGAACATCCCATTGTTTCTCTGAGGTCCTTGGTTCAATTGCACAACTCTCAAATATTTTTGGGGTTTTGGGCCTTTATCAGCCATACAAAGCCAATTTTTGAAAATGGGCAAAAATTAGGGTTTTTAAGCCATTGTCTAGCTGCTTGCAAACTGTCAACTTGTTCTCACAGCAATTTAACTGATGGAACCTTCCCCTTCATGCCACAACTAGGTAAGACACCTAACTAATACATCCAAAAGGAAATTCTTAAAGAACTTGAACCCCTACAAAGTTCTATGCTCTGCATTTCTTGCTTTCCTAACCGAGCACCATTCTGGCTCGCCTAGGGAAAGATCTTTCCAACACCTCCAGTCTGGTCCCTAACAATAAGACCTACCATATGTACATACATGGAGTCTAGGCACTATTCCCAAAGGGCCATACAATTTGTATAGTGGGAAAGTGGTCTAGCACTCCATTTTCTCAAGACTGTTTGGTTCAGACCAGCAACTGGAAGAAATCAAACTATTTACAAACAAAGGATGAAAATGAATCAAAAAGACAAATAGATGGAACAAAAATCTTGTATTCTATTAACACTACATCCTACCTACATAACAGTAGTTAATTCAATCCATTAAAGCTCTATTAAGAAGCAAAAATCATAAATAACCTTCAAGAACGCTGTTTTATTTCAACTCACAAAATTTTTCCATAATACCAATCCTTATAACTTTTTTCAAAGGTCGAGGCTCACCTTAAATAAGGCTCCTATATTAGTTATCTTCTTTTGGTCGGACTTATTCATGACCTAATGCCAAAAATATAAAATCCACTGTGTTTTTCAAACTTTTGCCAACTTTTGAAAACTTAGCAAGATGAGCTTCTAAACTTATTCATCACTTCACAAATTCTCTCCTAGAGATCAAAAACACCTCTAAGATATCTTCTCAATGGTCAACATGACCTTATAAAAAAAAAAAAAATTTGTCCTTCTAGATTTCCTATTTACCTAATGAAACTGCCTGTTGTTCCTTAGGTGCTCCTGCACCATTCTGCCCCTCTCAGCCCAAACACTAAGGAATGGAAGGAGAGATCAATGACAGGTCAATACCAAAATTCTTGAACTGATCTTCTTGTACCCGTGTGGCTTCTTATTCATGCTTGTTCTTCCACTTGACAAGGTGCTCCATGTACACCTTATGCCTTGTAGAATTTTGCACTCTTGACTCCAAGATCTTCTCTACCTGAGGCATGTCCTGATTAGGTAAGGATATATTGCTAATTTCCTTGAAGATCTCCTTATTGTTATGATCCATGTCATTGACTGACCCCTTGTACTTGATCAAGTTAGCTATATTGAAAATTGGAGAAATCCCTAGATTTGCTGGTAACTCCACCTTGTATGCATTTTTCCCATACTTGGCCAATACCTTGCATGGACCCACTCTCTTCATCTGCAATTTGGTTGATGTACCCTTCTACAACCTTGACTTGTTAAGGTGGACCATAACATAATCTCCTACTACAAACTGCACATCCTTCCTTGACAAATCTGCCTTCTCCTTCAACTTCTATATAGCCTCGGTGACTATCTTCTTCACCTGCTCCTGAATCTCTTTCATGGTTTGACTGAAGTCCTCTGCATGCCCACTTCTATGTTCCATAGATCCAAAATCTCTAAGCTCACATATGCCTCTTGGGTGCATCCCATACACAACTTGAAAAGGACTCTTCCCTGTGGTCCAGTTCACACTATCATTGTAAGCATACTCAGCTTGTGAGATAACCATATCCCATGTCTATCCATACTCCTTAGTTAGGCACCTTAGAATGTTACCTAGCACCCTGTTAACCACCTCTATTTGACCATCGTTCTGAGGATGGTAAGCTGATCCAAAAGACAGTTTGGTACCCAATCTACTCCATAGAGTTTTTCAAAAGTGACTCATGAACTTCACATCCCTATCTGAAACAATGCTCAAAGGCAATCCATGGATCCTTACAACTTCCTTGAAGAAGAGATGAGCTATGTAACTAGCATCATGAGTAGTTTTGCAAGGGATAAAATGACTCATTTTGCTAAATCTATCCACTACTACATAGACACTGTAAAAACTAGTCTTGGTCTTAAGAATGCCTACCACAAAATCCATGCTCACACACTCCCATGGTTTGTTAGGAATGGGAAGGGGTTGATATAGACCAGCATTACTAGCTCCTCCCTTGGCTTTCATACACACAACACATTGTTCCACATACTTTCTAACATCTCTTGCCAACTTAGGCCAGTAATAGAATCTTTGCACTAGTTCTAAAGTCTTGTTGATGCCAAAATGTCCACTAAGAATTCCATTATGCTTTTCCTGAATGAGATTTTCCCTCATTGACCCTGTTGGAACACATAACTGATTTCCTTTAAACAATAACCCACTTTGCAATGTATACTTAGAGTATTGGCTATGGAAATGATTCTCAAATTCTAAACATACCTTGTAAGCCTTTGAAAAGTCTCCATCTTCACCATAGAGATCCTTGAAACTCTCTATGCCAATGCTCTTGATCTGTATCTCTTGCATTGTCAACAATCTCCTGCTTAATGCATCTGCTACTTTGTTTAGCTGTCCCTTCTTGTGCTTGATGGTGAAGGTAAAAGATTGGATGTATTCCATCCATTTCAAATGCCTATTACTCAACTTCTCTTGAGTGTTGATATAGATAAGTGCCTGATTGTCAGTAAAGACTACAAATTATTTAGGTAGGAGGTAATGCCTCCATTTCCTAAGTGACTGAACCAAAGCATAAAGTTCCAAGTCATAGGTTGAATACTTCCTCTTTTCTTCATTGAGATTCTTACTAAAGAAGGATATAGGCCTGCCCTCTTGAATTAGCACTCCTCCTATTGCCACTCCACTTGCATCACATTCAACAGTGAACAACTTGTCAAAGCTAGGTAACAAGAGAATAGGTTGAGTTGCCACTTCTTGTTTTAGTTTCTCAAACCCTTTCTCAGCTTCTTGAGTCCACACAAACTTAGTTTTTAAAACACCCTTGATTGTATCTAGGACTGGTGCACATATACCACTAAAGTTTCTTATAAATTTTCTATAGAATTGAGCCAATCCATGAAAAATTCTTACCTTTGTCCCTGTGGTTGGTGTAGGCTAGTTTAGGATGGCTTCCACCTTGCTTAGATCCATCTTCAGTGATCCTTGGGATACTATAAACCCCAAATACACAAGCTCCTATTTGAAGAACTCACATTTCTCTAGATTGATGGCTAGCTTCTCTTCTTGCAGTCTTCTAAGAACCATCTCCACATGCTTTAAATTCTCTTCTATTGTCTTGCTGTATATGAGGATGTCATCAAGGTATACCACCACAAATATCCCTGTAAAGTCTTTAAGCACTTCATTCATGAGCCTCATGAATGTGCTAGGGGTATTTGAGAGGCCAAATGGCATAACTCTCCACTCATACAACCCATCATTTGTCTTAAAAGTTGTCTTCCACTCATCTCCATCCTTGATTCTGATATGATGGTATCCACTCTTGAGATCCAACTTGGTGAAGTACTGAGCTCCTCCAAGACAATCCATTAAATCTTCAATTCTAGGAATAGGAAACCTATACCTGATTGTGATCCTATTTATTGCTCTAGAATCAATGCATAATCTCCACTTGCCTCCTTTCTTGGTTGCTAAGACCACTAGTACTGCACATGGGTTGATGCTCTTTTGAATCAATCCTTGATCCAACAACTCTTGCACTAGCCTAGCTACCTCTAGATTCTAATCTAGTGTAAGCTTGTATGCTGCTTTGTTTGGTAATGAAGCTCCAAGTATGAAATAAATTTGATGACTAATGGCTCTCTTTGGAGGTAAAGTTGCAGGTGTCCCATCACTAACTATGCTCTTGTACCTTTTAAGTAACTTTTGGACTGCTTCCGATATGACTATCTTTTCAGTCTTGTTCTCCTCTTTAGGTTGCAACATAATCACATATCCTTCACCCCCTTGATGTAGGTTCTTAAGGAACTCCTTACTACTAGTCAACAAGACACTAGGTGTCTTTGACTGTCCTTCTTCCTCATCTGTCAATGACTGCAACTTGAAAGTCTTCGCATCTTTCTTGAAAGAAATGGTGTTCTCTTTTCCATCATACATGACACTTCTGTCATACTGCCATGGTCTTCCCAATAGAAGATGGCATGCATACATGGGTAAAACATCACAAACTAACTTTTCCTTGTACCCTCCAATGGAAAAATCCACCGTTACTTGCTCATTCACTAAAACACTTCGCCCTATGTTTAGCCATGTGACCTTGTAGGGGTTAGTGTGGGGTACCTTCTCCAATTTCAGTTTCATTACTGCCTCCTTTGAGATAATATTGTATGTTGAACTAGAATCTACTATGACCTTGCATACTTTATCAAGTATCTTGCACCTTACTCTAAATAGAGCTCTTCTCTATTTTGGTTCTTCCTTGACTGACTGTCTGATCAAAACTCTACTGAACATCAGATTCTCCCCCACTTCTGATTCAATGTGACTAACCTCATATGACTTAGGACTCATGGTGTCCTCTTGTGCATAATCCACTCTCTTCTCATTTCTTGATGAAGATGCTTTCTCTGGGCAATTATAAGCAGGATGTCCAACTTGACCACAATGGTAGCACTTCATGTTTGCAAAGTATGAATTGCTCCTACCTGCTTCTCTTCCTCTATCTGAACCTCCTTGAGGTCCTCTACCTCTGTTATATCCTCCTCTAGAAGATGTTTCTCCTCCATGCTCTGTGAGTTTAGACTCTCCTTGGTTTCTTTGGTCATTGCCTCTACCTTGGTAGCCACCCCGTTGTCCTCTTTGATCTCTGCCTTTGCCTCTGCCCTTAGAAGTCTATTCTTGTTTCCTCCTGCTTCTTTCCTCAATCTTGATAGCTAATTGGTAACATTGGTGTACTGTCTTGGGACCTAGAAGAGTCATCTCCTCTTGAATGTTCCACTTCAAACTGTTAAGGTATCTAGCCACCTTGAGACTCTCATCCTCTGTCACATTAGACCTCATGCAAAGTTTTTGAAATTCCTCAGTGTAAGTGTTTACATCTTGGTCTCTTTGCCTCAAGCTCCTTCTTTTCTTGTGTAACTAAATCTCATAGTCATCTGGCATGTATGCTTCTCTTACTTTGGCAACCATACCCTTCCAAGTAGTTATAGGCTACTTGCCTTCATTTTCCCTCTCTGTCTGAATGAACTTCCACCATGTCAAGGTAGAACCTCTTAGTCTTGATTTGGCCACCTTTACCTTCTGTGCCTCAGTGAACCCGTCACATTCAAAATGGTTTTCCATACCCTCTATCCAATCCATGACTAGTTTAGCTTCCATTTTCCCACTAAATAGTGGTATACCTTCAAGTGATTTTCCACTCAAAGCCTTCAATGCCTTCAAGAAAGGCTCTTCTTTCAGAATAGGGTCAGGTTCAAGGGTCTTGTCTTCCTCTGCAACCTCTTCTTCCTTTGGTCCCCTTCCTTCAAATTGCACACTCCTCACTACTTGTTCAAGTTGGGCTATTCTTTCCCTCAATAGTCTATTGTCTTCCTCCTGCTCTTCAACCATCTTGGCCAATTCTGCATTTTTCACCATGATGGTAGTATCACTAGACTCAACCTCTGACATATATTATTCTATCCCAAATCTTTTTCTTGCTCTGATACCAATCTGATAGGGTAGGGTTGGATGGAACACTCACTGTTCCATGCTCTAGGTCTCACCTTGGCAAACCCATTTGGTGTCACTCTCCACCACCTTAACCTATAGGCCCTAATGCTCATTAGGCACCCCTGGTTCTCCTGGCCAACCCTACTATCATCTCCATTTTCCTAACCAAGCCAATCTTGGTGCTCTCTCTGCCATTCTCTCCTTAGCCTTTAATCTACCCTAAAGACTAACAACACCTCAATTCTCCATTAGACCTTGCAGGGGTATAGAGATGCCTTCAATAGTTTCCAACCATTCTCCTAGGGTTCCTGGAGGTTCACAACACTTCACCTTTTCATCGCTTTCACAAAAACTCTTCTAGGGTTACAAAGGCTACAAGCTAGGAGACCCAATTAGGCCTCCATCTCTGAGTAAACTGGTCCTTACTCAAAAATCTTCCAAGAACACCCCATTCTTTCTCTGAGGTCCTTGGTTCAATTGCACAACTCTCAAATATTTTTGGGGTTTTGGGCCTTTATCAGCTGTACAAAGGCAATTTTTGAAAATGGCCAGAAAGTAGGGTTTTTAAGCCACTATCTGGCTAGTTGCAAACTGTCAACTTGTTCTCATAGAAATTTAATTGATGGAACCTTCCCCTTCATACCACAAATAGATAAGACACATACCTAATACCTCCAAAAGGAAATTCTTAAAGAACTTGAACCCCTGCAAAGTTCTATGCTCTGCATTTCTTGCTTTCCTAACCGGGCACCATTCTGGCTCGCCTAGGGCAAGATCTTTCCAACAACTCCAGTCTATTCCATAACCCTAAGACCTACCATATGTACATACATGGAGTCTAGGCACTGTTCCCAAAGGGCCGTACAATTTGTACAGTGGGAAAGTGGTCTAGCACTCCATTTTCTCAAGACTGTCTGGTTTAGACCAGCAATAGGAAGAAATCAAACTATTTACAAACAAAGGATGAAAATGAATCAAAAAGAAAAATAGATGGCACAAAAAGCTTGTATTCTATCAACACTACATCCTACCTATAGAACAGTAGTTAATTCAATCCATTAAAGCCCTGTTAAGAAGCAAAAATCAGAAATAACCTTCAAGAACGTTTTATTTCAACTCACAAAATGTTTCCACAATACCAATCCTTCTAACTCTGTTCAAAGGTCAAGGCTCACCTTAAATAAGGCTCCTAAATTAGTTATCTTCTTTTGGTCGGACTTATTCATGACCTAATGGCAAAAATATAAAATCCACTGTGTTTTTCAAACTTTTGTCAACTTTTGAAAACTCAGCAAGATGAGCTTCTAAACTTATTCATCACTTTAAAAATTCTCTCCTAGAGATCAAAAACACCGCTAAGCTATCTTCTCAATGGTCAACATGACCTTATAAAAATGAAACAAAATTGTGCTTCTAGATTTCGTATTTACCTAATGAAACTGCCTGTTGTTCCTTAGGTGCTCCTGCACCAGTACTCCAAGGACATTTGAATGTTGTCTTTTCCTGATCGTCAAGTGCTATCTTGATTTGGTTGTACCCTAAGAAGCCATCCATTAATGACAACATGGCATGTCATGTTGTTAATTGACAAAAATGTTAATGCTTGGTAAAGGAAAACCATCCTCTGGGAATGCCTTATTTAGATCTCTAAAATATGTGCATAATCTAATACTATTATCTAGTTTAGATACAGGCACAATATTTGAAATCCACTCAACATAATCGATAGACTTGATAAATCCTACATCCAACAACTTTTTCAGCTCAACTTTTACCATCAAGGTGATGTGGGGATGCATTTTTTTAATTTTTGTTTTACTGGTTTGATTCTAGATGGTAGAGACAAATGATGCATTAGGAGATCTGGATCTGATCTTGAAATATCAGAATAAGACCAAGAAAAATTGATATGTTGCTCTTCAAAGAATTTGGTGAATTCGGGCTTCTCCTATTTTGTCATAGACGCTGCCAGATGTAGATTCTTTTCCTTTTTTGTTGTACCCAGATTTATGGATTGTCTCGGTTCCACTATTACTGATGATCTATCATGGTAATGCTCTGGAAGGGTGTCAAATCTCCCATATTTAAGTGCCTCAGAAAGGTTTTCACTATTATATATGTTCTTTATTTTTTCTTTTTCAAGATCTAATGCTGCCATTGAATGGTTTTCACCATTAGAGCCATTACTCCTATTGTCATTTTTTCAACTGGAAGATTTGGCACCCTCCCGTTTTGAAGTGTCGTTATGAGTGTTATGGGTAGAACTTGTATCAGGTGTGTCACTGCAAAGAAAATTTGTGATGGCATCATCATTTGAAAAGACTGGTACATTAATAGGTTCGGTTGGTTCCCATTCAATAAGTTCAGGATGCATCAAGGGTAGAAAGTCCTTAGGTTGACTAAGGTCAACAGTAGTCAGGGTTCCAATAGCCATGTGGTCAAAGTTGTCAATGGGAAGGTCGAGGTCTACATGACATTACTCTCCTCCAAGTCATCTATCTCACTCGAAGTTTGTTCATCCTCACTTGAGTCATCGATATTTGGTGATCCCAATACAAGTGGTCTAGTTCCCGAACTTTGTCCCTCCTCTCATGTGGTTGTATATGCTTTGATGACATCAATTTTTATGGCAGTGTATGATGTTGCAGATAAATGATCCCATTCATACTCATTGGAATCTATTTCAGAACCATCCCTCATTTGAAGAATCCTTTCTACCACTTTTTTAGTTACTTCTTTGATTCCCTTGTATAGCCTAATCCTATTTTTACTTTAAGCTAAAGTGTTATAGGTTGAAGAGGTTCTATAATGCCATTTTTTCTCTTGCAAATTGGTCCTTGCCCTTCATAGCCCATTTTCTCTAAGATAACCTTTCCTTTTCCATACTGATTTGTCCTTATGCTGATATTTTCTGATGTTGTGGCTTCTTTGTCCTTGTATAGCTAGATGAGAATGACCTTGTCTTCTGATTCCTCTTCTAGAGTACTTGCTTTTACAAACCTTTCATCCAGAACCATGATAGGTTGTGATGATCATTGTGTGTTTGTTGTGGGCTATTCATATGATTTTGGAGATGGTAACAATTGTGAAAGACACAAAAATTTCTCAATGGAATATTCTCCCAAACCCTTGTCTTTTAACTGGATCTTGTCTGTAAATTGTTGTGATAGAGTATTTAGGGTACTTTCATTGTTTGATAAAGTTGAGTTAGCAACAATTGTTTCCTTTTCCTGGTCCTTTTTCTCAACCCATTTGGATATAAAATTGAGTTGCTTTTTACCACTGGATGAAGTAGAAGTGTTGGCTTCTCTATTGTGGGGTACCAAAGTGTCTTGAGTTGCCTTAAGCATGTTACAAGTCTGGGGATTATTGTAGTCAGCTAAAATAGTGACGTCTTGTCCATTGACAGGAAATTTCAAACACTTGTGATATGTTGAAGGTACTGCTTACATTTAATGTATCCATGGACATCCCAAGAGTATGTGATATGTTAACTCTTTGGCTAACACCTAGCAAACTATTATTTTGACAATCGGTCCCACTTGAATTGGTAGTATAATCAGCCCCTTGGAAGACCTTTCCTCTTGATCATATGCTTTTATTGTTTTCTTCTAGCATCAATGGCATTGTCAAAATAACCTAGTGCACGAATTAGTTTTAAAGTACAAATATTTAATCCAGCTCCGCCATCTATTAAGACATGCTTGGCATAGTGCTTATGGATTAGAACCTCTATATGCAAGGCCATATTGTGTGGGTGATTTAGTGACACATCATCTTGTTCAGAGAATGACAGACAATGAAGTGTGGTTAGATGTCCCACCATAGCTTGAAATTGACAGACATCCAAATTATTGGGTATCGTAGTGGCCACTAGAGCCTGTTCCAAAACTTCCTTATGTGATGGTAAAATTTTAAGAAGTTCCAATATGGATATCTGTGCGGGTATCTTTTATAATTGATCCACTATGCTATATTGATGTGAAGGGGGAGTAGTGATTTTAGGTGAAATTCTTTTTAGTATCACTTTGGACTACCCCCTTGTCATTGCATTGATTGGTTGATAGTCTTGTCTTTCCCTAATTTTTATGACTTTGATTTGGTTGTCAGATGTGTTTATGTTTGAGATCACGTTTAGGGATACAGTGTCATTGATGCTTATGTTATCTGTTTGATTATTAATAAAATTATTTTTCTCAACCTTAGAAAAGCAAAGAATGGTGTTGTCATAGATATAGTTTATACTTGTTCCTTTATTGTTTGAATAAGATTCTCCTTTTTTGTAGTTGGGTAAAGGATTTGTAAATGCACTGTTATCATTGTTTGTTTGATGTCCTTCGACAAACACCTTCTTTGCTTCAATCAAGTCTTGTATCAGATGTTTTAATTGCATGCAGTCATTTGTTTTATGTCCTTTATTTTTATGAAAGTTGTAATAGTCGTCATCATTCCACCAAGACGGTTTCACTTTCAGCTCCCAATTTCTTGCTTCTAGTAGGGTAATAAGTCTACTTGCAATAAGCTCTCTCATTTTTTATTCCAAATTTTTTCCTAATGGTGTAAATCTTCGTCGATTGGATTTTCTTTGATATGATGGTGGAAAAGATTCTCCATTATTTGGGTTATTGTTTTGAGTGGTACCTTGATTGTTGTTCTAGTTGTCATTTTGATTTGTTTTCATCGTTGTTGCCATCAAATTGAATATTGGTTTCGTATTTTGCGTGTTAGTTGTAGTATCATTGTTTCCAGTATTTCTGTTTTTCTGCCAAAATTTAGGCTTGTCATTGTTTCCATAGTGATTTGAGGAATTTGCATTGTTTGATGTATCATTGTAATTTTTAATCACTCCTCTATTGACTAAGGCTTCTTCGATTTTAAGCCCATTCTCAATCACCTTTTCAAATGTCGATGGACATTGCAGTACCAGTCTATAACTCATGTCAGATCATTTAAGTTCTCAATAAATAATTCAATCTTTTCCTATTTAGGTATAGATCAAGGATATCTAATGAACAACTTTCACCAACGTTGTAGGAATGATAGGAATGTCTCACCCTTCTTTTGTTTCATGTTGTATAGATCTTTTATGGTTGCGTCATGTTGAATGTTGAAGGAGAATTGCGTGATAAATCTGTTGACTAGTTCTTCAAAGGATTGAATCCTTGGTTGGAATTTGGAGAACCATTCCATACAGTTAGCTCCTAAACTCCTAGGAAATAACCTCATTAGGTAAGTGTCCTCCTGTGCAAACTCTAAACTCATTGTTTTAAATTCTCTCACATGGTCAATCAAATTTTTTTTGCCATTATACTTGTCATATTTGGGGAATTCACAATGTCTAGGAAAGGGTATCATGTCTACACTTGGATGAAAGGGATAAGGACAAATGTCCTGTAATGAATACCTCTTTGTGGTTCCATTTTGCAAACCCTAAATTTGTTGTTGTAAACTTTTCATTTGAGCGGTTAGAGAAATCACTTGATCTGTGTCTTGCGTGTTGTGTGGTTTAGTTTCATTTGTTCTAGGTGTTTCATTTAATCGATTAATGTCAAAATCTTTTGGAAGTTTGGCCCCTAATTTTGCTAATATCAAGAGGTATTTTTCCATGTCTTGTTCCAAGACTTTTTCCATGAATTTATGAAAATTTGGATCTTGTTGGACCGTTTGTATATCCTCTTGAGTTATCTCATTGGTATACCTTTTCTTCGGTCTCCTTTAGGGGTTTCAGCTTGTGACGAACCCCATCCTTTGTCAAAGAATAAGTGTTTGCATGGCCATCATGTATAGCTCACCTATCAAACTGCCACGGCCTCCCCAACAACATGTGACATGCATCCATGGGGATGATATCATAGAGTACCTCATCATGGTAGCTCCCAATCCTGAACTTTACTAGGCACTGTTCATTGACCAAAACTTTGTGGTCTTTCTGCAACCAGGCAATCCGATATGGATGCGGGTGCCTTTCCCTCTTCAGCTTCAACTTTGTGACCATCTCTTCTGACACTAGATTATTGGTGCTCCCACCATCAATAATGACATCACAACATTTTTCTTCACCTTATGTGAAACAGATTCTTCCTCTGCTCTGGTTCCTTTTCCTCAGTCACCAGGGCTCTCCTAATCACTAGGACTTCTCCCCTTTTAGCATCATCTGAATGTTTAGATTGGGCCTCCTCATCTGCATGTGCAACCCTTCCATGACCTTCTGGCCTTTTGTCTGCCCTTCCTTGGTGTTGTGGACATTCATAGCTTGATACCCTTCTTCACCACACTAGAAACGCGTTCCTTTGAAACCACCTCTTCCAGATCCTTGTCCATATCTCCCTCGTCCTCTACCTCTTTGATCACTACTATTTTGATCACAAGGGCGGTAGAAGTTATCATTCCTTTGGCTTCAGCTGGTACCCACATCTTCACTTTTCTTTTCATCATCATTTCGGCTTTCTGAAGGTCTTCCACTGCCCCTTCCACTTTGACCTCCTCATCCTTTTTGCTTGCCATCAAATCTTTTGTTCAACTTCTCTTCCACCTTCAGAGCAAACTGATACACATCCTCAATGGTGGTCATTCTGACTAGGCTTAACTCCTCTTGAATGCTCAATCATAACCCATTAAGGTATCGGGCTACCTTCTCCTTATTGGCCTCTGTGTGGCCCGTTCTGATGATTATCTCATGAAATTCTTGAGTATATTCTTTCACAGATCTGCTTCCTTGCTTCAACCCTTGCAATTTTTTCAACAAATCTAACTCATAGTCCACTGGTATGCTGCTTCTTCAATTTCTCTACCATGCGATCCCATCGGTGATATTTCCTTTTCCTCTTCAATTTCTTTCCAACTAGATCTCTTTCCACCAAATCTTGGCATGGCCCTTCAGCTTCATTTCGCAAACTTAACTCGATCTGGGTCCTTTATTTCCTCATACTCAAAATATTCTTCTAGCTCGTTGATCCAGTTGATCAACTCTTCCGGGTTCAGACTTTTGGAATAACTGGGGACTTTTTCTTTGGGTCTTTTTTCGATCTTTGAAATGGCCCTTATTAGCCGCATTTGGTCTTGATCAATCGCTTCTTCTTCCTCTTCTACATCCGAACCTTCTTCCTCTCCTTCATCCTCACTTTCCTCCCTCGGGTTTAACCCTCTTCTGAACTGCTCTTGTAACGCATCAATCTATCTCTGGGAGTTGTCAGTGCATCTCTTCCACCCATTTCTGCCACCTCGACCACCTCTGGCACCACCACGCCTACTAGGCATCAGTCTTGGAGGCATCTTTCTTGACCTCGACCCACAACCACGGTCCTAGTGCGAATTGCCTCATGATCGCGATCTATCCCGTACTCAAGAAAACCTTGCTCTGATACCACTTGATGAGGGCGCAACCCGAGACTTAGAAAATAACCCACAACAAGAATAATTTTATTAATCAGAAAATGGAGCTTCTTACATGCAGAGGATCTCAAATCCCCAAGTTCTACAACACATGCAAATTACATAAAGCTACAGAATCGCCCTTTCGCAATATGTGAGCTTATCCCCAAAAAGTTACCCAAAAATTAGAAACCCGCCCATAAATAGAGCTCCTCTTTAGTTTTGAGCCAAAACAACATTCAAATTAAAGTTTAGGCAGTTTAGCGCCAAAAATTACAACTTGAAGTTCAAATTTCAAAAGAACATTTGCAATTGTATCTTCTAGAAAGTGCGCCAACTTCCCGGGGCCATAACTTTTGATCCGGGACTCTGATTTGCGAACTGTTTGAACCGTCTGATTGCGGCAAGTTTTGGGGCTGATCCGGGAACTCTAAGTGCTTCAAATCTAACTCGGAAGATTTTCAGGTGCAAATCTGGGAAACTAAAACAACAATATCTTTCAACGCAAGAATAGAAAATAAAAACCGTAAATTGGGAATTTCATTATGACGAAAATGGTATCCAAAAATATAAATATAAAAACATCTAAAAACTGAGAAACTTGAAATTTAACTATTTTTGGGTGATGCAAGATTGCCCTTACACCACTGGATGCTCCTGCATCATAATTGGGCATAGTGATTAATTTATATCACTTATAATAAAAGAATTTAAATAGTTGGGGATATGTAGTAGCTTCCAATGTATCTCTTCCCTACATTATTAGGGATATTTAGACTTAGTAAAAAGGGTGATCTTATATGTGACACAATTCAAGACAAATAGTTGTTAACACTTCAACCAAAAGCTCAAAGTGGTAAGGAAAACTCTTGGGATGTTATCTTGCTGTAAAATGGGGAAAAAGAATGTTTTCCTTTGAAGAAGAAAATTAAAGTCATTGTTCAAGACAGTCTAGGTTGTCCTCAATTTTAATCATAACTAGTAAAATGTAATCTTCTAAAACATTTTTGCTCAATTTTTTTTTATTTTTTAATTGAAAAGAATTGTGGTGTTTATAAATAAGTTTTTATGAATTTTTTATATTATTAATATTAAGTTCTTGATTTTTAGGTTAATTGCTTTACTATTCTAAATATATTGGAAGATAATATGTATAAATGTGTAGATAGTCTATATGTATCAATGACACATATTTCGATTTTTTTACCCTTATAAATAGTTGAAGTGCATTTTAATAATAATAAAATAATGGTTTGTGTGTCAATTAATAACATATTGAATATTTGTAAATACTAAGACATAACATATTATGCAAATATACTAAGTTGGCTCATAATGATTATTGAGAAGAAACTAAAATTTTGAAAATTGAGTTTAAGATTCATTCCCACATATCACCATCTAAAATAATGTAGAAATATTAGTTTGAAAAATAAAATGATAAATTTTGATTTTTTTTTAAATATTAAGGTATAAAAATTAATATAAATGAAAGAAAGATAAATAAAATTTGAAACATTGAAATATACCACTTATAAATATGTAATTACATTAAAATTTCACCATTACAACAACGCTTTCTTATTGACTAGAATTTAGCATCTTTGTTTTGAACCTTTTCAAAAGCGGGGCGAGGCCAGGATGGGGAATTAATCATGCGTTCCTCTGCTTTTCCTTAGACTTTTTGGCTCTAACCCACAAGACTGCATTAAAGAAAGCCAAATAGGAATAACCTTACTTAAAGATAAGTTCCTTTACCCCTTCCCATCACATATGGACCATGGTCGCTGCATCATCCTCAAATATGGAGCATGGTCCAGGCTGAGGGAAGAAGATGAAGTTACTTATTCACCCACAAATTGATGACAGAATTCTTCAATAGACGAAATCAGCATCCAGTGGGAAACTATAGACGAACATGTTGCACCTGACGAATTGTTCTTTAATTTAACTAGCCATATTATAGCTATATAAAATTATTGCAGACACCTCTAATTCGATATTGGAGAATTGTATGCCATTCCAGTCAAAACATTCAAATGTTTATTATAGATGGGTTTTCTTCTTAGCATTTAAAAATATTTTTTAGCCAGTATCTTAAAGGTTAATTTTTTTCAATAGGATTTAAGGGAGGCCATAGGGAAACTTCTTGGCCGAGATTTGTTTGAGGATGTAAGATGACACCATGTTGATATAGAGATATCCTCAAGCTTTGTAATTAATTTTCACTTGGGATATAGAGTTAACAAAAGCTCTATGTGGATTTTGAGTGTGGGAAATGTTTAGGATGGGTTTGCAAGATGTGGTAGACAAAGCTAATTCAATCAAATTCATGTCATTATCATGAATGGAATGTAATTTTTTATGGATGGCTTCTACTAAACTATTAAGGCTATTGAGGTTCATATGGAGGTTATGATCAAGGAACTCATTTCAATTTAAAGTTTTATTTAATGACTATTAGGTGATAGGTTATAATATTTTAGTAGAGATAAAGTCTTCCTCATATTAAGAGAGGTTTAATGTGGTTATGGTTGAGAAGGCTATAAAATTTCTAACACAATCAGTTCACTTGTCAAGCATAAGGATGGTTCTTTTAGTCTTGAGTTAGAAAGTTGAAAAATAATGATATGGTTCATTGAAGGGTAAATCATATATTATTATGTTATTTGGTTATCTCTTTTTTATATATGTTGTTAATGGAATGTTGTTATTAGAGTCCTTTCATATGCATTTAGCTGATAGGGTTCCATAGAATCAAGCGAAACTCTCAATGTCTACACAATTAGGTGTAATAGTTAGTATGTAATAGCTAAATGAATGTAATGATGTCAAATATTGGTATAATGTGTCAAGGGATTTTTGTTGACTTGTATCATATATAAGATCACCCTTTTGGAATCATATATAAGATCTTCCTTTTTTCATACATCAATTCTAACTTGATAGCGGTATTTGAATATATAAAATCTAAATTTTAGAACCATTCAAAGTTAAACTAGCATTGTGCTTCACCTAGTAACTTTTCCTTTTTTGTTGCTCCCACTTTGTCTCCTCTACTCAATGTGATTTTTGTAGAGCCTAATTTATAAGTGACAGAATATAGACAATCCTCTTAAAGTGAGCATTTGATCTTGTTGGTTAGCTTCTACTCATGAATCAAAAAAGATGTTTTTTGCATCTAAGCGTGTGTAAAAGCTCCTAGCATGGTAAATAACATTATTTTTTTCCATATCAACAAGTCCAAGGTTGAAGTTCCATTCACAAATTCCCTTCTTTATCAAAATACAAAATCTCTACATCTTGAAGATTGCCACATATTTTTATTAGGGTTTGTGCTACTATGACAATGTTATAACCATGAATATTACTTCTTTTCCATGGTGGGTCTGTTTCTATCGATGCCCTCAATAAATTATTGTTTAGTTTGCATGAAGTCCCTACAAAAAATGAGGGTGTTTAAGCAAACACCTCATCAATTATTTATTTATTTATTTATTTATGTATCTTTGCATAAAATGAAGTCATATAGCTTTTTTTTTTAACGTTTTTTCAATAAAAATTAAAGCAAGATTTTTTCCCATCCATGGGATGCTATTATCAACATTAAGTATATTGATAGATCTAGGATCAAACGGATCCCTCTCTCAATAAGAATTTGGAAGATGAATTTTGATGGTATGTCTTAAGGGAGTCTTGGTGGACCTCAAATGAAAGGTGTCTTACTCAATATTCTAATAGCATTTTAATCAAAGTGGCTTCAAATAATTTTTCCCCAAAGGTGAGTAATGAGGCAAAGGAAAAATATCTACTCCTTATATTAGACCTACTTAAATCATGTCCTCCTTACAAGGCGATCATATAAGGAAATTCATTAGTATACACAATGTCTAAAGAAGACATATTCATCAAATTAGAGAATTTATAACATTTTGAAGGAAAAATTAACACTCAATGCATTCCATGAGACCACAGAGTGCAAGGAACGGATGGACTGGGCCCTACACCAGCCACCTAAGTGTTCAATGCTTAGAGTGTTTTGGTTAAGCCCAACCTCCATTAATTCATGTTTTGTTTGTGCATAATGTGACATCACTAATTTGCTATTTTTTTTAATCTAAATAATACATTTCATTCGATTACATGATTACTCATGATCAACAAATTAACAACTTTAAAATCACAACTACTAATATTATATTATTAAAAATATTGAATAACAAATTGACAAATAGTATCACAATTATTAAAACATAGTCAACTATAAGATCTTCTCCCCCAATTCAAATTTCTTTAAGTATATATTACTATAAAATTTTTAAAAAATAACCAAAATCTAAAATCTACATTGTACTGCATCTTTCATTCAAAATCTATACGCTTAAGAAACAAATTTTAGAGCTCATTGCAGGCTAACAATACCAAAGCTAAAAAAAATTCAACCAGCTCTAGCTTAATTATTAAATATCAATAGATCAGTTTTCAAGAAACTTGTGTGTATATATTGTGAAATAAAACTAATAAAGGGTCGCAATGAAGCGCAAGAAGAGAGCTATAGAATCATGCTTCACTTCGATATGATAAAATCTAGTTAGACGTATGCCTTCTATCTTAGACTAGTTATTAAATAAAACTGTAAAGATTTCAAAGAGTGTATATAAATTTACTAGAGTCATAAGAAATGTAAAACAATTTCTAGACTTTCCAAAAATCTGTTCTATTTAATGGCCATTAACAGCCTAATTGCCGAAGGTTAAGAAGAACACTTACTTTCGCCGACATAGTGTATAGAAATTTGTGAGGGTTCTGAAGCTCCACACTATTATCATCTAATTACAAAGCTATTTGCAGCTCATGATGCCCAGCTTTAATGGAGGCTTGTAACGGACTAGCAGAGCATAGTGAAACCCTAAATGGAAATATGCAGCCACTCTGCCACAAACAACCTCCAATACAAGTAGCCCAAAGCGGAACACATTGACTTATGAATTAAATGAGCCAGAGAGGGGGATTCAAACAGATTTAAATTAAAGTTTCCCATTGTTTTAGAATTTTTTTGTAGATGGGCAAATAAACGGACGTGTTGCATCTGACGAAAGTGTTGCTGAGCAGCTACGAATGATGCCACTTCCTTTGGCTGTGGATTTTCTTTGCTCTTCACACTCCTGAAAAGAAATTTTATACCTGGAATCCTAAACAGACCACTTTTGCTCCGATTTTGGGACTTCTTATCACAACTTTTGGGCGAACCAGAGGCATGATGAACTTGCTTATTGAAACCCATCTTGTGTGAAGAAATTCTTGATTGATCAGAATGCTCAAGCTCTGTGTTGCACCAGTTTGCCAAATAATTGGTGGTATTGGTTGGTATGAGGTGTTAGGCAAGGATGTGAGGTATCTATAAGCTTTACTACAATTTCTTTTCTTGGTGTGCAAGTCAAGTTATTATTTATGAGCACCTGCGACCTCATTTCCTCCCCACCTCACAGATTTTGACTTGACTGAATTTCAGAGGATGTGTGAATTGACTTGAGTGTATGCCAATTTCAATCATCTGCAACGTGGGGTCAGAATGGGCAAGCCAGAGTGGTCCATTATCAATTGTTTTTGAGCGCCCAACTAAAATTCCTAAAAACTATGTGAGCGCACATGTGGAAAATAAAACATGGAACAAAGAGATGCAGGCCGTTGTCGTTTATGTCAACTGTTAATCGCTAGGCTTCTTTAGCTTTCTATTCTTAAATCCTTTATTTAAAAGTTAAGTTTAATTTAGGAAAAAAAATGGTCATTTGAAGTGTTAGTAAATGACAAAAGGGGTGACGACTTATGATGTAAATTTGATGGTTGTAGAGGTGCGTTTATATATTTTTGTTGTAATATATAATTTAAATTTTAAGAAAATTGTATTTTATGAATAGTCTAATTGTCAAATTTTATATAAGATGAATATATAATTTATATATGATTATATTTATAATCAGATATGTTTTTTTATTTGAAAGATAGATTTGAATATATAATTAAACTATTAAAAAACATGTATTTGAACTATTAAAATTAAGATTTGGTGATGATTCTTTGGTATTGTTTAGTGTCTATGGTATATTAGATCATCATATAAATTATTTTCCAATAAAAAATATGAAAAATCATTTATCTCTTAATTTAAAATTTACATTCTAAAAGAAACTAAATATTACATTTTACCTTCTTATTAAGTTATTTCATGTGTCTCAAAGATTAAAGATAAATATAATCCAACAAATATATATTTCAATCTCAAACACAAAGAATATTTATTTTCTATAAACATTTAATAGAATATACAATTAAATTACTCTTAAAAACATCTTAAAATATTTTATTACAAATTATTCGATTTCAAATATACCATAGTGAAAAAATTATAAAACAATATATACTCTTACAAAAGATCTAAAATTTTAAACACAACTTTGCAAACTCCTATACCCCGCTATGCAAAAATGCAAACTTCATTCGACATAATTTACTTAAAAAAGAAAGAAAGAAAGATACTAATTACTCTCATTTCAAATCAAGAACCTAGTCATCATGAAGAACTGAACCTAGTTATCAGTTAGATCTTCCCAGCTATTTTGGGACTCAGAATTCGCATTTGGAGAGATAAGGCTTTAAATGCTGATTTATGTGTTTATACATATTCTCTCTGACATCCGATTTTTGTGATCAAGGGCCTTGTTACATTTTAGAGAAATTCTTGGATTGGTACTCTGTCCTTGCATATATGACGTAATGTCCTGGTATTAGGACATCCTCTTAACATTTGATTGTTCATGTTCAGCATTAATTGCATTATGCTGTGCTGGCCTTTCATTCCCTGCGGCGGTCCGGTTTTTTGGGGCCAAAATTGGAATTCTCCTTGGGTTGCTTGCTTCGATTTATTCTCTCAAAGGTAATATTTGGTGATTGGTCTTGAAGGAGGCTATCTGAAGACTTAGCGGAATGTTATTTCTATTCTGACATTTACTACTGTCCTCCTTTTCCAAGAAACTGCACATGGCAGTGTAATATTTTTCTTGGTACTCTATTTGCCTGGCTCATTTATGGCTAATGAATTCGAGCATCTTAATATTTCTTGTGGGATTATGGCGGTCACCATTTTATTTCGCCATTTCCTGCTTTGTTTCATTCCGCCTGCTCTGTATGTGCATTTGGTCTCTCTGGTTTTGGGGTGTATATAGACAATCTCTTTCGGGTTTTTGTTCTACCCCATGTTCATGAGGTTCGTATGGAAGTTAGACTACGAATGGCATTTGTTTTTTAATGCAAATAGGTATTCGATGCTTTACAGATTGTTCTTGGTTACGATTGGCTTGATATGCACACTTCGATTTTACCATATGAATTAGTTTCTCGTTTTGCTTCAAACCTGATGGACATCTTGAGTGATGTGGAGATGGTAAAGTTTTTGGCTGGCACATATCTCCTTCTACATGTATGCCCAATCTCTTCTCTTCAACCTGGTTTAAAGAGGTATGATATTTTGCAGGGATCTTGTCTGGTTGGGGGAGTCATCAGTAGGCACCATCTCCTTACTGATTACAGACCTTCTAAACTACTATCTGCCATGGCTTATGGTTTATTAAATGACTGCACTAGTGAGTTTAAAGTCCGCATTAGACTCTTTTCTCAGCAATATGGAAGCTCGGTCAGTGATCCGATTACATGTTGTTTAAGGCAATTCGCCTTCTCATTCAGCATGCTATAACTCAACCACATGAAGAGCCTTTCTTCCCTCCGCCAGCTGACTTAGCTTCGTCGGAAGGAAGCACGAGATGATGGCTTCTCCCTTTCTCTTGATTTTCTAACTATTTTGATGCCCTTCCTTTTTGTCTCAGGATTGGAAGAATTTTGGTATTTTGGCATATCTTGCAGGTCTTTGGACGGAAGGTTAAAATGCAAAGCTTCGTGGGTCCTCATTGTTCCCTCTCGGCTGTCTCATTCTTCTGGTTTCTTTCTGGTTCAAGCGATGGCTTTTGATGGTGCACCGACTGTCCTCATGCTTCTCCGGCAAATTTGTTTTTGTCTTCTCTAGTTTTTCACCTTGGCTGGAACTTTTAATCCTCCCCTGTGTTCAGGATTGAGCATTTTTGTAGTTGTTATCTTTGTCTTGACACGTTTTGGCTTAGGACTTACTTTGTATTGCCCTGATTGGCAATCTACTTTTCCTTTTGGATCTCGGGGACTTGCAGAATTTTTGTTATCTTCTGCCTCCCTCCGTACTTTTTGTAATTCTCCTTATTTAATAAAATTTTCATGGCAATGCTACCTTTATATATATATATGTCCTTGCAAAATTCGCTTTTTTTAATTTTTTATTGTAAGTGGAAAAATCTGTTAAGATTGTTATTTGAATTAATTATATATAACTTTTAATACTATTTCATAATGCAGTTTAATTTTTTTTATTTTGATTAATAAAAAAATAATTTTGATCTTGTAAATTATGAGTGAGATGATTTTTATTTTATTCAACCTTAAATACAAGATGATACAAATTCAAATTTTCTTTCAAAATAAAAGTTCAAGATTAATTATACATCAATTTAAATATACACCTTCAATATCATATTATGTGATTTGATAGTTTCCAAATACATAAATAGGGGAGAGGGGCCATAGTGGAGCACCCTAACTTCACGTTTCTAAAAATCCTACATGGAAATTTCAAATCATTCCCAATTTTGTACAATAATTTTTTTGGCAACTCATGTGCTTTTGTATTTCGTTTTAGAGCCACATCAGCATGCTTTTTCTTGAAGTATCCAAAAAGACCCAAAAAATAAGTGAGACCGATAGTGGTGCACTAAGTCAAGTTTTATTGGTGCACTGATGGGTAAAAGCAAGAAGTTGGGTACACGAAAAGGGGAAATTTTGAGCAAAACAAAAAGTTTTGCAGGAAACGCATACACGTTACGGATTGGGTACCTAAGCCTAAATACAAACATGTACGTGTTTAGATTGGGGTACGCGAACCGAAAACGCGTACACGTTTAGAACACGTACGCATTTCAAACCACATATGTGTTTTGTGAAAGAATTTTTTTTTTAATAAGTGACTGTATTTCATTTTTTCCTCACCATTTTAGTCCGCACCAGAGAAGAACATAGGAGATCGCGTACACATTTCAAAGGCCTTGATTGAAGAAAAATATGACTGTTATCTCCTCCTATCGACACAATCAACCTCATTGACCTCCAGGTTGGTTGAATTCTTCATTTTTTTTGTTTTGTAATTAGTATTCAGTTTTTGTTTGTTTAGTGTGTTTTAGTTCAATGTTTTATAGTTTTTAATTGCATTTAAAAAACCAAAAATGTCAATGAAACAAATAAATTTAAATTGTAAATTGAAAACCATAAAAACTAAACCTAAATTGGACACATTTAACTTAGAAATCAAAACCCTAGAAACCCTAGGTTACAAAATTTACTTAGGTCCCTAAAAACTAATTTACACAGGCTAATCCTTGGAGCTAAACCCTAAAATGTAAACTTAAAACCCTATTTACCCTAATTTACGTAAACCTAAAATGGGATATTTACCCTAAAATGTAAACCTAAAACCCTAGGGTTCCTTAAGGAGGTTTAGATTTCATTTTATATTTGACAACCTTCTTTGTATGATTTTTACTCTCACTCATGGTTCTTAGTTTATTTAGGATGGAAGTGATGAAAAGTTCAATATTAGGGGTATGTGATATAATAGAAGAGGTAAAATAAGGATGTGTAGTAAGATTTGATGACATAACATGTAGGGCGGGATCACAAATTATAGTCCATAGGTTAGGTACACTTTGGTATGTCGTTGGGGATCCACACAATTACCAATGAAATTCATAATTGACTAATAAAGAAAGTACAAACAATCAATACATAGATCTATATATTAACCAACAAATTGATTTAATTATAATATGTTCACATAATATAAATTTGATAGCTAATTTTATCTCAAAAAATTTCATGATTGTATAATTTAACTTGAGAATGTGTACCAATGAAGTAAAATAATGTACCTCATGTGAAACTATGTGCTTGATTTAATAAGTTCATATATCATGATGCTAGTTCCTGATTACAGACCTTCTAAACTACTATCTGCCATGGCTTATGGTTTATTAAATGACTGCACTAGTGAGTTTAAATTCCGCATTAGACTCTTTTCTCAGCAATATGGAAGCTCGGTCAGTGATCCGATTACATGTTGTTTAAGGCAATTCACTTATGCCATTCAGCATGCTATAACTCAACCACATGAAGAGCCTTTCTTCGCCCGGTGACTTAGCCGTGGAAGGAAGCATATTAACTCTCCCTTTCTCTTGATTTTCTTAATATTTTTGATGCCCTTCCTTTTTGTCTGAGTTGGAAGAATTTTGAGTATTTTGGCATATCTTGCGGGTCTTGGGAGGTTAAAATACAAAGCCACAGCGGGTCCTCATTGTTCCCTCGGTGTCTCGTTCTTACGGTTTCTTTGGTTCCAGCGATGGCTTTGATGGTGCAAATTGTCCTCTATCTCAGCCAAATTTGTTTTTGTCTTCTCTAGTTTTTCACCTTGGCTCAAACTTTTAATCCTCCCATGTTCAGGGTTGAGCATTTTTGTAGTTGTTATCTTTGTCTTGACACGTTTTGGATTAGGACTTACTTTGTATTGCCCTGATTGGCAATCTACTTTTCCTTTTGGATCTCGGGGACTTGCAGAATTTTTGTTATCTTCCGCCTCCCTCCGTACTTTTTGTAATTCTCCTTATTTAATAAAATTTTAATGGCAATGCTACCTTTATATATATATGTATATATCCTTACCAAAATTCACTTTTTTTAATTTTTATTGTAGTCTGGAAAAATCACATTTGGAATTGTTATTTGAATTAATGATATATAACTTTTAATACTATTTCATAATGCAGTTTAATTTTTTTTATTTTGATTAATAAAAAAATAATTTTGATCTTGTAAATTATGAGTGAGATGATTTTTATTTTATTCAACCTTAAATACAAGATGATACAAATTCAAATTTTCTTTCAAAATAAAACTTCAAGATTAATTAAACATCAATTTAAATATACACCTTCAATATCATATTATGTGATTTGATAGTTTCCAAATACATAAATAGGGGAGAGGGGCCCATAGTGGAGCACCCTAACTTCACGTTTCTAAAAATCCTACATGAAAATTTCAAATCACTCCCAATTTTGTACAATAATTTTTTTGGCAACTCATGTGCTTTTGTATTTCGTTTTAGAGCCACATCAGTATGCTTTTTCTTGAGGTGTCCAAAAAGACCCAAAAAATAAGTGAGACTGATAGTGGTGCACTAAGTCATGTTTTATTGGTGCACTAATGGGTAAAAGCAAGAAGTTGGGTACACGAAAAGGGGAAATTTTGAGCAAAACAAAAAGTTTTGCAGGAAACGCATACGCATTACGGATTGGGTACCTAAGCCTAAATCCGAACATGTACGTGTTTAGATTGGGGTACGCGAACCGAAAACGCGTACACGTTTAGAAAACGTACGCATTTCAAACCACGTACGTGTTTTGTGAAAGAATTTTTTTTTTTTAATAAGTGATTGTATTTCATTTTTTCCTCACCATTTTAGTCTGCACTAGAGAAGAACATAGGAGATCGTGTACACATTTCAAAGGCCTTGATTGAAGAAAAATTTGACTGTTATCTCCTCCTATCGACACAATCGACCTCATTGACCTCCAGGTTGGTTGAATTCTTCATTTTTTTTGCTTCATATCTTGTTTTTTTGTTTTGTAATTAGTATTCAGTTTTTGTTTGTTTAGTGTGTTTTAGTGCAATGTTTTATAGGTTTTAATTGCATTTAAAAAACCAAAAATGTCAATGAAACAAATAAATTTAAATTGTAAATTGAAAACCATAAAAACTAAACCTAAATTGGACACATTTAACTTAGAAATCAAAACCCTAGAAACCCTAGGTTACAAAATTTACTTAGGTCCCTAAAAACTAATTT
>VDFB02026320.1:100214731-100225535 GCA_007258455.2 Sequoia sempervirens | reverse complement strand
TAATATAAATACATTAACTAAAATATAGAAATAATATTTAAATATTATATATAATAATATAATATATTATATATGAAATTATAAACTATATTGTATATTTTAAACTAGATATATTAAAATAAACTATAAAATATTTATTGCATTTTCTAAATCATATATTATAAAGTGTAAAACATTTTTTAAAATCATATATAAACAAAATCGGATATCCGATTTAAAACAGATATCCGATTCAAAACGGATATCCGATTTGAGACCGATATCCAATATTTCTAAAAAATAATTTATTGCCTTGGGATTAGCCTCAGGCTTGCTTTGGTATTTGGCTTGGACATGCCAATCCTAAGAAGTCAATGCAAAAAACATGTTTGACAACTCACCTTGTTTTTCTAGACTTCGTCCATGTGGCTAACGGCTTTATTTTTAGCCAAAACTGATGAAACAAAAAGGGTTTGTAGAGGAGACTCTTAGCTTTCCACCAATATAAATTATTCTTTACCTTAAATTTAATAAATAATTATTATTCATTTTCTATTAGAATTATGACTAAAGTCCTGATTGATAGGCTGAGTGAAAAACATCTATAACTTTCAAAGGGTATCATTTTTTTTGAATCCAAAATATGCGTCACATTCTATGTTTCACATACTATAGGATTAAAAAAAAAAATTGAATTTTATGAAGTTTTGACCAAGTTAAGGTGGTCAGACATACGAGTTTTTATATTTTTTAAAAGTTGTAATAAAAAATACATAATTAATTATTTACTTAGAAAAAAATTACAAAAAAATATGTGTCACATCTAGACATGAGTCCTCTACTTATATCAAAAATATTATAAAAAAATATTATCATTTTATTGTGGTTAGGGTGGTCAGACATACACCTACTTCTTATTTTTCCTCTGAAATTTAAGTACTACTGCATTGAAATTTCAATTTTTCACCAAATAGACTTTTAAAAAAATAAAATAAACTTAGTAGTTTTGAAACTACATTCAATTTTCCATAGATTCTATTGTTACATATTTTTGAAATAATATAGATAACTTATTCAAATTTTTATGTCAAGTTGCCTAACTCTGATTTTTCTGAATTTTCATTGCCACTTAAGGGCCTTTTTTTTCCATGATAATCCTGCACATACCCACTAATACAAAGTAAACCTAGGATGCACTTGAAATCAGAAGAAAAAATGTTCAAAATTTGGGTTTACTAAAATGTGGGCAATGATTTTGGATTACCCAAAGTTGCCTCTAACTCTTCTAGGTTTTTCACCTAAAAGGAGAAGAATTGGGGCCAAAATGCAAATTTCTACACTCAAAATTAATGCAAAAGGGATGTAATATATCTAAATATGATGTACTAATGTATCAAACTGAAAGAAAGATGATTTATTGATGCTAAACCTAAGAAATACAAAGTGCTGGAAAACACATTGTGATATGCAAAAACACCTAAGAATGCAAGTAAATGATGAAATAACTAAACAAAACTGAAGAGGTGCACTTGGAATCTGGAATATAATGTAGAGAACCTTTGGAATCCTATAGAGTTGACTAGAAATGTTGACTGGGACATTTACGACAAGTTAGGCGACTTAGTCCACTTTTGGGGAAAATCTACTGGAACATGAAACTGCCAAATGGGTATTCAAAAATGCAAAAACCGCTTTTCATTACTAGTAGTGGGACTAATTTTCCATAGATGGTAACTTAATGCACTTGTATATTTCTATAATTTTAGGACAAGATCCTATAGCTTCATGTCTGCACTTGCTCTTCTGACAGGTGTCTGATCTTGACTCTATGGAAAATGGGCTGAAAAGAGTCTCCAAGCTTCAACTAGGGTTATATTGAATTTGATGGGTTGTTGACCACTTTTGACACCAAACTCATTGAAAAATATACATACAAAGTCTGCAAACACACATGCAAAGAGGGGAAAGAGGGTTAAGGGTTAGATTATAGGGGTTTGCCTTGGTCAAACCCCGCTTTGGTAATCAAACCCTATGAAATGAAATGAGAAGAGAATGATAAATAGATAGCATACAATGTCATAAACCTACCAAACCCTTGATGTAGAAATCTGAAGATATGTAATGAAGTGCTCTAATAGATGACTTGATTATGCTTAGATTGCTTAAATGCTTAATGAGTTATGAGATTGCAAGAGATTAGGAGATTAGAGGATGAAAAATGAGGAGAAAAAACTTTGTTTATACTTATTTTCCATTAATTCTCGAAAATAACACATCACAGGCCAACTTCAAGGGTGAGAGAATAAAATCTTGCCAAGAAATTAAAATTATTTTTATTTTTGTGCCCAGTGGGACTAAGTCGCCCTAGGTGGCGAATTGGTCCCACTAGGGAAATTTCACTAGGTTTTAGATTTTAAAGTGCATTAAATTATTTCTAATAGGAATATCCTCCAAAACACACTTAAGAATGGTCAAAAAGTGCATTAAGGAGACATTTAAACATGAGAAAGGTTTGAATTAGTGATGAAAAGTCTAGAAAAGCATGAGAGTTTGTTACAACTCTTTACAACACTTTAAAATAAGACTTGGTAAGTGATAAAAAGGAGTTATTTAAGTGAATTATAATAAAAGGGTCCTAGAAAAGTGTGAAAGTGAGTTACAACACTTCACAACACTTTTACGAAACATTCTAGAAGTCTTAATGATTCACAATGATCCAAGACCTAATGTGAATGTGTTGGTCACATTACAACATTAAATCTAAGAAAAATCAAGCCAAAGTCCAAAAGAGAGACTCAAGTGAGCATAAAAATGTCAACTATACATTTTTTGTCGGTACACTTTCATTTCAAGGATTGATTTCCAACAAGGGGTTTGACTAAGGAAAACCCCTCTCCACTAACCCAAAGACATTTTTCCCTCTCCTTTGTGTATAATTTGCAAGTTTAGGTTGCATATTTCATAAGGATCAAGATTGGAGAAAATTTGTCAAGTGATCAAAGTTGTCAAAGTTGTCATCAATCCTTGGAGATCATCTACAAGTTGCAAATTGGAGATTCAGATCTGGAAATTAGTTAGGAAGAACATAGTAGAAAAAGAAGAGAAGAATCAGCTTTTGAATGTTGTAGAAAATCCCAACTGGACCGATTTGCCACTTTTGGCGAATGAGTCCTAGTTCTAGTACATTTCTAAGATCTTACAGATTTGGATAGGTATCCAGAAATAATAACTCAACCAAAATAACCCTGGAGACAATAACCCCATCATAATAACCTAAGGACAAAATAACCTAGGGTCATAATAACCCATGGACAAAATAACTCATGGTCAAAATAACCCATGGATAGAATAACCTATATGTAATTTATAATTTTTTTTCCTTTCTCTATATTCTTACAGGGATATTTTGGTCAGGTTATTATTTCCTACAACCATTTGGATACCCTTTTGGCAGATTTATGTTCCTGCACATTTCCCCAAAATTGGACTGATTCACCTAGCTTGGCGAATGAGTCCCTCAACAGTAAAAGTAGATTTTTTAGTGTTTAATACCTCCATTTTGCCTTCTCTAGATTCCCTAGTGCACACTTTCTGTTTTACAATTTTTTGTGTTGTTTTGTTTACTTTTTGAGGTCATTTTGTGTTAGTTTGCATTCAATTAGGGTTTTGCATTTCATCTTGCATTTCATTGTCTTTTCCAAGTTTATACTTGGTGGTGAACCCCTCATTAGATCATATTTAGCCCCTATGATAACCATCTCGCAATATCTCTTTCCCTTTTGCATTGAGATCTTAAGAGTTTGTTCTTGAGTGAAAGTTAGTGAAAATTGCCATTTTTAAGTCTAAAACCCTAAAGGTGGGAGAAAACCAAATTTCCACCTTTCAGTAGTGATATTGTTGGGCTACCTCATCACTTCTTTTCTTGAACCCTTGGCATCTTGACTATGGGTGTTCATACCCATCTTCTATAAAAATATTTTTGATAAATCAGAATACGTAAACTTTTTCTTTTCAATAATTTTGCAAAACTATGTATAAGAGGATTGGCAATGGAGTTGAGGTTCTCTATTATTGTGAGCTCATATTTCTTCATCTAATATATAAGGTAGACTCTCTATGAAGAATATTTCATCTCTAACATGTTGACTTGATTGAGATTAAGGAAAATACATCTCCACTTCGCGTGTTCGAATTTGTGGAATACGTTTTGGATGGTTTATCAAGCGCATCAACACATAATATATATTTCTATGGCCCATTAATATATATTGTAGAGGTAAAGCAATATCATTGTCATTTTCACAGTGTCTTTCTCCATCCTTCAATTTCTAAATTGGGATGAAAGTCTTGAGAAGGTAAGTATCCCATCTAGGTGCCTTTGAAAATATATTTTGAGTTGTTATTTGAATACTTTAAAGGATTTTCATAAATATAACTTGTGATAGGTGGATAACAGAGGCTTGGGCAGGAGTTTCAGTTGACCGAGTGGATTCATAACTACCTCTAGTAGAGATGGTGGCATCCTTTCCAAGTTGAGAGGTCCCATAAATTTTCTAGTAGTATGCTTAAAATTAATCAAATTCTTTGTGTTTTATTTTTAAATTTTTATATTTATAAATAAGCGGTCTAAGAAATGATTAAGGGAAAAAAAATTCTATAAAATTTATTCTTAAATTTATTGGAGAGAATTTAAAAGTTATAGAGCAATGAATGATATGTGTCAACCAAACCTCATAAGTTGGTAGGGGAAATTTTTAGTTCCATTCTAAAAACACTCAAAAATCTAAAATAGGAAAAGTAAGGGCTCATATTTTTTAGACAATATTCTAGTTTATCCTATTGTGATTTTTTTTAATCTAATGGAATATCTTCCTCCATGAAAATAGTTCCTCAAGTGTGAAATCACTTATACAACTCTCTATAAAGATGAAAATTTATCTATTTTATAGTTTTATTCTCCTCTAGCATATACTCTTAACTTATTATTTAATTATATTACCACTTACACCTTTATAAGGTGTAATAGATGACTCAATAGAAAATTCAAAGGGACACATAGATACTTGACATGATAGTGGTTTGAAATCAATCACATAATTGCAAAGATTGACATGCACAACCTTAATTATATACATTAAATAATAAAGATGGAAAAAGAAGGGAAAATAAGTTGGCAATAAGTAGGGTAGGGTGCAAGATTTTTTGTTTCATTAAAAGGCTATTAAAATTATATGGAACTTTGGTAGGTAAGCCAACAAAGGTCCCAATTAAGGATGTCAAGTATTTATTATACATAATTTCTTGGTGTGCAAGACAAGAAGTTTATGAGCAGCTGCGACGTCATTTCCTCCATTTGACTTGATCAAGTACGTGTGAATTGACTTGACTGTATACCAATTCCAATTATTTGCATGGGCGCACCAAAGTATTCCAGGGGCAACTACGTTTGTGACTAGGTAGTCGTTTGGAAAATGAAATCAGAAACAACTCAGTACATAGCGGAAATGTTTATATTAATGGTTCGATGTGATGATGTTTTCATATGACACTCAAACGCGTCTCACCGAATTGTTCTTTCATTTCACTAGCCATATTATAGCTATGTAAAATTATTGCAGACACCTCTAATTCGATATTGGAGAATTGTATGCCATTCCAGTCAAAACACTCAAATGTTTATTATAAATGGGTTTTCTTCTTAGCATTTAAAAATATTTTTTAGCCAATCTCTTAAAGGTTAATTTTTTTCAATAGGATGTAAGGGAGGCCATAGGGAAACTTCTTGGCCGAGAATTGTTTGAGGATGTAAGATGACAAAATGTTGATATAGAGATATCCTTTAATTGGGATATAGAGTTGACAAAAGCTCTATGCGGATTTTGAGTGTGGGAAATGTTTAGGATGGGTTTGCAAGATGTGGTAAACAAAGCTAATTCAACCAAATTCATGTCATTATCATGAATGGAAGTAATTTTTTATGGATGGCTTCTACTAAACTATTAAGGCTATTGAGGTTCATATGGAGGTTATATCAAGGAACTCATTTCAATTTAAAGTTTTATTTAATGACTATTAGGTGATAGGTTATAATATTTTAGTAGAGATAAAGTCTTCCTCGTATTAAGAGAGGTTTAATGTGGTTATGGTTGAGAAGGCTATAAAATTTCTAACACAATCAGTCCACTTGTCAAGCATAAGGATGGTTCTTTTAGTCTTGAGTTAGAAAGTTGAAAATAATGGTATGGTTCATTGAAGGGTAAATCATATATTATTATGTTATTTGGTTATATCTTTTTTATATATGTTGTTAATGGAATGTTGTTAATAGAGTCCTTCCATATGCATTTACTTGACAGGGTTCCATAGAATCAAACAAAACTCTTAATGTCTACACAATTAAGTGTAATAGTTAGTATGTAATAGCTAAATGAATGTAATGATGCCAAATGTTGGTATAATGTGTCAAGGGATTTTTGTTGACTTGTATCATATATAAGGTCACCCTTTTGGAATCATATATAAGATCTTCCTTTTTTCATACATCAATTCTAACTTGATAGCGGTATTTGAATATATAAAATCTAAATTTTAGAACCATTCAAAGTTAAACTAGCATTGTGCTTCACCTAGTAACTTTTCCTTTTTTGTTGCTCCCACTTTGTCTCCTCTACTCAATGTGATTTTTGTAGAGCGCCTACTTTATAAGTGAAAGAATATAGACAATCCTCTTAAAGTGAGCATTTGATCTTGTTGGTTAGCTTCTACTCATGAATCAAAAAAGATGTTTTTTTGCATCTAAGCATGTGTAAAAGCTCCTAGCATGGTAAATAACATTATTTTTTTCCATATCAACAAGTCCAAGGTTGAAGTTCCATTCACAAATTCCCTTCTTTATCAAAATACAAAATCTCTACATCTTGAAGATTGCCACATATTTTTATTGGGGTTTGTGCTACTATGACAATGTTATAACCATAAATATTACTTCTTTTCCATGGTGGGTTTGTTTCCATCAATGCCCTCAATAAATTATTATTTAGTTTGCATGAAGTCCCTACAAAAAATGAGGGTGTTTAAGCAAACACTTCATCAATTATTTATTTATTTATTTATGTATCTCTTGCATAAAATGAAGTCATATAGCTTCTTTTTTTTTAACATTTTTTCAATAAAAATTAAAGCAAGAAATTTTCCCATCCATGGGATGCTAGTATCAACTATTAAGTATATTGATAGATCTAGGATCAAATGGATCCCTCTCTCAATAAGAATTTGGAAGATGAATTTTGATGGTATGTCTTAGGGAATCTTGGTGGACCTCAAATGAAAGGTGTCTTACTCAATATTCTAATAGCGTTTTAATCAAAGTGGCTTCAAATAATTTTTCCCGAAAAGTGAGTAATGAGGCAAAGGAAAAATATCTACTCCTTATATTAGACCTACTTAAATCATGTCCTCCTTACAAGGTGATCATATAAGGAAATTCATTAGTATACAGAATGTCTAAAGAAGACACATTCATCAAATTAGAGAATTTATAACATTTTGAAGGAAAAATTAACACTCAATGCATTACATGAGACCACATAGTGCAAGGAACGGATGGACTGGGCCCTACACTAGCCACCTAAGTGGTCAATGCTTAGAATGTTTTGGTTAAGCCCAACCTCCATTAATTCATGTTTTGTTTGTGCATAATGTGACATCACTAATTTGCTATTTTTTTAAATCTAAATAATACATTTCATTCGATTACATGATTACTCATGATCAACAAATTAACAACTTTAAAATCACAACTACTAATACTATATTATTAAAAATATTGAATAACAAATTGACAAATAGTATCACAATTATTAAACCATAGTCAACTATAAGATCTTCTCCCCTAATTCAAATTTCTTTAAGTATATATTACTATAAATTTTTTTTTTTTAAATCTAAATCTAAAATCTACATTGTACTGCATCTTTCATTCAAAATCTATACGCTTAAGAAACAAATTTTAGAGCTCATTGCAGGCTAACAATACCAAAGCTTAAAAAAAATTCAACCAGCTCTAGCTTAATTATTAAATATCAATAGATCAGATTTCAAGAAACTTGTGTGTATATATTGTGAAATAAAACTAATAAAGGTTCGCAATGAAGCGCAAGAAGAGAGCCATAGAATTATGCTTCACTTCGGTATGATAAAATCTAATTAGACGTATGCCTTCTATCTTAGACTAGTTATTAAATAAAACTGTAAAGATTTCAAAGAGTGTATATAAATTCACTACAGTTATAAGAAATGTAAAACAATTTCTAGACTTTCCAAAAATCTGCTATATTTAATGGCCATTAACAGCCTAATTGCCGAAGGTTAAGAAGAACACTTACTTTCGCCGACATAGTGTATAGAAATTTGTGAGGGTTCTGAAGCTCCACACTATTATCATTTAATTACAAAGCTATTTGCACCTCATGATGCCCAGCTTTAATGGAGGCTTGTAACGGACCAGCAGAGCATAGTGAAACCCTAAATGGAAATATGCAGCCATCTGCCACAAACAACCTCCAATACAAGTAGCCCAAAGCGGAAAACATTGACTTATGAATTAAATGAGCCAGAGAGGGGGAGCCAAACAGATTTAAATTAAAGTTTCCCATTGTTTTCGAAATTTTTTGTAGATGTTCACATAATCATTAAGTTCCGAAAACAGAACAGTAACTGTGTAATAACAGAAAAGGCTAACTGTACTTTATCACAAACGAAAATGGTAAATCCAGAAACTGACAGTGTCTTAAAAAGTGGAGGCGGCGCCACGTGCCAGATAAGACAATCAAACATAGATTGCGCAACACTTTACAACACTTGCACACGCATATGTGGTGTTGAGGAAAACAGAACATAAATGAAACATTTACACAGACAAATGAATGGAGCAACAACAACAATTCTTTAATATTAGAATTGAATAATATGTCTACAAATTTAACTTTTTAGTTTTGCACTTTTATAAGCCGGGGCAGCGAGGAGTGGAAGGAGGGGGTAAAAATTCATCCGTTCCCCTGGTTTTCCTTGTATATTTTGCTGCAACACACCAGGCTATATTAACAAAACCCCAAAAGGAGCTGTGATATATGTAATTTAAAGGCCACTGCGGCGTTACCCTTCATCAACAAGTATTAAGAATTCAGAGTCTCAATGGCATAAATTCCGTACATTCCCGTGTAGAAACAAAAGGACGCGCCTTCACCCTATACTTTCTGTCAATCGACGCCTCCTCACCAGTGTCAGAAGTCATCAAAGTAGGAATGAACATTTTATTGGGCAAATAAACGGACGTGTTGCATCTGACGAAAGTGTTGCTGAGCAGCTACGAATGATGCCACTTCCTTTGGCTGTGGATTTTCTTTGCTCTTCACACTCCTGAAAAGAAATTTTATACCTGGAATCCTAAACAGACCACTTTTGCTCCGATTTTGGGACTTCTTATCACAACTTTTGGGCGAACCAGAGGCATGATGAACTTGCTTATTGAAACCCATCTTGTGTGAAGAAATTCTTGATTGACCAGAATGCTCAAGCTCTGTGTTGCACCAGTTTGCCAAATAATTGGTGGTATTGGTTGGTATGAGGTGTTAGGCAAGGATGTGAGGTATTTATAAGCTTTACTATAATTCCTTTCTTGGTGTGCAAGTCAAGTTATTATTTATGATCACCTGCGACCTCATTTCCTCCAGGCTCCCCTCCTCACAGATTTTGACTTGACCGACTTTCAAGGGATGTGTTAATTGACTTGAGTGTATGCCAATTTCAATCATCTGCAACGTGGGGTCAGAATGGGCAAGCCGGAGTGGTCCATTATCAATTGTTTTTGAGCGCCCAACTAAAATTCCTAAAAACTATGTGAGCGCACATGTGCAAAATAAAACATGGAACAAAGAGAGGCAGGCCGTTATCATTTATGTTAACTGTTCATCGCGGCTGGGCTTAAATGTCACACACTAAGCTTTGACTGCTTAGTGTGTGGATGTGGGCCCCTTTAACCTGCTCCGTTCCTATGCCCAATTCCGTTTGCATAAACAATTGCCGTGACAGTCAGCGGTTAGCAGTCAGGCTGTGGGCCCATTCCTGTTACTTAACGTCCCTTTCCGTTTCCGTTCAAGAAATAGTCACCGTTAGAGTTTGAATTCAAACACTTTTCCCGCGTGTTTGATCGCATAAACCGAGAGCGCATGGCAAAATATAACACATTATTGACTAATTCTAGTATACATCCATAATATAGAGAGTGTATTTGTTTCATCACTGTCTAAAATTGTTAAATATAAAACATCTTAGCTATCTTCAATTGCTCCATCTAAAAATTAATGGGTTCAAATGTTTTGACTGAAAATTAAAAGGTTTGAATCTATAATCTGCTTCAAATAAAAAACATATCTATATAGATTATGAATAAAGACCAAGCAAAATATGTTGTAGTAACCAACACAAAATAACAAGGATGTAGGTTTTTACTAATAATGATTTGTCACGAATCAAGACCATTGAGAGTAGCTCAATAAGAATTTCCCAAAAAACTATATAATATGTTATATGTTAAGAGTATGCAAATTCTAGTTACATGTGGCTGAATTAAACAATTAATAATAAATGATAAATAATGGAATAAAATAAACTTTGACAAATCTATATTTTTTGAAATCAAGTGTTATTTGACTATGAAATATTTGCATACAAATTTAAAACATAAAGCAATGCAAATGAGAAAAGAAACCTTGCTATCAAATTGATCAAAACACTCAAATGAAAATAGAATGTCTCCATCGAGTTG
>VDFB02026320.1:100118386-100214631 GCA_007258455.2 Sequoia sempervirens | reverse complement strand
ACAAGGTGGCTATGGGGAAAAGTCATCCCTCAAAATGGGCTTTCCCACTCAACCATATCAAAGTTATAACTCCTGATAACTTTAATAAGAAACCACAAAAGACAATGTCGATTCATGCTTCATGAGAGAAGAAAAACTTCATATGCTTAGAACTCATGAACAAATGAAATGGCACCACATGCATGCAAGTTGTGTTATGCAAGGTGGCCATGTAAATGCAAAATGCAACATGCAAAAGATGTTCAAATGAGTCTTGTTAAGTTCATGTGAGGTCTTTAACTTAGTGAACATTGTGTCTAATGTCTCTAAGAGAGGACCAATCAAAGAATAGAATATTCACAACTTCGGGGATGCAGTGTGTCACATCAAGCCACCAAGAGGAATGTAATATGCTAAGATAAATCATGCTCATGAAGGACATCACACCCAATGTCATCCAAAAAGTGACAAAAACATTGTATAAAGTAACAAGGCTACACTAAGAACTAAGAAAAAAAGAAAAATGCAAATGAATTATGTTAATGTATGCCCCCACTTTAAAGGAATTGCTACACATTGTTCTATGAGAAATTACTTTAAAGTATCAAATGAAAAATACAAAAAGAAGAAACAAGACATGAGAGCCAACTTGGAAAGCCCCTATGCCAAGTCATATGTTTTAGAGTAAGGCTATGTCATATGAAGGAAAAAGAATGAATGAAAGAGGGGTTTCCCCCAAAGAGGAACACACCAAACACATAAGGATCTATGGATTTGGGGTCAATATGTTCATTGTTGCAATGTTTTTATTAAAGAGCTCGAAATTGTCATCATTCCCCAAATACACAAAACTGGAAGAATGAAACAAAGAGAGAGAAAAGAAAAGAAAAATAAAATATGTTTTGGGTCAACATGGAAGATACATTGTGGTCTTAATGCTTTGCATCATCCGCAAAAGGAAATACAAGCAAAAAGAAAATGAAAAGGCCGAAAAAGAGGAAAAACTTTTGGGTCAACATGAAAGAGACATTGTGGTCTCAATGCCTTGAGTCATCCCCAAAAGGAAAAACACAAGAAAAAGCAAAAAAGAAAGTAAAAGGACCATTTGGCTCAACATGGAAGAGACATAGGTCATCTCTACACTTTGCGTCACCCCCAAAAGGAAAACACAAAACAAAAGTGAAAAAGAAAAAGCAATGTACGACATATAGAAGAATGAAGGTAAAAATAGAGGAATTGCACAAAGAGAGAGAACATCAAACATCACATTACGGGGGAATACGATACACACATAGAAAAGAAAAATACTAGTAATACATATGCAAGTCAGCCATCAATCAAATCATCCACCTCCCAATCTTAATTGGTATAAGAAGAAGGTGAATAATGTACCCAAGGGACAAGGAAAAATGCATTACTAGGACAAGGCTAGCAACTTCTTGACCCCACTTAGTGCAAGGTAAGAATGAGCTGAGCTAGGTGATGGGAAAGGTCATGTAAGAGTGAGAATGGAAGATTCTACAACTATTGCATGATGAGGAGAATTGGTAATGGTTTATGGGATGATAGGATAGAAGTTGGTGTCATCAAAGTGGCACTTACTCAGTATTTCCTTCAATGTCTAACACTCATCAGTTCGGTGTCCAAGAACACGATGGTATTTACAATAAGGTACATTCAAATCTTTAGGACGAATTATCAACCTATTTATAGGTGGTAATAGGATGAGACCTCTATTTAAAAGCATTTGGAGTTTCCTTTCAAATTCAGGTGGTGGATGGAGAGGAAAATTTAGTTTTTTCAATTTGTAAGGTCGTTTGTGTTTACTAGATTCACCTTTTTCATGGATTGGAGGAATAGGACCCATGGGGATCCTAGCATCCTTTTCATTATCATGTGATGGTTTTTCAGGAAGAAGAAGGATATTTAGATTGGGAGAGGAAGCGAAGATCACCGCGCCATCATCCCGAAGTCTCCAGTATTCAAAAGGAGGCTTGTTGTCATGAGGGGGATCTTGATATCCTAACCCTATTGTGTTCTCATATGTTGGTATTTGTTCTAAAAGTTGATGAATTTCATGTTCAATTGTTGTGTCACATCCTTGTTTGCTTAAGATGGTAAGACCTTTGCCATAAGTTTCTTTAAGGTTAATTGGTATGTTTGTAACTTTATTATGATAGAATGGTTGAGGAGTTTCTTGATTAGAGGAACTAGGTCCACCTATGGGAGGGAACTTAGTTCCTTCATTTTTTTTAGGATGGAGGTATCCAAATGTATCAGGAGGTGAGATGGTAGGAAGGTCTTGTTATTTCATGGATGGATAAAAGGATGCATTGGCTTCAAGGTTGTCAAGACATTCATTTAAGAACTTATTCATGCTATCATCATCTTATCCAATGATGTCAATAGCATGAGGAGGACATTCATGAGGAGTTAAAGGAGCATGAGGAAGCTCAAGGTCATTAGGATTAGTTCCAAAGGCACAATTTGACATGTCCACTAAAGATTTTAATGACATCCAAAACTTATTAAAGCAAAATGTCATGATGAAAGTAAACTAAATGCAATAAGAAGTAAATATAGAAAGTCTGACAGAAGAAAATTATAGAAAGAAAAATGCAAAAAATTCCCAAAAAATGCCATAAATTACAAAGCAAAATATGCAAAAAGACTAAGTCACCCAGTGTGGCGAATTAGTCCCAGTGAGGTTTTTTTGTGATTTTAAAAAAAAATTGAATGCAATTTGATGTTTTTCATATGCACAAATGTAGCTACAATATAAAAATGTAGAAATTTTCTTGTTTTCAATGAAAGATGATGCAAAAATGCAAGCTATATAGCCTTTCACTAATGCAATTTTTAAAACCCTAGGATGTAATTTAAACAATGCAACACCTAATGCAATTCTAATACAAAACTTAAACCTAGGATGCACTTGAAATCAGAAGAAAAATGTTCAAAATTCGGGTTTACTAAAATGTGGGCAATGATTTTGGATTACCCAAAGTTGCCTCTAACTCTTCTAGGTTTTTCACCTAAAAGGAGAAGAATTGGGGCCAAAATGCAAATTTCTACACTCAAAATTAATGCAAAAGGGATGTAATATATCTAAATATGATGTACTAATGTATCAAACTGAAAGAAAGATGATTTATTGATGCTAAACCTAAGAAATACAAAGTGCTGGAAAACACATTGTGATATGCAAAAACACCTAAGAATGCGAGTAAATGATGAAATAACTAAACAAAACTAGAGAGGTGCACTTGGAATCTGGAATCTAATGTAGAGAACCTTTGGAATCCTATAGATTTGACTAGAAATGTTGACTGGGACATTTACAACAAGTTAGGCGACTTAGTCCACTTTTGGGGAAAATCTACTGGAACATGAATCTACCAAATGGGTATTCAAAAATGCAAAAATCGCTTTTCATTACTGGTAGTGGGACTAATTTTCCATAGATGGTGACTTAATGCACTTGTATATTTCTATAATTTTAGGACAAGATCCTATAGCTTCATGTCTGCACTTGCTCTTCTGATAGGTGTTTGATCTTGACTCTATGGAAAATAGACTGAAAAGAGTCTCCAAGCTTCAACTAGGGTTATATTGAATTTGATGGGTTGTTGACCACTTTTGACACCAAACTCATTGAAAAATATACATACAAAGTTTGCAAACACACATGCAAAGAGGGGGAAGAGGGTTAAGGGTTAGATTATAGGGGTTTGCCTTGGTCAAACCCCACTTTGGTAATCAAACCCTATGAAATGAAATGAGAAGAGAATGATAAATAGATAACATACAATGTCATAAACCTACCAAACCCTTGATGTAGAAATCTGAAGATATGTAATGAAGTGCTCTAATGGATGACTTGATTATGCTTAGAGTGCTTAAATGCTTAATGAGTTATGAGATTGCAAGAGATTAGGAGATTAGAGGATGAAAAATGAGGAGAAAAAACTTTATTTATACTTATTTTCCATTAATGCTCGAAAATAACACATCACAGGCCAACTTCAAGGGTGAGAGAATAAAATCTTGCCAAGAAATTAAAATTATTTTGATTTTTGTGCCCAGTGGGACTAAGTCACCCTAGGTGGCGAATTGGTCCCACTAGGGAAATTTCACTAGGTTTTAGATTTTAAAGTGCATTAAATGATGTCTAATGGGAATATCCTCCAAAACACACTTAAGAATGGTCAAAAAGTGCATTAAGGAGACATTTAAACATGAGAAAGGTTTGAATTAGTGATGAAAAGTCTAGAAAAGCATGAGAGTTTGTTACAACTCTTTACAACACTTTAAAATAAGATTTGGTAAGCGATAAAAAGGAGTTATTTAAGTGAATTATAATAATAGGGTCCTAGAAAAGTGTGAAAGTGAGTTACAACATTTCACAACACTTTTACAAAACATTCTAGAAGTCTTAATGATTCACAATGATCCAAGACCTAATGTGAATGTGTTGGTCACATTACAACATTAAATCTAGGAAAAATCAAGCCAAAGTCCAAAAGAGAGACTCAAGTGAGCATAAAAATGTCAACTATACATTTTTTGGCGGCACAACTTTCATTTCAAGGATTGATTTCCAACAAGGGGTTTGACTAAGGAAAACCCCTCTCCACTAACCCAAAGACATTTTTCCCTCTCCTTTGTGTATGATTTGCAAGTTTAGGTTGCATATTTCATAAGGATCAAGATTGGAGAAAATTTTTCAAGTGATCAAAGTTGTCAAAGTTGTCATCAATCCTCGGAGATCATCTACAAGTTGCAAATTGGAGATTCAGATCTGGAAATCAGTCAGGAAGAACAGAGTAGAAAAAGAAGAGAAGAATCAACTTTGAATGTTGTAGAAAATCCCAACTGGACCAATTTGCCACTTTTGGCGAATGAGTCCTAGTTCTAGTACATTTCTAAGATCTTACAGATTTGGATAGGTATCCAGAAATAATAACTCGACCAAAATAACCCTGGAGACAATAACCCCATCATAATAACCTAAGGACAAAATAACCCAGGGTCATAATAACCCATGGACAAAATAACTCGTGGTCAAAATAACCCATGGATAGAATAACCTATATGTAATTTATAATTTTTTCTTTCCTTTCTCTATATTCTTACAGGGATATTTTGGTCAAGTTATTATTTCCTACAACCATTTGGATACCCTTTTGGTAGATTTATGTTCCTGCACATTTCCCCAAAATTGGACTGATTCACCTAGCTTGGCGAATGAGTCCCTCAACAGTAAAAGTAGATTTTTTAGTGTTTAATACCTCCATTTTTCCTTCTCTAGATTCCCTAGTGCACACTTTCTGTTTTACAATTTTTTGTGTTGTTTTGTTTACTTTTTGAGGTCATTTTGTGTTAGTTTGCATTCAATTAGGGTTTTGCATTTCATCTTGCATTTCATTGTGTTTTCCAAGTTTATACTTGGTGGTGAACCCCTCATTAGATCATATTTAGCCCCTATGATAACCATCTCGCAATATCTCTTTCCCTTTTGCATTGAGATCTTAAGAGTTTGTTCTTGAGTGAAAGTTAGTGAAAATTGCCATTTTTAAGTCTAAAACCCTAAAGGTGGGAGAAAACCAATTTTCCACCTTTCAGTAGTGATATTGTTGGGCTACCTCATCACTTCTTTTTCTTGAACCCTTGGCATCTTGACTATGGGTGTTCATACCCATCTTCTATAAAAATATTTTTGATAAATCAGAATGCGTAAACTTTTTCTTTTCAATAATTTTGCAAAACTATGTATAAGAGGATTGGCAATGGAGTTGAGGTTCTCTATTATTGTGAGCTCATATTTCTTCATCTACAAGATAAGGTAGACTCTCTATGAAGAATATTTCATCTCTAACATGTTGACTTGATTGAGATTAAGGAAAATACATCTCCACTTCGCGTGTTCAAATTTGTGGAATACGTTTTGGATGGTTTATCAAGTGCATCAACACATAATATATATTTCTATGGCCCATTAATATATATTGTAGAGGTAAAGCAATATCATTGTCATTTTCACAGTGTCTTTCTCTATCCTTCAATTTCTAAATTGGCATGAAAGTCTTGAGTAGGTAAGTATCCCATCTAGGTGCCTTTAAAAATATATTTTGAGTTGTTATTTGAATACTTTAAAGGATTTTCATAAATATAGTGGGTGATCCCATAATAGTGGTTTACAATTTTTGGCCAAACTGGGCACTGAAATTATTATTTGTAACTAAATCTTCACATTCGGGCACTTATAGCGGCTAAACTGTGAGGAATTTGAAGATGGTGCAAACTAGAGTCTCATCAAATTTTGTCTATAGATTCTAAAAATATTTTTTTCAAAATTTTTGGAATCAAATTGCACTTCTTTTTCCATCTCCTACGAAAATAGATTTTTTTAGAAACAACATTTTTAAAAGTGGCACACCATATAATGCATAAAATTTTTCCATGAAGGATAAAATTCTAATTCTTTCAAATTTAGATTTGTAACTCTGATATCTAGTGCTTCCACTTATTAGATAGTTTTTTATTGAATATTTTTTTCCTTAATCAAGTTTCTAAAATCAAACAAATTATAATTGGGACACAACGTGATTGTATAACTTTTTTGTATATGTCAAATTTGAATTTAATTTTTTTGTTGGATCAAGGACTTCAATATCTGGTGCACTCATATTTTTAATTTTTTTTATAATCTTCTATTTTTCCACATGTGAAGAACAAAGAAATTCATTTTCGATGAAAAACCTATGCTTAATAAAACTTAAAAAACAAATACATAACAAAACCAAAACATATTAAAATTATATTCATTGGATAGCTTGTTCTAAGGAATACCATAATCATTTGAAATAAATTTTAAATGAATTCATTTGATCCCCCAAAATCTAATTCAAAAGTGATTGTTTATCAGCATTTTGATAGGTGTAAAGGAGACACATTTATAGGTATGGTTTAAAACTAGCGAGGTTCTATCCAAGGGGATTTGATCTAAGGTGATTTGATCAAACCCTCTTTAATTGGAATCCTTAAAATGGAACTTTTAAAGGCTTAAATCATTATATTTTCTAAAAATATGTGATTTCAGCTAAAATTCGTTCCTCTCAAGAATTGTAAACCACTATTATGACAGCACCCTAGTGTGATAGGTGGATAACAGAGGCTTGGGCACGAGTTTCAGTTGACCGAGTGGATTCATAACTACCTCTAGTAGAGATGATGGCATCCTTTCCAAGTTGAGAGGTCCCATAAATTTTCTAGTAGTATGCTTAAAATTAATCAAATTCTTTGTGTTTTATTTTTAAATTTTTATATTTATAAATAAGCGGTCTAAGAAATGATTAAGGGAAAAAAAATTCTATAAAATTTATTCTTAAATTTATTGGAGAGAATTTAAAAGTTATAGAGCAATGAATGATATGTGTCAACCAAACCTCATAAGTTGGCAGGGGAAATTTTTAGTTCCATTCTAAAAACACTCAAAAATCTAAAATAGGAAAAGTAAGGGCTCATATTTTTTAGACAATATTCTAGTTTATCCTATTGTGATTTTTTTTAATCTAATGGAATATCTTCCTCCATGAAAATAGTTCCTCAAGTGTGAAATCACTTATACAACTCTCTATAAAGATGAAAATTTATCTATTTTATAGTTTTATTCTCCTCTAGCATATACTCTTAACTTATTATTTAATTATATTACCACTTACACCTTTATAAGGTGTAATAGATGACTCAATAGAAAATTCAAAGGGACACATAGATACTTAGCATGATAGTGGTTTGAAATCAATCACATAATTGCAAAGATTGACATGCACAACCTTAATTATATACATTAAATAATAAAGATGGAAATAGAAGGGAAAATAAGTTAGCAATAAGTAGGGTAGGTTGCAAGAATTTTTGTCTCAGTAAAAGGCTATTAAAATTATATGGAACTTTGGTATGTAAGACAACAAAGGTCACAATTAAGGATGTCAAGTATTTATTATACATAATTTCTTGGTGTGCAAGACAAGAAGTTTGTGAGCAGCTGCGACGTCATTTCCTCCTTTTGACTTGATCAAGTACGTGTGAATTGACTTGACTGTATACCAATTCCAATTATTTGCATGGGCGCACCAAAGTATTCGGGGGGCACCTACGTTTGTGACTAGGTGGTCGGTTGGAAAATGAAATCAGAAACAACTCAGTACATAGCGGAAATGTTTATATTAATGATTCGATGTGATGATGTTTTCATATGACACTCAAACGCGTCTCACCGAATTGTTCTTTCATTTCACTAGCCATATTATAGCTATATAAAATTATTGCAGACACCTCTAATTCGATATTGGAGAATTGTATGCCATTCCAGTCAAAACATTCAAATGTTTATTATAGATGGGTTTTCTTCTTAGCATTTAAAAATATTTTTTAGCCAATCTCTTAAAGGTTAATTTTTTTCAATAGGATGTAAGGGAGGCCATAGGGAAACTTCTTGGCCGAGAATTGTTTCAGGATGTAAGATGACACCATGTTGATATAGAGATATCATTTAATTGGGATATAGAGTTAACAAAAGCTCTATGCGGATTTTGAGTGTGGGAAATGTTTAGGATGGGTTTGCAAGATGTGGTAAACAAAGCTAATTCAACCAAATTCATGTCATTATCATGAATGGAAGTAATTTTTTATGGATGACTTCTACTAAACTATTAAGGCTATTGAGGTTCATATGGAGGTTATATCAAGGAACTCATTTCAATTTAAAGTTTTATTTAATGACTATTAGGTGATAGGTTATAATATTTTAGTAGAGATAAAGTCTTCCTCTTATTAAGAGAGGTTTAATGTGGTTATGGTTGAGAAGGCTATAAAATTTCTAACACAATCAGTCCACTTGTCAAGCATAAGGATGGTTCTTTTAGTCTTGAGTTAGAAAGTTGAAAAATAATGGTATGGTTCATTGAAGGGTAAATCATATATTATTATGTTATTTGGTTATCTCTTTTTTATATATGTTGTTAATGGAATGTTATTAATAGAGTCCTTTCATATGCATTTACTTGACAGGGTTCCATAGAATCAAACAAAACTCTTAATGTCTACACAATTAAGTGTAATAGTTAGTATGTAATAGCTAAATGAATGTAATGATGTCAAATGTTGGTATAATGTGTCAAGGGATTTTTGTTAACTTGTATCATATATAAGATCTTCCTTTTTTCATACATCAATTCTAACTTGATAGCGGTATTTGAATATATAAAATCTAATTTTTAGAACCATTCAAAGTTAAACTAGCATTGTGCTTCACCTAGTAACTTTTCCTTTTTTGTTGCTCCCATTTGTCTCCTCTACTCAATGTGATTTTTGTAGAGAACCTAATTTATAAGTGAAAGAATATAGAAAATCCTCTTAAAGTGAGCATTTGATTGTGTTGGTTAGCTTCTACTCATGAATCAAAAAATATGTTTTTTGCATCTAAGCGTGTGTAAAAGCTCCTAGCATGGTAAATAACATTATTTTTTTCCATATCAACAAGTCCAAGGTTGAAGTTTCATTCACAAATTCCCTTCTTTATCAAAATACAAAATCTCTACATCTTGAAGATTGCCACATATTTTTATTGGGGTTTGTGCTACTATGACAATGTTATAACCATGAATATTACTTCTTTTCCATGATGGGTTTGTTTCTATCGATGCCCTCAATAAATTATTATTTAGTTTGCATGAAGTCCCTACAAAAAATGAGGGTGTTTAAGAAAACACTTCATCAATTATTTATTTATGTATCTCTTGCATAAAATGAAGTCATATAGCTTTTTCTTTTAACGTTTTTTCAATAAAAATTAAAGCAAGAGTTTTTCCCATCCATGGGATGCTAGTATCAACTATTAAGTATATTGATAGATCTAGGATCAAATGGATCCCTCTCTCAATAAGAATTTGGAAGATGAATTTTGATGGTATGTCTTAAGGGAATCTTGGTGGACCTCAAATGAAAGGTGTCTTACTCAATATTCTAATAGCATTTTAATCAAAGTGGCTTCAAATAATTTTGTCCCAAAGGTGAGTAATGAGGCAAAGGAAAAATATCTACTCCTTATATTAGACCTACTTAAGTCATGTCCTCCTTACAAGGTGATCATCTAAGGAAATTCATTAGTATACACAAGGTCTAAAGAAGACACATTCATCAAATTAGAGAATTTATAACATTTTGAAGGAAAAATTAACACTCAATGCATTCCATGAGACCACATAGTGCAAGGAACGGATGGACTGGGCCTTACACTAGCCACCTAAGTGGTCAATGCTTAGAGTGTTTTGGTTAAGCCCAACCTCCATTAATTCATGTTTTGTTTGTGCATAATGTGACATCACTAATTTGCTATTTTTTTTAATCTAAAGAATACATTTCATTCGATTACATAATTACTCATGATCAACAAATTAACAACTTTAAAATCACAACTACTAATACTATATTATTGAAAATATTGAATAACAAATTGACAAATAATATCACAATTATTAAAACATGGTCAACTATAAGATCTTCTCCCCTAATTCAAATTTCTTTAAGTATATATTAATATAAAAAAAATTTAAAATAACCAAAATCTAAAATCAACATTGTACTGCATCTTTCATTCAAAATCTATACGCTTTAGAAACAAATTTTAGAGCTCATTGCAGGCTAAAAAAAAAAATTCAACCAGCTCTAGCTTAATTATTTCAATAGATCAGATTTCAAGAAACTTGTGTGTGTATATTGTGAAATAAAACTAATAAAGGGTCGCAATGAAGCGCAAGAAGAGAGCCATAGAATTATGCTTCACTTCGGTATGATAAAATCTAATTAGGCGTATGCCTTCTATCTTAGACTAGTTATTAAATAAAACTGTAAAGATTTCAAAGAGTGTATATAAATTTACTACAGGTATAAGAAATCTAAAACAATTTCTGGACTTTCCAAAAATCTGTTCTATATAATGGCCATTAACAGCCTAATTGCCGAAGGTTAAGAAGAACACTTACTTTCGCCGACATAGTGTATAGAAATTTGTGAGGGTTCTGAAGGTCCACACTATTATCATCTAATTAAAAAGCTATTTGCAGCTCATGATGCCCAGCTTTAATGGAGGCTAGTAACGGACCAGCAGAGCATAGTGAAACCCTAAATGGAAATATGCAGCCACTCTGCCACAAACAACCTCCAATACAAGTAGCCCAAAGTGGAAAACATTGACTTATGAATTAAACGAGCCAGAGAGGGGGATTTGAACAGATTTAAATTAAAGTTTCCCATTGTTTTAGAACTTTTTTGTAGATGTTCACATAATCTTTAAGTTCCGAAAACAGAACAGTAACTGTGTAATAACAGAAAAGGCTAACTGTACTTTATCACAAACGAAAATGGTAAATCCAGAAACTGACAGTGTCTTAAGAAGTGGAGGCGGCGCCACGTGCTAGATAAGACAATCAAACATAGATTGCGCAGCACTTCACAACACTTGCACACGCATATGTGGTGTTGAGGAAAACAGAACATAAATGAAACATTTACACAGACAAATGAATGGAGCAACAACAACAATTCTTTAATATTAGAATTGAATAATTTGGCTACAAATTTAACTTTTTATTTTTGCACTTTTATAAGCCGGGGCGGCGAGGAGTGGAAGGAGGGGGAAAAAACTCATCCGTTCCCCTGGTTTTCCTTGTATATTTTGCTGCAACACACCAGGCTATATTAACAAAACCCCCAAAGGAGCTGTGATATATGTAATTTAAGGGCCACTGCGGCTTTACCCTTCATCATCAAGTATTAAGAATTCAGAGCCTCAATAGCATAAAGTCTGTCCATTCTCGTGTAGAAACAAAAGGACGCGCCTTCACCCTATACTTTCTGTCAATCGACGCCTCCTCACCAGTGGCAGAAGTCATCAAAGTAGGAATGAACATTTTATTGGGCAAATAAACGGACGTGTTGCATCTGACGAAAGTGTTGCTGAGCAGCTACGAATGATGCCACTTCCTTTGGCTGTGGATTTTCTTTGCTCTTCACACTCCTGAAAAGAAATTTTATACCTGGAATCCTAAACAGACCACTTTTGCTCCGATTTTGGGACTTCTTATCACAACTTTTGGGCGAACCAGAGGCATGATGAACTTGCTTATTGAAACCCATCTTGTAGAAGAAATTCTTGATTGACCAGAATGTCTCTGTGTTGCACCAGTCAAATAATTGGTGCATTGGCTGGCAAGGAGGTAGTTAGGCAAGGATGGGAGGTATTTTAAGCTTTAATTTATTTCTTGGTGTGCAAGTCAAGTTATTATTTATGAGCACCTGCGACCTCATTTCCTCCCCACCTCACAGATTTTGACTTGACTGAATTTCAGAGGATGTGTGAATTGACTTGAGTGTATGCCAATTTCAATCATCTGCAACGTGGGGTCAGAATGGGCAAGCCAGAGTGGTCCATTATCAATTGTTTTTGAGCGCCCAACTAAAATTCCTAAAAACTATGTGAGCGCACATGTGCAAAATAAAACATGGAACAAAGAGATGCAGGCCGTTATCATTTATGTTAACTGTTCATCGCGGCTGGGCTTAAATGTCACACACTAAGCTTTGACTGCTTAGTGTGTGGATGTGGGCCCCTTTAACCTGCTCCGTTCCTATGCCCAATTCCGTTTGCATAAACAATTGCCGTGACAGTCAGCGGTTAGCAGTCAGGCTGTGGGCCCATTCCTGTTACTTAACGTCCCTTTCCGTTTCCGTTCAAGAAATAGTCACCGTTAGAGTTTGAATTCAAACACTTTTCCCGCGTGTTTGATCGCATAAACCGAGAGCGCATGGCAAAATATAACACATTATTGACTAATTCTAGTATACATCCATAATATAGAGAGTGTATTTGTTTCATCACTGTCTAAAATTGTTAAATATAAAACATCTTAGCTATCTTCAATTGCTCCATCTAAAAATTAATGGGTTCAAATGTTTTGACTGAAAATTAAAAGGTTTGAATCTATAATCTGCTTCAAATAAAAAACATATCTATATAGATTATGAATAAAGACCAAGCAAAATATGTTGTAGTAACCAACACAAAATAACAAGGATGTAGGTTTTTACTAATAATGATTTGTCACGAATCAAGACCATTGAGAGTAGCTCAATAAGAATTTCCCAAAAAACTATATAATATGTTATATGTTAAGAGTATGCAAATTCTAGTTACATGTGGCTGAATTAAACAATTAATAATAAATGATAAATAATGGAATAAAATAAACTTTGACAAATCTATATTTTTTGAAATCAAGTGTTATTTGACTATGAAATATTTGCATACAAATTTAAAACATAAAGCAATGCAAATGAGAAAAGAAACCTTGCTATCAAATTGATCAAAACACTCAAATGAAAATAGAATGTCTCCATCGAGTTGTCAAATCTATTTATCTGGATTTTATGTGATAAGTGAGATTTTGGAGGCTTTTACCTAATATTTTGAGGCTTTTATCATTAAATGACAACTGGTTTAGTGTCAAATAAATATTTATCTAGTTTTTATGTGATAAGTGATATTTTGAAGGCTTTAACCTGATATTTTAGAGGCTTTATCATTAAATGCCAACTAAACAACAACTAAAACTTATTTTTGAACAACTCAACAATGATTTGCAAGCTTGAGACTAGTTTCAGGGTAAAATTTGACACTATCAAATAAAAACTACTTATAATAATTAAAATCAATCTACAATATTTTTAAATTTGCTTAAATGTTAAAATAAATGATGTCCATATCAATTGAATAATGAATCTCCACTCCCCATTTAGAATAGCTTACTAATGAATTTTTGTTGATATTTACAATATTCAAAAATAAAAAATGCAAAATACTCAAACCCATATTCATTCTCAAACAACAGCCCAAATAGCGTTTGGCATAGCCAGAGCTACATGGAACTTCCTTTTCCTTTCACGTGGGAACTTACATGTCAAGCCTCACCTCCATATTCCACGCAACTAAGACATTCATCGCATGTGATATTTATGCCTAACTTTTTTCAATTCGCAACCAACATTTTCATTTAACAAGTTGCAAAAATAGTGTATCGAGCTCCAGAATCTAGTAGCTTTGAAAACATGATATTGTTAGAAATACTTTTCATTTCTTGTTAAAAGATTGAAGCAATAGCTATTCAAAGTTTGGCTTTGGTTTCCCTCATTCTAGAAAAATATTTTTTGGTAGGGTTTCCTAAAGTTTTTTCAGCAAATTATGCCCATGTGTTCTCATTGACATGATTGAGGTACCTAACTTGCCATGGTTTAAGCGAGTTTTTTTTTTTTTTTGTGGGGGATTTGTATGTGACAAAATCAGTTTTTGCTATGTTTTATTTTCATTCTTCACTAAACAGAATAGATTACTCTTGGTTTTTCGGGGGGGATACCATTGATTGAGACTGCAAAGTTATCACCTTCTCGTACCAAAATTCAAGTGCAGTTTCACTACTTTTCAGTATTCGCTATTTATTTTGAAGTTGAGGCCATAATATCTTTTCCTTCTAGAAAAATGGTGTCTATCTCTTCTTGTCAATTGAATTCAAAAGAAAACATCATAAAGATGGTAATTGAGATAGGCAATGTTAACTTTAATCGTCTTTGGATTCTTGGGCTTGGGAGGAGGAAGCTTCGAAATAGTTACACTTAGCACTCCATTGTGACAGGCAACAAAAATAGCCTCCATGTTTGAGTCATCTGCTAGAGTAAATTTGTGCATAAATTTACCGACGTTGTGCTTCATTCAAATATATTTTACATCCTTCTCCTCATCCCTCTTTCGATCACCACTAATTGTCAGTACATTATCGTCCTCCACTTGAACCTGCTTGCTCACAAACACACAACAATTGCTTTGGTAGTCTCAGTAGCCAGGGTTTTCAACCCTTCTTTATACTACACATGGACATAAAACAAGGGTTTGAAGGTTTATAAGTAAAATACCTTGATGTCCTTGTTTTTAAGGCTAGGCATGTTGATTATGAAGACATATGAGTTAGGGTACTCTTCAACATCAACAAGAGCAGAAGCCATGGCCTTGGGGTCGCGTAGGGTTGTTAAGGAGCTTCTCCATTTCATCGGGAACACTTAGCAATTGTTGAACAATGCTTAACATGGGATCCATCTCTTCTCACCTCTCACAACTCTGCAATCCCGTCAAATTTTATTTTATTCCACCTTCCTTTCTTCCAGATCATTAAAATTCACTCCCAGCTATACAACCTAACCATGTCACTACATTGAATATTCTCCCAACTTGTGCTTCTTTAGGAGCACTGCAACATATCCATTCAGCTGTTGTTCTAATCTATTTATAACAAATGAGAAAGTAAATTTACAACTTAAGATTTTAGCAATTCATGGAGATAAGAATTTAGCAATCTGTGGAGATAAGATTTTAGCAATATTTAAAACTAAAATATTGGGTACAAGTTAAATTTTTTTGGGTTATCTAAAGCCCAAATTAGCACATTGCCTTCATAATTCAAAATACTTTCTCATTTTGTAATTACTTCTATTGGCATGTGTGCCCAATTTAGAAGTTGTCTATTTCGAATGTATTTTTCCATTAATTGGTTGGAAAGTGTTTGATAAATAATGTTGTTGGTTGAATATGTAATTGATTTCAAAACTTGGAAATAATAAGAGATAATCCCTGAGTGTGGACATAGCCATCAAATTGATGGTGAACCATGATCAATCTCTTTGTTCTTGATTTTTGATTGTTTTTAATATTTTACTTTCTGCAATTTCTTTTTCACTTTTATTCTGCAATTATATTCAACAGTTGGTATCAGAGCAGGTTGGAGAAATTTGGTGCAGGAAATTGTGAAAAAAATTTGCAGCCATGGAAGATGCAGACAAGTGGAAAATTGAAAAGTTTGCAGGAAAAAATTTTGGGCTTTGGAAAGTGCAGATGGAATCCCTTCTCATTAAACAAGATCTTTTGAATGCATTGGCTGGCAAATCCAAAGGGAAAGGATCTCTATCAGATGAAGAATGGGAGAAGCTGGACAAAAAATCAAGAGCTACAATCTTCCTGTCGCTCTCCAGCAATTTTTTATTTAATGTCTCTGTAGAGAAGACTACACAGGAGTTGTGGGACAAATTGTCTTCAATGAATGAAATGGCATTTGCTTCCAATAAGGTATTTATTATGAAGAAATTGAATAATTTAAAAATGCGAGGAGGGATTATGTCCAATCATTTGAACAAATTTAATACTTTAGTTACCCAGCTGATTTATGTAGGCATTAATTTGGATGATGAGATCAAGGCTATTTTATTAATGTGTTCTTTACCAAATAGCTGGGAAAGTGTTGTGATGGAAGTGAGCACTTCGGTGGCTTCCAAAAGAAAGCTAAAATTCGATGATGTTGCAGCCACTTTACTGAGTGAAGATATGCAAAGAAAAAATCAGGAACCCTCATCTGGTGAGGCATTAATGACTGTAAGTATTGGGAATAGAGGTAGAAGTAAAGAAAGATGAAAATATAATAATCGAAGGAGATCAAAATCCAGATCATAGTCAAGAGGAAAAATGGGTGCTTGTTGGTTTTGTGGCAAGTCAGGCCACACAAAGAAAAATTGCTAGAATTATAAGAAGGCACAAGACAAAGTCAGTAGCAATGAAGCAAACATTGCAGCTGAAAAAGATTATGGAGTTTTAATCTTGGCTACTAGAGACATGATTGCATATTATTGGGTACTTGATTCCAGAGCTTCTTTCCATTCTACTTTGTGCAAGCAAGCTTTTACAAATTTTAGAGAAGGTGTTTTCGGTAAGGTTTTTCTTGGTGACAATAAGGAGTGTGAAAGTTTTGGTAAGGGTGATATAGTTTTAAATTTAAAAATGGCAATTAATAGATTTTAAAGGATGTGAGATATGTTCCTTTATTGAAGATAAATTTAATTTCTGTGAATCAATTAATTGCTTTTGGGTTTGATGTTAAATTCTCTTTAGAAAATTGGCAAGTAACAAAAGGGGTTTTAGTGATTGCAAGAGGCAAGAAGTTGGGTAATCTTTATATATTAAAATGCCATGGTGAAGTGGGAGCTGCCATGACAGTCATGGACAACAATTCAAAAATTTGGCACAAGAGGTTCGGTCACATGAGCAAGAAAGGGCTTGAAGTAATGCTTCAACGAGATTAGCTTCCCGGCTTGCAGTCAGTGGATTTGCAGTTTTGCAAACATTGCCTCTATGGAAAACAAAGTCGGGCTAGCTTCTTGAGGATAGGCCATGATAAAAAAACTACTCCTTTGGCACTTGTGCATTGATACGTTTTTGGTCCCACTAAGGTAACTTCATTTGGTGGTGCAAATTATTTTGTTACTTTCTTGAATGATTGCACTAGAAAATTTTGGATTTACATGCTCAATAAAAAATTAGAAGTTTTTTCAAAGTTTAAAATTTTCAAGGCTCTTGTTGAAAATCAAATAGGGCATAAGATTAAATGTTTGAAAACTGACAATGGGGGAGATTTTTTGTTCCTCATAGTTTGATAATTTCTGTGCAAACAACGAAATTCATAGAATCAAGGTGGTCCCATTCACCCCTCAAGAAAACGGAGTAGCTGAGCGGTTGAATCAGACAATTTTAGAGAGAGCTCATTGTATGCTCTCTAATGCCGGGTTGGGAAAACAGTTTTGGGCAGAGGCATGCAACACTACAGTATATTTGATCAACTGTGCCCCATCATCTCATTTAGATTTTGACATTCCTAAGGAGAGATGACTTAGGTAGAGATTTTCCTATCATCACTTGCAGGTGTTTGGCTATGAAGCGTTCGTGCATATTCCAAAAGAACAACGGACGAAGCTTGAGTTCAAATCGAAGAGGTGCATTTTTCTAGGATATGGAGAAGATCAAATTGGGTTTAGGCTATGGGATCCCATTGCAAAAAATATTATGTGCACTCGGGATGTTGTCTTCAATCAGAAAAAATTCCCAGGTTTGCAGCCTCTGGACAATTCTTCAGATGAATATTTTACTGTTGATTTATTTGATAATGGACAAGTCAAGCAAACCTTTGTTAGATTCTCCTAGCCTTTAATTATTTCTTCAAATAAAAGCACTCATGTTTGTACACAACCATCTATTACACACACTTTTCCTTCAACTTGTGTTGCTCCTATTGTTAGCACACAACCTATACTAAGCAGTTTGCAACCTCCAATAGTCACTGCACAACCCTTTTTCGGTGAAACGCAGCCTATTAATAATCCACCCATACCTTTCTTTTTTGATTCACAGCCTCGACAAAATGTACTATAGCCTTCATATGCTCATATGCTGCCTCTCTTATCACATTCGTGGTCTTTGATAAAGGCATTAGTGCCCATTTCTTTGTCTATGTAGCAAGCTAAAAATTCAACACGACCTTCTCATTTCCATTCGTCGTTAACTCTCATACACTGGCAATCTTCTCATTTTAATTCACAACCTCCTTTAGTTGCTTCCATGCCTCACTTAACTCATTCACTGCCTTCAAACAATAATGTGCAACCTCTAAATGATAACTCGCCACTTCCTCAAACTCATACGCTACCCACACAAAGTCATGCATAGGCTGAATTAGTGCCGCCCCTATTCTATGATTCACAGCCTCTTAAAGAACTTCCCACGTGGCCTGTAGAGACGAGAAATGTCTCTTCTATTCCATTTACAACTTCAATGGGGCAAACAGAGCCTATTTTTTAGAATTTCAATCAAGAGAATTTGGGAATTAGGGAGAATATAAACAGTCAGAATATTGGTAGCAATATACAGTTGCAGGGTAATGAGAAAAATATGCCAAAATAGGGTAATTTATAGTAAGAGATTGGTCCACAGTTTCGGAGATCATCCTGAAAGAGGAAGCTACCTAAGTAGTATGATGATTTTGAGTTGTTTTTATCTAATGATTATAATTATGGATTATTGCTTTGTGGTGAGGCAGAGCTGGCAACATTCAAACAAGCCCACAAAGATGCCAATTCGGTCAAATGGATGGAGGTGATGAATGAAGAAATGGATTCTTTGCATACAAATGACACTTGGGATTTGGTGCCTCTTCTGCCAAATCAGAAACCTTTGAAGAATAAATGGGTGTATCGTGTAAAAGAGGAAGAGGGAGGTCATCAACGTTACAGGGCCAGATTAATGTCAAGGGTTTTTCTCAAGAAAAAGGTATTGATTTCAATGAAATATTTTCACCAGTTGTGCAAATGACCACTATTCGAATAGTGTTAGGATTGGCAACCATTTGGGATCTTGAACTTGAGCAATTAGATGTCAAAGCTGCTTTTGTTCATGGAGATGTTGAAGAGGAATCATACATGGAGTAGCCTAAAGGTTATGCAAAACCGGGTCAAGAGCATTTGTATTGTAGATTGAAGCGGAGTTTGTATGGGCTCAAGCAAGCCCCCAGACAGTGGTATTTAAAATTTGACAGCTTCATGACTCAGCAACAATTTATTCGTTGTGATTCAGACCCGTGTGTTTATTACAAGAAGCTTCCAAATGGTGAGTTTGTCATTTTATTACTTTATGTTGTTGATATGTTGGTTGCTGGCAATAGTGTGAGGATAGTTCGTGAGTTAAAACAACATTTATCTTAGTGATTTTCCATGAAGGACTTAGGGGCAGCAAAGAGGATTCTTGGGATGAATATAATCAGAGATAGGAAAAAGAGAGAACTTAGATTATCTCAAGAAAAATATATTCTAAAAATGTTAGATAGATTCAATATGAAAAATGTCAAATCTGTGAGTACTCCTTTGGCTGATCATTTTAAGTTATCCTCAACTATGTGTCCTAAAACAGATGAAGAAATAGAATACATGAAATGTGTTCCATATTCATCAACAATTGGCAATTTAATGTATGCCATGACTTGTACTCGTCCGTTTATTGCTCAAGCACTAGCAATAGTGAGAATTTTTTTGAGTAATCCAAGTAAAAAACATTAGCAGGCAGTATAGTGGATATTCAGATATTTGAAAGGTACTTCTGATTGCGGTTTATGTTTTGATAGTAAGGACATTCATCTACGAGGTTATGTTGATTCAGATATGGTTGGAGATCTGGATAAAAGGTGTTCTACCACCGGTTATGCACTCACTTTTGCTGGGGCAGCGATCAGTTGGGTTTCTCGGTTGCAACAGGTGGTTGCACTTTCTTCTATGGAAGCAGAATATATCTCTCTTTCTGAAGGGGCAAAGGAAATGACTTGGTTGCAGAGGTTAATAGGTGATTTATGGTTTCAACAATCGGTTTTCACTCTCTTTTGTGATAGCAATAGTGCTATTCACTTGTCAAAAAATTCAGCCTTTCGTAATCAAACGAAGCATATAGAGCTGCGATATCACTTCATTCACCATTGTATTGAAGAAGGAAAGCTGCAGGTGGCAAAAATTGACACAAAGTTGAATCCAACTAACATGTTGACGAAAGTAGTTCTAAGGGAGAAGTTCAAATTCTGTAGAGCTTCTCTTGGACTTGTGCAGCTCTGACATTAACACTGCATCGGTGGGATATCTTTGAGCAGCAATTTGGTCTTCAAATGGGAGATTGTTGGGTTATCTGAAGCCCAAATTAGCATGTTGCCTTCATAATTCAAAATACTTTCTCATTTTGTAATTACTTCTATTGGCATGTGTGGCCAATTTAGAAGTTGTCTATTTTGAATGGATTATTCCATTAATTGGTTGGAAACCTATTTGATCAATAATGTTGTTGGTTGAATATGTAATTGATTTCAGAACTTGGAAATAATAAGAGATAATCCCTAAGTGTGGACATAGCCATCAAATTGATGGTGAACCACGATAAATCTATTTGTTCTTGATTCGTGATTTTTTTTTAATATTTTACTTTTTGCAATTTCTTTAAATTCACTTTTATTCTGCAATTATATTCAACAAAATTTGATTTGATTGCCTACAATTATAATTGTATCTTTTAATGCAGTCAGCTAACCACTGGTTTTCTGATGAATTTCTTCGAACAACAGGTTTTCTGATAATCCCACCTACTATTCGAAGGAAAAGTAGTGAGACAACTTTCCTGATCATCTAAAGACGGTTCACAACTAGCAGTGAATCACATCTACCAATTCTCATTATGACCAATGATTTAGATGGAGCCACCAGATTTATATGCATTTATTGTAAGAATTTATAGATTTTATCTTTCAATACATTCCCTTTATCAGTATTGAGACTTGTTTTCCAAGACAGGTATGATGGTGTGAGACTATTCTGATAAAATACGATTTGAAATGAAATCCGATTTGATTGCAAGTAAATGAAATCCGATTTGATTTGATTTTATTTGACGTAATTTCTATCTTGTTGAGAGAAGTGAATTATTCAAAGGCCATTTGCAGCAATTTGAGAATGGTTTATTGGTAAGCAAGAATGGTTTATGGGCATGTGAGACAGGTTTATTGGCTACTTGTGGACTGGCAAGTCCACAAGAAAATCCTATCGATTAATAATTATTTGTGAGTGCATGCAACCTCATTTGCTCTGAAGTAAACTTGTTGGCTCTTGAAGAGTTTCAAACCCTACGATCTCTATAGTACTATTCATGAACATGTAAATATAACATACAATAGACTTCTGGTCGACTTGATTTTGACTATGGTCAAAATTACAACATGCCTGCTAAATAAGGCTTACACCCCAATTTCCTTCCTTCAACAACCATTTTGACTTGATTGAATCTCACAAGGATGTATGAATTGACTTGACTGTATGCCAATGTCAATCATCTGCAAAGGGTAAGCATGTGTACAACATAGTGGGGTAATATGAAACAAAAGATGAATGTCATCCACATAGTATAATTGAACCGTCACCCAGCCATCAGATTGTATATTTGACTATATTTATTAATTAATTGAAAATACAAAATATATTGAATTTTTATTTTTAATAAATTAATAAATATGGTCAAATGTGCAGTCTGATGGCTGCATAGACAACGACCTATAGTCTAGTGTTGAGCTTTCTCTTGCAACTCCTTTTTTAAGATTTGGTTTCACTAGGTATATCCTAATATAAAATTTCACGAGGAAAGATGATTAGTAAAGGTAGATTGATTTCTAGATAGATAGGCAACAACAAAATTTTGAATTATTAAAGGGAAATGATAGAAACAAGAAAATTAATTTTAAATTGTTAAAGCACATAAAATAAAAAGAATTTGGTGAAATTAAGGAAATATATGGTATAGTGTATACATATATAAATTGGTATTATAAGTAAGATTCAAATGTGTATATTATTACAATAAATTTTATTACAAATTTATATAAATTAAATATATTTAATGAGTTCAATTATTTATAAAATATTTGTATATTTAATGATTACAATGTACATATATTTATTAAATGATTTTTCTATAATTCATATAAATAATATGAATTTAAATCTACAATTAAATGTTTTACTATTGATGGGATGTAATTTATTTATAAAAATTAATTAGCTTCAATTATGTATGTAATTATAATTAATTATTTGTTTATTGGAATGATGTGTACATTTAGAGATAACTAGTCTTTAATTCATTGTAAATGGATAAGATTACACTCTTAAGGTTCTATTAGCTTCAATAATGCATAGTACTCATCATATGATGTAATTGTTTCAATCAAATATGTAGTTAGATTAATTGAATGTTATAATTAGTTTATAAAGCTTGATTATTGGCAATTATGTATTTTGTTAAATATATATATATATATATATATATATATATATATATATATATATATATTGATGCAAAATGAAAATATCCAATAATTTATACATTCACATTAATTGGATAATGTTAGAATACTATATATGTTTATTGTCTCTAATTGTGAAACTAATTGAACCAATTAATCAAAAACTTGTTTGTATGATATATCAAATTCATAATGTTTAATTAACCTAGTTATAATTGATCTTATAAAATTCATAATTAAGATCAATTCATTCTTAATTCATATTAATTAAAATGAGATTAGATTAAAAAAAATCCATATATACGTATACACTATTTTATTGGTTTAGTTAGATGTCCTTTAAAGTGAACTAAATCTCAATTCACAGTAATTTGATGTGTTGTCGAAATTATTGAATTTATTTATTTATTTATTATTATTTTCAATATATCTAAAAGTTTAAAGGTTCTATAACAATTTAATTTTAAAATTTCATGTTCCTATAATTTATTTTTAAAAGAATTGAGAGTCTTAATTTGACCTCTTATCATTATATATGGTAATTCTAAATCATTTTCAATTTTTTACAATATTTTATTTGGCAAGGTCTTTGTTGGTAATATATATATATATATATATATATATATATATATAGAGAGAGAGAGAGAGAGAGAGAGAGAGATTGTTCAACACCATCTAGATGCTTACACCGTGATCTTCCCACTAAACCAAGCACTCATTGACATTTGTTACATTTTTTGTCTAAAGAATACATTTCATTCAATTATAATTACTCACGATCAACATTAACAACTTTAAAATCACAACTACTAATATTAATGTATACGTCTAAAAATGGTCATGATTAAGCTTGTTAATTAATTAAATATAAATTATTTAATTAATCTCCTAAAGTCATCTACATATAAATAAATTTAACTATTTATTTATATTGTTCATTCTTTTAATTCTTCTACCTTAATTAAATAATGAACTTTATTTAATTATTGACATCGCCCATTTTCCTCTTAATTGAATTAAATAAATTTTTATAATTTATTTATATTGATTATCATATTATTCTAAATTTGAATAATTGAAATTCAAATATGGAATATTCTCTTCATCTTCTCCCCCCCACAAATAATTAAATATTTTTAAATATTTAATTACACTCTAAATTCACTTCTAAAACATAATTAAATATAATTTATTTAATTATGTGAGTTTCTAAATCCATCTAAAACATAATTAAATATAATTTATTTAATTATGTGAGTTTCTAAATCCATCTTCAAACATAATTAAATATGATTTATTTAATTATGCAACTTTCTATATCTGTCTTCACTTACAAATTAAATAAATTTATTTTATTTAATTTTAACTCATTCTTAACTCACTCTTTGAAATGGAAATTTCCCTTTGGATCTCAATGACGAAATTGAAGGAAAAGGGAAACCTTCTATCTCCCTCTCCACTTTCTAAAATCTTCCACCGTCCATTCGAACAAGCTTAATCCGGGCTGTTAATCGAATCAGCCAATTGAATCCGTTCGAAAACTCTATAAAAGCCAGTGCAAATCCAAGTTTTGGTTACACTACGCATAACTACTTACACACTACACACTCATACACCTATGCCTACCTACGCATTCATACGCATTTACATACTTACAATCAATTTATGCAAATCATATCATTTTCAGCATCACAACCATACTTTCGTTTTAGCATAACTTTTGCATTTAGCATAGTGTGCACGTTAAAATCTCGTTCTTTAGCTGTCATTTTGTTGAGCTTGATCTGCTGATCTGAGAGCCATTTGGAAACCAACAAAACACTGAAGTTAGAGGAAGATAAAACAACTTTAGGGAAGCTACTGTCACAGTTTGCTCATTCCGTTTATTTTTTAGCTTTCTTGATTTAATGTTTTATTAATATGTGTTTGATTTTCATTTAAATTGATCCAATATTTCACACAGACATAAAATGGCACCCACCGTGGGGCTCGAACCCATGAATTTAACATTATCTGCAAGTTTGTTTTGACAGTTTCCGCATTCTGGAGTTAACTTTCAGAAGAAAATTTGATGTTTAGGCGCATTCAAAATTTTCTACAGCGCATACAGGGTTTTAACTCTTTTGTTTTGCAGGATTCTAGAGCGCATATAGTGACTATTTAGGTGCATATAGTGACTGTTTAGGTGCATCTAGTGACTGTTTAGGCGCATACAGTGACTTTTTTTTGGCACGCATTGACTGTTTTTAGAGTATATAAATCTTTCTTCTGGCGCATTTAGTTTCTGTTCAGGCGCATTTAGCTTCTATTCCGACACATTTAGTTTCTGTTCTGGCACATCTAGCTTCTATTCTGGCGCATTTAGTTTCTGTTCTGGCGCATTTGGCTTCTATTTCAGCAAATACAGCTTCTGTTCTAGCACATATATCTTTTGGCACATATAGCTTTTGTTTTGGCGCATATGGATTGTAACAAAAATACAGAATTCTGAGTCTGACGCCTTCCAGAGACAGAATTCTTTTCCTTTTTCTAGATTTTTAAAAATGAAGCAATCCTAGGGTAGACACATTTGGATAAAATGAAGCAATCTAAGATAGTCACCACACAATAATCTTGCAGTTAAAATTGAACAAACTTATTTTTAGTGAAGCAACATCTTCACTTAGATTAGATCATTGTGATTTGGGTTTTAAAATGAACATTTGGTTGCTTTGACTGTAGCAATAGGTCTATGCTCTCCCCTTAACTGGGTGATTAGAATACCAGACTTTCCTTTTTAATTTTCATGCAATTTTACTGCTTTAATTACATCCTTTAGAGAACTTGCCGTAGTGGGAAAAAGTACTCACCCTATGGGAACGACTCAAGTGGGTTCAAGCCAAAGCCAGGCTATTCCGCCCCACTATAAAATTTAAAGCAAATATGGGGAAACCCTCTTTTTCCAGTAGTGTGCAAGATAACCATCTCCAAATCCTTTGTTCTAAAGGTTGGGAGGTCTCCTGAGGGAGTTTATTATTGCCGTACCGAACGTTAATCCTTACTACGAACCTAGTGTAGTGGCTAGCCGAAGTCAGTTTTTGAACATTCTAATAATTACAGTGCAAGGGGAGAAGAATCTTCCCCCAAGACACTCACCATATAACTACCAAGGACCATTTGCTCAGGGGATTCGGTATCCACTTCTGTAACTCTAAGTACGTGCCTGGAAAAGACAAAAACATGGGCGCCCCTTCGGGGGTGACATGGCTGTGTGAGTCGACGCAGTTCTAAGATGTGGGCTGTTGATTACTAGAATGACCTACTTGAGCATTAAGAGTGAGTCTGAACGAATTGTCTTTCATGTGCTAAACCTGTGAAAACACTTGTTGAAAACATTTTCTTGATCATACACTTGATGTTAGTATAGGGTTTTTCAAAAAAAAAAAAAATTGTTTTCAGAATGTTTATTGTGTCTTCCATGTGTGCTTGTTTAATAATCATCATTACATTCTTCAAATTTCAAAATTCAAACTTGCGTAGGTGTCTTGTGTGAATGATTTATGTGTATACATGTGTGATCATTGCCAAATCAAGTTATACACCAAACACATAAAGACAAGTCACTCTACACATTCTTCCAACACATTCATATCCAATCACTTTCATCCTAATCAAACCAAGTCACCCAATCTAATCATTCCACATCATCACCATCACCACTTGTCAAAATTGTCATAATCATAAACAAGCCCAATCCTAATCATAAGCCCAAAATCATAATCCAAGGGGGCTATCCTTCTAGGCCAAATTATGAGACAAAACCTAAGCCGAAGATCATAATTCAAGAAGTTCCTTTCTATAGTCCAAATAATGAAACAAAACCAAAACCTAAAATCAGACTTTGAGGGGCTTCTCCTTCCACCTCATACCAATCTTATCCATCCACTTCTTCGTATGTCAATACCACATCAACCTATCAAGCCACATCACAAAAAACACATGTGAACCTAATTTATACATTGCAACAAGGCAAAAATTCCTCAAGTCTTAATGCCACCTTCGACAAGAGGAACACCAATCTAGTTCATGCACCCTCTAACTTTATCATACCATCATCCAATCAAAATCAAAATCCTAAGCCAACACCTTCCACCCATACACCTACAGAGGATGTGACCCAAGGACTACAAGCAAGGAATCAATTATCGCCATGTCATTCAACACATATACTTGAACATGCAAAAGAATCCTCAAACATCATGCCAAGTCCTTCAAGCCAATCATGTCATCCACAACCCCTTGATCCAATTCAAGAGTATCCCCTCGTAAGTCCAAGTCACCCTTTGTCATGCTCCTATGTTTTTGACCATCAAGAACATGACAAGTCTCTCCATGAAAAATCCCCTTCCATCTCCACTCAAATAAGTCATGAGGTATGTCAAAAGCACAATCCTATTAAACATGCAAAAACATTACCCCCTCATCCACATAAAGATCAACACCCTCCTAATGATTCCACTCATAACATGCCTAATACTATTCATGATCAATCTTCCATCTTTGATCAAGACCCCTTTTATGATCAAGAAGACCATGATGATCCTCTTAGCCAACTTTATGCATTCCATGGTCAGGAGTTTTCCACCTCACCCATCCATGATGCACAAACATCCACTTCCCTTGATGAGACATATGCCTCCCAAGCACACATAGAAGATCAAACAAATACATTGGATCTAAGTGAACACAATGCTAATCAAGATCCTAATGATCCCCCATCACTCATTATCGACCCCATTGCAAGTCCTCCATCATATCCTATTGGTCTTTCCACCCTCATTCATGAATGTTCCTCCTTAGAACAACAAAAAACATTATTTTCTCCATTCAATAAGGAACTCGTGTCTAGTGTTCCACCTACACCTAGTCCCATTGTCCATTGCACACTCCAAAACATGAAACACGAAGGTAAAAGTCTAGAACTTCATGAACAAGGTATTTTGGAGCCCATCCATGTCAAAGTCCCTCCACGCTCTTATGGCCTTTGACCTACACCCCAAGGACAACAACCTAAATATGCTGGTATTTCCTCCATGCCTCCTAAGTTCACTTTCCATCATAAAGCCTATCATATCCCTAAAACATATGTTGCCATTCCACCTCCATCATCCTACAAATGTCAAAAGCATGCGACCATACACCTTCCACCATCAACTCTACCACCATTGCTTCCAACTCCCAATATTCCTCCATCTAATCTACCTCCACTTCTCCCAACACCTAATATCCCCATTATCCAATCCCCTTATTCCTCCATCCATAAATCCTCTAAACATCTTAATCATGACCAATCAATGCACACATTGTCTAAACATAAAGCTTCCACCCATTCCATCATACCCATGGGATTCAAAAGAAAGAATTTAAATGCCTCTACCTATAAAGTAAAAAATCCTAAGGGTTCTCATGCCTTAGGACATCAATACAAAAATTCAAAGCAAAATACATCTAAAAAGTTATATAAGCCCATACCTCCAAAAGTAAAGGCCAAAACTAAAATGGTTTGGGTACCTAATCAAAAAGAAAGCAAGTCAAATGAGGCATTCACATCACAAAAATCCCAACCATCCACTTCCATCCCACATTTTCATTCCATTCAAAAATCTAAAATTCCTAAAACCCACTTGAGCAAAATAAAAATCATAAAAATACTAAGTATATGTGGGTACCTAAAACATTTCATCCACCACCTCCTAAGCAAACATATCCATTGCTTCCTACACCCCATTCACATCAAAAACTTCAACGTTTATCACAGTGTGTGCAACCATTGGTCATGATTCCCTTCCATTTCACAACAATTCCACATACCTCCATCTCCACACCCTTCACTCATTATCCTACATATCTCCCCCAGCATCTTCCTATGGTCCATGCTTTTGGCTAAGCCTCCCCATTCATCTTTTTCATAAGTCCCATATAATACCTATCATCTTCCCTACATAATCAATATCATAATCCATTATTGTCCTCCATCATCCACATCATAATCCATCATCTACCTACTCCATCTCCCTTTCATGTCATCCCTTACCAACATCTATGAGCATAATGACATTTGACATGGTCCATGCAATGACATCTATCTAGTGGGACTACCAAATTTCATGCAACTAGACACTTGAGTCCCTCCTATCCATATTCCCCTTCTCCTATCCAAAAAACAAAAAACAAAAAAAAAATGAAAAAATGAAAAAAAAAAAAAGTAAAGAGAAATCCCTTCGTCCAACGATGAAAACCTGGTAAACAGGCGCCTTGGATAAGTACCATGATGAAAACCTAGCAAATAGGCGTCATGTGTAGGTTTATCTTCTATGTCACTTACACTTGGGGGCACAATGTCTTATCTATTCAACCTATCATTTTTATATCATATCATTTCCATCCTACCTACCATCTTTAGCCATCATACATACCTATCATATTGAGTCCATTCATCCACCCTTATCCTTTTGATCTTGATGAAGAAATAGGGGAAAAATGTTGAAACATGTCTTGGGTATCTCTTGACATACCTCATCCTTCCAAACAATCATATCATTATCCTATTGTCATAAGTTTTGTCATGAAAAATCCTAAGTCTTGTACCTAGAATGGGGCATGTTATTCCTATGCGACATAGTCTTTGGAGATCACATCCTTGCTCTCTTATGATGCATACATCCATACCATCCATCCATCTATCATGAGCATTTTATCCCTTATCCCATCACCCACCCTTGCACCTAGACTTGGTTTTCCCCTTGTCATTGGTATCTAGCACAAAGGCTACTCAAATTTTGACAACTCAAAACATCAAAATCCAAAAAATTCAAAAAATATCAAAATCCAAAAATCAAAACATCAAAATCCAAAAAATCAAAAGTCCCTAAAAATCTAAAAATTCAAAAGTCCTAAAAATCCAAAAATTAGAAAAGTCCTAAAAAATCTTAAAAATCAAAAGTCCTAAAAAATGGTTACCTTGGTGAAAACCTAGCAAGCGGCATCTTGGTAGCGATAAAAAACGTCATAGGGTGAAAACCTGGCAACAAACAGTCTATTGACAAGAAAAATGCAATAAAAACAAATAGTGAAAATCTGGCGAACAGACGCTATTTGTAACTCTCCATCTATTAGTTCATGTTCTGCACTTAACTTTTCAGCATTCTTTTCATGCATCTTTTTCATCATCCTAGGGCCACACTAGCACCATGCTATCATCATTTTCCTCGAGCGATAATGTCTTACCATGGCTTGATTATTGTACATATTTATCTTAGCAAGTTGTATCAATACCGAGGGCAAAAAATACTGGAGGCAACTAACTTTCAGATTTTACCAAAACAGTGAAACAATAACATTGAAACAAAATTACGCGAACAAAACAACCAAATCAAACTAAAACATCCAATCATTGATCCATATCACAATAGATTTCAATTGCATACCTTATCATGACTCATATCTGGATGATCTATAATCTAAATAATGTTTGGAATCCCAGTATTTCATTTTTGAATAATGGTTGATTAATTTTCGATATCATTTCTCTGGAGCACACTCGATGATGTACTGAACTAGAGTGGCAAGGAAAGAGGATGATTTTTCTGTCTGCTGTCTGGAGGTTAATCATTTATCTATTGCAAATATGTCGCAAGACGTGATGATTTATCATTGATGATAGTTCCAAATTTGCATCAGATGGTGGTTAGTCTTTGTCTATTTATGCAAGAAATGCTCAGGTCATCTCGATTCAATTATACCTAGGTGCTTGTGTTCACTTGCTATATCAAAAATCATGAAAGTTGTACTCAGGTCATCATTGGTGCTAATTTCTCCTCTGATGCTTGTACATACTTCCAACATTTTCAAACACTCTATGATGATTTAAGCAGGCTAGCCAAAAAGCTCAACAAAATGGTCAGTTTCATTTAGTTGCATTTCATTTTAGGTCATTGTACATAACTGCATATTGGATTTGCATCAAGAGTTTTGAAAGGCCAATCGTTGTCATGTTTCTTTGGACTATTTGTAGAGGACAATGTGGACGTTTGGTTCATTATCATTATGATTCATTGCATTATCATTCATTTCCTTTATATCATACATTTCATCATTTCATTCATCATTGCATTCATATTAGTTTCATTGACATTTCATCATTGCATTCATTATCATTCATATTAGTTTTATCATTTCATCATTTCATTCATTATCATTCATATTATTTTCATTGACATTTCATCATTGCATTCATTATCATTCATATTAGTTTTATCATTTCATCATTTCATTCATTATCATTCATATTAGTTTTACCATTATCATCATTTCATTCATTTTATTCATTTTCGTTATCATTATCATTTAATTATTTCATTATCATCATCATTTTATCATTGCATTTCATTATCATTAGCATTCATATTATTATCATTCATTTCATATCATTATCATCTTATCATTACATTATTATTATCATTTTAATCATTTCATTATCATCATCATTTTATCAGAATGTAGTCAACCATCTACTATTTGCTTTCTATCGCAGAAAGCAAATTTATCAAGCACTTTATCAATCATTTACTCTTTATTTTTCTATTTTCGGGAAGCAAAGTTATCAGTTAATCATCATCATTTCATCATTTCCATCAAAAGGGGCATCATTTCAACAGGGGCATCTTTTTTTTTTCACCCATTATCAGGAGCTAAATCATTGAATCACCAACAGAATATCATTATTTAATCTCGATTGTTTATCACATTTTTGGACTTCATCCGTGATTTACTTCCCAAGGGGGCATCATCAGCAGCAACATCAATATCAAAAACATATCAAGGGAAAAAATTTATTTTCTTTGAAGCAGTGTGTTTTACACATCACTTCAAAGAGGGGCAAAATGTATACATCTAAAAATGGTCATGATTAAGCTTGTTAATTAATTAAATATAAATTATTTAATTAATCTCCTAAAGTCATCTACATATAAATAAATTTAACTATTTATTTATATTGTTCATTCTTTTAATTCTTCTACCTTAATTAAATAATGAACTTTATTTAATTATTGACATCGCCCATTTTCCTCTTAATTGAATTAAATAATTTTTTATAATTTATTTATATTGATTATCATATTATTCTAAATTTGAATATTTGAAATTCAAATATGGAATATTCTCTTCATCTTCTCCCACCCACAAATAATTAAATATTTTTTAATTACACTCTAAATTCACTTCTAAAACATAATTAAATATAATTTATTTAATTATGTGAGTTTCTAAATCAATCTAAAACATAATTAAATATAATTTATTTAATTATGTGAGTTTCTAAACCCATCTAAAACATAATTAAATATGATTTATTTAATTATGCAACTTTCTATATCCGTCTTCACTTACAAATTAAATAAATTTATTTTATTTAATTTTAACTCATTCTTAACTCACTCTTCGAAATGGAAATTTCCCTTCGGATCTCAATGACGAAATTGAAGGAAAAGGGAAACCTTCTATCTCCCTCTCCACTTTCAAAAATCTTCCACCGTCCATTCAAATAAGTTTAATCCGGGCCGTTAATCGAATCAGCCAATTGAATTCATTCGAAAACTCTATAAAAGCCGGTGCAAATCCAAGTTTTGGTTACACTACGCATACCTACTTACACACTACGCACGCATACACCTACGCCTACCTACACATTCATACGCATTTACATACTTACAATCAATTTATGCAAATCATATCATTTTCAGCATCACAGCCATACTTTCGTTTTAGCATAGCTTTTGCATTTAGCATAGTGTGCACTTTAAAATCTCGTTCTTTAACTATCATTTTGTTAAACTTGATTTGCTGATTTGAGAGCCATTTGGAAACCAACAAAACGCTGAAGTTAGAGGAAGATAAAATAACTTCGGGGAAGTTACTGTCACAGTTTGCTCATTCCATTTATTTTTCAGCTTTCTTGATTTAATGTTTTATTAATATGTGTTTGATTTTCATTTAAATTGATCCAATATTTCACACACACAATTATATTATTAAAAATATTAAATAATAAATTTGACAAATATTATCACAATTATTGAAACATAATCAACTATACAATCCTCTTCCCTAATTCAAATTTCTTAAATATATATTACTATAATTTTTTTTTAAAATCTACAACCTCGATCATGAACCAAAAATCTATTGCTCTGCCTCTTTCAAAATCTATACGCTTAAGAAGCAAATTTTAGAGCTCATGGCAGGCTAACAATATCAAAGCTAAAAAAATCAACCAGCTCCAGCTTGAATATTATATATCAATAGATCAGATTTTAAGAAACTTATCTATTTATATCAATAGAATTATGCTGCTCTTCAAAATGATAAAATATAATTAGACGGATGCCTTCTATCTTAGACCGATTATTTAATAAAACTGTAAACATTTCAAAGAGTGTATATAAATTTACTACAATTATACGAACATAGAAATGTAAAACAATATCTATTAGACTTTTCAAAAATCTGTTCTAATTAATGCCCATTAACAGCCTAATTGCCCAAGGCTAAGAACAACACTTACTCACACTATTATCATGTGATTACAAAGCTATTTGCACAATGTTCCTGCTTTGTCATGATGCCCAGCTTTAACGTTTTCTTGTAACGGACGAGCAGAGCATAGTGAAACCCTAAATGGAAATACAACCTCCAATACAAGTAGCCCAAAGCGGAACACATTGGCTTATGAATTAAAAGAGCCAGAGAAGGAGATTCAAACACATTTAAATTAAAGTTTCCCATTGTTTTAGAATTTTTTTTTGTAGATGTTCACATAATCTTTAAGTTCCGAAAACAGAACAGTAACTGTGTAATAACAGAAAAGGCTAGCTGTAGTTTATTACAAACGAAAATGTTAAATCCAGAAACTGACAGTGTCTTAAAAAGTGGAGGCGGCGCCACGTGCCAGATAAGACGGTCAAATTTAGACTGCGCAGCACTGTACAACACTTGCACACGGGCTCCATATGTGGTGTTGAGGAAAACAGAACATAAATGAAATATTTACAAAGACAAAAGAATGGAGCAACAATAACAATTACTTATTATTAGAATTCAATAATATGGCTACAAATTTAACTTTTTTATTTTGACACTTTTATAAGCCGGGGTAGCGAGGAGTGGAAGCAGGGGGAATAAAATCATGTGTTCCCCTGGTTTTCCTTCTATTTTTTGCTGCAACACACCAGGCTATATTCACAAAACCCCAAAAGGAGAAGTGATACATGTAATTTAAGGGCCACTGCAGCTTTACCCTTCATCACCAAGTATTAAGAATTCATAGTCTCAATGGTATAAATTCATCCATTCTCGTGTACAAACCAGTGGCAGAAGACATCAAAGTGGGAATGGACATTTATTGGGCAAATAAACGGACGTGTTGCATCTGACGAAAGTGTTGCTGAGCAGCTACGAATGATGCCACTTCCTTTGGCTGTGAATTTTCTTTGCTCTTCACACTCCTGAAAAGAAATTTTATACCTGGAATCCTAAACAGACCACTTTTGCTCCGATTTTGGGACTTCTTATCACAACTTTTGGGCGAATCAGAGGCATGATGAACTTGCTTATTGAAACCCATCTTGTGTGAAGAATTCTTGATTGATCAGAATGCTCAAGCTCTGTGTTGCAACAGATTGTCAAATAATCGGTGGTAGTGGTTGGATGAGGTGTTAGGCAAGGATGTGAGGTATTTATAAGCTTTAATGTAATTTCATTTCTTGGTGTGCACAGTCAAGTTATTATTTTTGCGCACATGCGATCTCATTTCCTCCCCTCCTCAGAGAATTTGACTTGACTGAATTTCATCTGACTTTCAGTTTCCGAAAACGTGTAAATTGACTTGACGGTATGCCAATTTCTATCAACTGCAACGTGGGGTCAGAATGGGCAAGGCAGAGTAATCCATTATCAATTGTTTTTGGGCGCCCAACGAGAATTCCTAGAAACTTCTGCAGAGATGCAGGCCGTGATCGTTCATGTTAACGGTTAATCGGGAAGCTTCTTTAGGTTTCTCTTTTAACTCCTATATTTAAAAGTTTGGTTTAATTTAGAACAAAACAATGATCATTTGAAGTGTTAGCAAATGAGAAAAGGGGTGACCAGTTGTGATGTAACTTTGGTGGTTGTAGAGGTGTATTTATGTATTTTTGTTGAAATATATGATTAAAAATTTAAGAAAATTGTATCTTTATAATTTATATATGATTATATATATAATAAGATATGTTTTCTTATTTGAAAGATAGATTTAAATATATAATTATCATAAACATGTATTTGAACTATTAAAATTAAGTTTTGATGATGATTCTTTGGTATAGTTTAGTGTTGGTGGTCTATTAGATCACCATATTAAATATTTCTAAATAAAAAGCTTGAAAAATAATTTATCTCTTAATTTAAAATTTACATTCTAAAAGAAAATAAATATTATATTTTATCTTCTTATTAAGTTGTCTCATGTATATCAAACTCAAACACAAAGAATCTTTATTTTCTATCAACATTTGCCATAATATACAAATAAAAGTTCTCTTAAAATCATCTCAAAAATACTTTCTAACATCTCTGCTTTAGGTGATCCCCACTATATAATTCCTCTGCCTCATTGTCTAGATGTTGATCTTCCTATTTTTTAGGGACATGGTGGTTCTAGAGTTCTTTCTCAAGAGGCTTTTTAGAATGTTCTTAGCAATGATGAGATTCCTATTGCTCCTTATTCTATTTCTCTCACCATTCCTGATGTGTGGATTGATAGAGCTATGGTTGGTCTGTAAGTTACCCTTATTGGTAGAATTTTTGTGCTTTAGACCAAATATTGTTGTTCTTTACAGGTGGGATTCTAAGCTTTGGGAAGCTCCTGGTCTTCGCATTATGGCCTTGATGAATGGGTTTTTTCTTTTTTCCTTTCATTCCTTGGATGACTAAACTTGTATTTGTCACGAAGGCCCCTGGCTTTTTGGTAATGCATTTTTTTTCCTTCAAAGTTGGTGTGATGGATTTAACATTACAGAGCTTAAATTGCAGCCTATTTGGTTGTGTCTCCCTTAGCTCCCTTTGGAATTTTGGGATGAAGATATTCTTTAGGATATTGCTAATGTTGGTAATTTTATTACCTTAGATAAGGTCACTAAAAATAGATCCAACTTTCTCTTTGCAAGATTTCATGCCATACTTTCAAGTCTGGTTGTATGTTGCCCAAAAGTGTGAACCTCTACTCTAAGCTTGGGTCTTGGGAGAAAGAACTCCATTATGAAATTTCTCGGTTGCATTAGCCTATTGCTTAGGACTAGCCTCATCATGATAATGAATTAAATACTTCGTTGAATACCCACAATGGTGAAAGTTTTATTCATTCTACTATGATTTTAGCCTCCCATGGAATTGTTGGTAAAGGTCCTACATTAGGGATAAAAAGGAAGATGGATGGTGGGATTGGTACTCCTTCTACTAAGTTGCCTCCCACAATTGTTAGTAAAGAAAAGTTTTTTGCTAAGATTGTCGGGTTGGATGGTGCTTCCCACCCAATGCCTACTCTAAATTCTTTATTGAACTTTGGATTCAAACCTCCTTGCTTGGATTTGGTTGGTTTTGGGTCCTTCCAAAACCTCTTCCTAGTTTTGGGCTCCAGTCAAAAGCTTTGTTGATCCTATTGTTCTCCTTGTCATTTTTTCCTTGTTCACCTCTAGTGATTTGTTTTCCTTTTTTCCTTTATGGTAGTTTTGTAATGGGTACGATCCCTTCCTACATTTACCTTAATCAAAACATATTATTTGATTCCAGATATATTATCATGGAATAATTATAAAATAATATATACTCTTAAAATTATTAAAAAATTTAAACACAACTTTACAAACCCCTAACAACCCATTATAAAAAAAGCGCAGACCTCATCCAACATAGTTTACCCTTGTTTCATAGAGACTAGATATTCTCATTTCAAATTATGAACTTGGTCATCCTAATGTTGAATATCCTTGCAAAACTCTATTTTTATTCTAAGTGGGAAAATATGTTAAGATTGACATTTGAATTAATGATATATAAATTATAATACTATTCCATAATGTAGTTTCAGATTGTTTTGTTTTCATTAACAAATAATTTAATTTTGATGCATTAGATGCCATCTAAGTTGACTTAACTACTTATATGAAACTATATTAATGATCATATAACTTAATTAAGAGTTAAGGTAGCCACAAGTTGACTACTCATAACCCTACATTCACACTTTAAATTAAAGATGTCATAGTAATATAAATTTCACATTCTTGTCTTGTTCATTTAATTATTAGGGAGGCATAAATCTTGATATATTGGGTTGGGAGAAAGATATATTTTGGAATTATTCTCGAATACATGCAACTTCCATTTCTAACTATTCATTCATTATAGACTTGATGCTAGTCATTTCTTCTTGTGCACATTGTGCATACTTTGATATTCCACCTAGCTCACTTTGTCATCCAATAAATAAATAGTTACACCTAATCAAAACTCCAAGTTTATAGATCATCTTTTTTATAAATCTTTCTTAGAGTATAGGAATTCTTGCCCCTACCTCTATTTTATGGTCCTACCATGTTGGGGCTTGATATTTTAAAAAGTTGTTAACTAAAACTTAATTAAATGATTTAAAAAATATTGACCACAAAACCAAAATTTTAAATTATAATCTCCTAATATTTTACCAACCTTTCCAAATTGTAATCAAATATAAAAAATTCTAAAAAATGTAGCTCCTAAGAGAAACTTTATAAAAATCCCTAAAATTATGATGACTTAGTCAAAATGATTGAAAATAACTTAAAATTATTACCATATGTAAGCAGATTAAGATATCCTTGTTCAACCTTTAAGAATTGCAAAAATATGATATTTTGTAGCCCTATTAGCAAATTTAGTGGAAACACTAATATCATAGTAATTCCCTCAAATATAGACTCCAAACAACCTTAAATCTATCACATCACCCATAGTCAATAATTAGGAGTATAATAAAATAAAATAAAATAAGAAAAACGAAAGAGAGTATGGTTATGAAATTTTCGCCAAAGGCCTTACACAAGAAAAGAACAAAAATTAATAGTGTTTTTTCCTCTTTTCTACAATAGGGAGACAACTTGTAATGAATGAGTATGGCGTAGGAGAGGGAAAGAGGCATCCATGCCATTAATATGACGTGGTGACCCTTTTCTTGAGGTGGACAATGGTAGGTAGTATAGAAAATAGGCACATTAAGTAGACCTCTACCAATGACCTCCATACATCTACAACAAGGGCTCATTTTGGGGCAAAAAATCCTTTAGAATGTGAGTTAGCAAAGGAAAAATCGAGAGAAATGTAGAGAATGGTATGATGGAGAGAGGACATATAGAAAAAAAAAAGTGAGTAGAGAGGAAAATAAAATCACATGAGGGAAAGAATAAAGGGAAAAACATGTGGAGAATATAGTAATTTTATGTAGGAGAGAAGAAAACAAAGTCTAAGGAAAGATAAAGGTAGAGGGAAGGCATTAATAGATGCAAATGAGGTTGAGGTGATTTTGGGGAAATTTCAAGGTAGGCAAACCATTAAAATGTGAGTAGGAGTAGTCTTAATAGGATAAAACATCATATACTATGACTTTCTTAAAAATCATGTCTATGTAAAAGTTTCTTTAATAGGTTATTGGAAATGAACCCTTCGTTGGTCAAGGTAATCGTTCAATAGGTTATTAATGTTTGATGTTATAATTGCAAGGGCCAATTCCTATCACCATAGCCTTCACAAAAAAACTCATGCAAGAAGATTTCTATGCACAAACTATCTCTTGAATGATTTCAAATTGTGTTTGATTCTCTTTGTAGCTAATAGTTTGTGAATAAGATTTGAAGTCCATGCTTACTATCAATACTATTAATACTATTAACCAAAAATTTGAGGGGAGGGTATCATAATTATATTTGAATGTGACCTAATAGTAAATTATATTTGAAAAAAGGGGGATTATATCATTAATAGCCATTGACGGGTATGATAGAGTTGTAGGAATCCATGAGTACTAAGTTGTGATAAATAGGAGCTAGTAGGGTATCTTGTAGTTATTGGAAAATTGTATCACTCGTAATTATTAATTAGATGAGGGTTTTTATTAGGAAATCCAAATGTATGTTCCTAGAGAGAGACCTTGTGACCTGATAACTACATTTGACTTCTATCATTTTTGGAAGCAGGTACATAGGTAGTCCTTGGGAAAAAGATTCCCTTGTGACCTCAATTTCATAGGGGAAGGTTTAGGGTGGATAAATCCAAGGTTTTTGGTTATTCCTAACTTGTTAGACCTTTATTGTTTAGTAGGCTTCATTTTAAGGCTGAAATGGGTATTAGATGCTTATGAATGTGTTAAGAAAACCTAATAACTTGTATTTAATGCATAATGTGCTTCCTAATAGTAATTTGAATTAAGTGAATGGATTTGACTATTTTATAGTGAATATTCGTTAATGTGTACATGTAGTAGAGGTCATCTCATGTTGGTTCAATGTGAATCTTATGTGTTTATGAAATTCAAATCAAGATAGGTCTAAGAATCTATGTAAGGATCCTAAATCAATTGATTGTGATATAATTATCCAAGTCCACTTGACCAATACTGTGAATCTTGTTGTGCATGACCCCCACAAGTGTGAACCTCTAAGGTATTTGAGCAATGGTAAGAAGTCATTAGATCATGCAAATGATTCATATTTTGGCTACTACAAGGGATTAGATATCATTCACTTATTCATGAAGGTGAAGGTTCTGAAGGGCTACCTTAGTTATGATATGAGAATGATTGTGTGGGTAGTTACCCTATTGTGCGGATAATGGTAACTAGGATAACCATTGTATCAGGAGGGTTCATTGGTAGTCACCTATAACATGAGGGTGATCGATGTTAGGTACTACTTGGGTTGTGAAAAAGATACCTAAAAATATCACTAAGGTTAAAGGATGCAATATGTCGAAAGATACTTCTTAGGTGGATATACTTGTTTCCAATAGTGGCCTATAGGTGATTGAAGTTGGAATCCATTAGGCTAGATAGGTTCACTAATTGTGGAAATCTCACTTGTTCCTATAAGGCCCTTGGGATGGAGGGTGGACTCCCAATGTAGTATGAGATACATGGAGTCCTCTTCCCAATGGTCTAATGGTATACTTGACTCTATTAGGATTGAGGGAAAACCCCCAATGTAGTATAAGATACACTGATTTCTCTTCCCAGTTACATGATGGTATTGAAGACCAAGGAAAAGGATGGGACCAACAATGTGGTTTGCAATGCATTGCCATTCCTTTTTTTGTCTAGAATGCAATATGGATAGGTATTAGTCTCCCACTATTTATATGCTAATCCATAATTGTGTATTTGTGTAAATGGCCTTGGGTTTTGTGCACATTGTTATTGATACCCTTGCTAGTGATGACATCAAGTAGTATGGGCTACTTAATTATCGTCACAAATGGTGGTGGATTGGGAAAAGGATGAGATCTACAATGTAGTATGGGATGCACTGATATTCTTCTTCCAAGTAAAATTTTCTTATAGGTTCATGCGATTGTGAATCAATTAGTGAGATGATGCATATATTAGGTTACATCTATTTCAAATATATTAGTTTTTCTTTATGTGAACATGTGATGTGGATCATCACATTAGATATATCTGATGTATGCTTGAGCTAATCAATGTTCTACTTGTGATGTAAAAATGAGTTAGTTGCCATTGTACTTGTGATGTGCAAATGAGTTAGCCACTATTCTACTTATGATGTTTATATGAGCTAGTAATTGTTGTACTTATGATGTGTGTATGAGTTAATCACTAATATAGTTTTGATGTGTATGAGCTATTTGTCTAGTGTATATGTGATGTATGTTCAAGATAGTCACTATGCATGATCTTTAAATTGTGAAATAATATGACCTTTGTGTGAAATTGTGGATGTTTATGCAATAATGAATAGTACTGATTGGTATGGAACCAACATTTGATGAAAAATTATTATCATACTATTATAATTGGACTAAGCTAGTATTGTATGCTTAATTAGTAGCTATGAGTTAAAAGTGAGATTAGAGATCTCATATAATAAGAGAGAATGAAATCCCTCTAACATTGATGTACAAACTACAAATCTCTAATTTTCCAAAGGGGATATGTAGGAAAGGTCATCATGAATGAACCCTCAAGGTCTAGTTCTGGGTCTAGGAAAGACCCTGACTACATGAGAACTTAACACTTTCAAGTCTAAGCATATAAGTAGTTTTAGTGTCAAAAAATATCGTTGGGGACATTTTCACACTTGTTTGGGCCCTCCTTGTAGATTTAGGCTTAATATTCCCTCGATTTAGTGCTGTAATGTGGATAACACATTCAAATTAGGTTTTTGGCCCTTGTGAACTAATGGATCTTAATGGTACCTTGCTCAAGTGTTGTAACCCACTTTCACACTTTTCTAGGGTTTTATCAAATAAATAAGCATAATGAACCTACTTTTAATCAACCTTAATATTTTCTTATTTGGAGTGTTGTAAAGTGTTGTTACAAACTTTCACACTTCTCTAGGTTTTCCATTAATAATTGGGCTTTCTTATGCTTTAATTGGTCCTATTTTGCATCCACAAGCCTCACTTAATGCATCTTTTTGAGGATAATCCTAACACCAATCATTTCCCAATAGTAATTCATGTGTTCCTAGCTTGTGTGGCCCAGATTTAGTGTCTGGGACTCATTCACCACCTTGGGTGAATGAGTCCCACCTATATCTTTTGGGCCTAAACTAGTTTTCACACATTTCTAAGCACTTGATTTTCCCATACATTATGCTTGATGGGTCTCATTCATCACCTTGGATGAATGAGTCTCGTGTGGCCAAAAATAAAATTTAATTCAAAATTTTTGTGGTATTTTATTCTCCTAGATTTGATGTCGGCTTGTAGTGTTGTAATTTTGAGAATTCTTGCATAATTGAGTATAAATACAAGGTTCTTTCATACATATTCTCACCTAGCATTCAAGAGAGTTCACAAGAACATTTGAGCATTCACAAGAGAATTCAAGAGCATTCAAGGGAATATTATCAAGAATTTTAGAGCAACATTCTTGAGTGTCAATCATCATGCCAAGGATTTCATATATCATGTTTGTTAAATTGTGCTAACAATTGTGATGTAGAGTTTATGATTCAAGGAAGTGTTTCAAGCAAGATCAACATCATTCAAGTAAGAGTGAAGAACCACATCCATTGCATCCATTTCAATCATATTTGTGGCACCTTATTGCTAGGGTTTGATGAGTTGCAACATTGTCTTTTGTTCATTCATCATTCTTCATTCATATTTATTTTCATTTTAATGATTGATTTCCAACAAGGGGTTTGACCAAGGTAAACCCCTTCCACTAACCTAACAAAATTTTTCCCTCTCCTTTGTGTGTGATTTATAGGTTTAGGTTGCATATTTCATAAGGAGCAAGATTGGAGAAATTTTTTCAAGTGATCAAAGTTGTCATCAAACCTTGGAGAACCTTGGACATCATCTATAGGTTGCCAACTGAAGATTAATCTATCTAAAAATCAGTTAAGAAGAATAGAGCAGAACAAGCAGAGTAGAATCAACTTTAAAAGTTGTAGAAAATCCCAACTAGGCTTATTCACCACTTCTGGTGAATAAGTCTCAATTCTAGTACATTTCCAAGATCTTGTAGATTTGGATGCCCTTTTCACAAATTTTTGTTCCTACACATTTTCCTAGAAACTGGATTGATTTGTCCAGCTTTGCAATGTTGGCGAGAGACACTACACAAATCATCTAGTGTTGTCATTGATGACAACCCTAGTTAGTAATCCTATCTGCACTTCAATATTTTCCTGTACTAGAAGTTAGATTGAAGATATGTGTTAAACTGTCTAAGGTAAAACAGAGCATCTAACATAATTGTGTACATCAATTCATATGCAAATTTTTGTTATCATTTTGAGTTTTGGATCTCAGGGAAGGTATTTTGATGTATGAACTATCTTATCTTTGAATCATTGAGACTTGTATTGATTGGTGTGCAAGTTAGAAGATCCGGTTTGATGATTTTCAGTCTAATAGTGCGAAAAGGATGACTTGGTGAGTGTAGCGTATTGCGGATATTCAAAGAATAATTCTTGAAGGTGTTTCATGTTCAAGGATATTATTTTGGGTCCTCACTATGTTTTTGCTGACATTGTATGATTCACATTAATAATTGTCTATGGATTGAGCCGACATTTTGTACATGTTTTATATTTTGTTGAAGTCGACATATGGTTGATGTAATCTCTTGTTGTGTATATATATAAGTGATTACTCATATCATTTTGAGGTGTGTTGCAAAATTCAGAAGGACTATAGATCAATTGTGCGTAGTTTCACTTGAGCAGAAAAAGATTGGTGATTTGAATTAAGGCAAACAAAGTTTCAAGAGAAAAATTAGACAAAGTGTGAAGAATGTTGTAAATGTGCTTAACCAGAACTATACTCAGGCATTAGCAGATGCTAATTTCATAGTTCATCCACTCCAGTTGTCTATCTATGATTCTTATTTTGGGCAGCAAGCCTTTTTGTATTTGAGTAGTGAGCTTTAGGTAGTGTGCTTGAATGCATGTGCATTCCCCATTTGTAAGCACTTATTTTGAGTATACTCATATTGTGGATTGACCTCCACCGTGGTTTTTCCCCTAATAGGGTTTCCATGTAAAAAATCCTTGTTTTATGGTGTTGTGGTTTATTGCTTTGTGTTCTTGCATCGTTCTTTTGGTTCAATGCTATAAGTGGTTTAAGGATCAAGTTAATAAAGTTAACTTTTGTAGAACATTGATTCACCCCCCCTCTTAGTGTTCCTTGATTCCAACAATCGGTATCAAAGCCTAGTTCCTCGGAAGAAGTTTAATAGCTTGGGAAAGATCCGGGAAGGTAATTCAATTGATTTTGAGAATCTTCAATAACAACTTTTGGTGGCACTAGATGATCTTGATTAGTCCAAATTTGAAGTCCGAGAATTGCAAGCAAACCTCATGAATTCTGAGAAATCCATTCGATCATTGAAAGACCAAATCAACAAGTCCAAGGAAAAGAGAAAGGATCTTTGTGATCAACTCAAGCAGAAAGAAAGTAAAAGTAGGGAAGATGAACACCTGAGTCAAGCCTTGAAGGAAAAGACAGAAGAATGTGAAAAGCTTACTAGAGAAAATGTTGTCCTAAAGCATGAGATGAAATCTATTGTGATGAGGATGACCAAGGAGATTGAAGACAAAAAGAAGAATGAAGAGAATCTTACTTAGTCCTTGAAAGAAAAATCTAAAGAATGCAGCAGAATCAGTGATCGATTCAATCAATTGGAGCTTGAATTGCAACAATCTAGAAACAATGAAGAAGATCTTGAAAGATAGATTGTTACTCTCAAAGATGAACTTGCTATTGCAAATGAATACAAGGAGAAGTTCAATATTAGCTCAGTTAAGCTTGATGAACTGATTCAAAGTTAGAGGATTGGAAGTGACAAGCGAGGTCTTGGATATGAGAAAGGAGAAAGCTCTAGATTTGGTCAAAGGAATTTCAGGTCAGGAAATTAGATGAACAAAGCTAGAAGGTATCCGGTAAGACAGCCCAATGCCCAAAAGTTCAATGGATACTATTTTTTTTGCAATAAATTTGGTCATATGGTTGCTCAATGGAGAAGTTGAATGAACCTAAGTGGTCCATCATTCTCCAATTAGTGTTTCAATTGCAATAAGTATGGTCATAAGTCAATTGAATGCAAAAATATGACAAACAACTCTTTCAATAGAAATGTCAGATGTTATGCCTGCAATAGATTTGGCCATATTGCTAACCAGTGTAGATCAAGAGAAAATCAATGGAATAACTGGTCTAGATAGAGGAATGTAGTGTGCTATAATTATAACAAACCCAATCACATTACAAGATTCTGTAGAAGCAAGAAGGGTCCGGTAAACAAAGGGAAAAAGAAAAGTTACTACATATGAGATCAGAAAGCAAATGGAGAAGACATGGGAGAAGAAGACTTCTTTTGATGCAGGAAATGATTCCACACAAGTATCTGGTATAAATAATTCCTCTGGAAATTAGTTTGAGGCCTTTGGCCTAGGGGTAGCTCTCATGAAAATATTTTACCCCCCTTGTCAGTAGTTGATATTAGAATGTGGAAAATTTCCACAGTTGCATTGATGATCTACAAATATTTTGGGATCTCTTGTGGAGGAAACTTATGCAAAATTGAAGGTTCGCAAAAGAATTCTCTTTCACAGACTATGAAAATAGGGTATCCAAAAGACCTAGGGAAAAAACATTTATTGCAATAAAAATTTAGGTGTGTGAATGATAAAAAGGTTACTTTTATTCCTCATTCATCACATTGCATTTTAAGAAGAAGTTTGGAGAGCTCTGCAGTGAATTTTGGCATGAAACAAGTCTAAAGGTGATTCAGCGATCAAACCCTAATCTGGCGAAAGGTATTTATTTACAAACCTTGTGAATTTTAAATTTCTGGAAATGGTTGCTCTGTTGCTTGTAGATATTAAGGATAGGCCCCACCCAAAATTCAAATGGCACCCATTCAAATCTATTGAGACATAACCATTAGTTGCATTTTCTTCCATTTTGTATAGTGTTTTGCATATTAAAGATATTAGGGCATACATTCATGCAAATATTGAGGAGTTAGGAAGCTCCCACTTGTTAAATTTGTATACAAATCACATTGTGGGAGAAGATATCTATGTGAGGCCTAAATTTAATACTTTGGAGGAGAAGAAGTTCACACAAATTGTGAAGTTTCTTGTGTTTGACAAAAATGAATGGGTTCGGTACATATTGAGTTGAGTGCATGTTGTGTTTATGTGGTTAAGTCAACCTTTCAAGATCACAAAGGAAGCTATAAGGATTGTTACTAGTCTGAATTCATCTGATGGGTTGCTGACATTAAAATCTATGAAGAACCAAATAGTCACTGAGGCAACCAGTCTAGTTTTTGACAAAAGAGCCATGACAATTAATGACATCATTGAAGTGGATGTAAGATTTTCTTCTATGGTCATTGGATATAAAATCTATCACTCCAACTGGGATAACTCTGTATCTAGTACTACAATCTATGTAGCTTATCAAATGGTCAAGGAAAATACAAAATATGACTTATGTGAGTTACTCCGGAGCTAGCTAATTGAAAATCTTGGAAAAATCAAGAAGGATAAGAAGAATTCTTTCAAGTATGGAAATATGTTGTTATGTCTATTCTTCTACTTCATGAATGAAGTTCTGAGAGTTGGAAAAGTGCAATGGAAAGGTGATAAATTGGTAGTTGTTCAAATCAAAGACATCTTGTGTAGAATTGGTGACAACAAAGCAAGGAAAACTGTTATCTGGGGTTACTTCAAAAGTTTTCAGAGTGAAATGCAAGCTAGGGAAAGGATTCCTACATCTATTGTGGAAAAATATAAGGAAATTATTTGCTTCATGGTTGACATTGATCAGTGTTTGGTGGAAGCAGTTGAACCTAGAATAGTTTGGATAATGCCTATGGGATATGAGGTTGAAGAACACATTTTGGAGTTGTATTCCCAACACTTGTTGAGTAAACCTTGGGATCTGACAGAAGAAAGGTTTGGTACATTTGAAGAGAAGGATATGCAAATGCATGAACAATTGGAGAAGCCTATGATAGTCTAGAAGGTGAGAAAGGAAACTTGTTGAAGCTTTTGCAAAAAGCATGGGCATATCAGCTGAAGCAATGAGGGAAGCTAGGAGGAAAAGAGAACAAGCTAAAGAAGGAGAGCCTGCTAGAACTGAGTCAGCTAGTCTAGCAACATCCTCTTCCAGATCTAGATCTATAAGGAGCTCTGCACTCTCATCTAGTCCTACAAAGAAATCAAGCCCAGTAAAAGCTCAAATCAAGACATCTGGGAGAGAAGGCAAGAGGAAGAAGGATAAAAGAACAAGAGTCTACGTTGTAGTTGAAGATGATGAAGAGACTGAATCTGATGAAGAAGTGAGAGAAATCAAGCATAAGGGCACAAAAGCATCAAAAGTCTCTAAGTATAGGACCTTTGGTGAAGAGAAAGCAAAGAAAAAGGTGAAAACTAATAGATCGGGTATGACAGTAGAGGAAGTGGAGAAAGCTTTAATCAAGGATGGTAATCTCAATGCACCTTATGAATGGTATGACACTTTTGATAGTGTCAGTCAGAGAACTATTGAAGAAGCTACAATAAAATATTTGAATGTTTTCAATATGAATCTCATAGAAATAATGTTAGAGTTACCTAAAGGGTTATATGAAATCTTAGAAATGAGGAGGGTAAATGCAAGAACTAAAGAAGAACATATGAGAAAATGCATACTTGTTGATCTATGTCTGGTAATTTCAATAGAAGAAATGAAGAAAATACTCAATGATGCCAAAAAGGATTTTAAGAGTAAAAAAAGGATGAATAAGCTTATGATCAGACAAATTGAGGAAGTGGAAAAAGATACTAAGAAAATTCTTAAGGCGGTTTTGTTGAAGAACAGGTATAATGTTGTTTCTGAAGAAACTCATGATGAAGATGTTCCATCTGGTCTGGAAACTGAACAATGGAAAGAAGTCAAATTTGAGGACACTCAAAATCCTCTAGATATGCAAGATACTGAAATTCCTATGGAGACTGAAGCTCCTAAAGTTGATGAGATAGATATTCCCAAAGGAAGGAAAGAATCTGTGATTGAAGAAAAGAAGGATGAGGCAAAGGAGGTTGATATGGAAGCAAGAGACACTACAAAGGCAGTAAAGAATGTTTTAGAAGAACAATAGGAGGAGTTTGACCCTGAATTGGTTAAAGGTCCTATCAACTTGGTCACTCTATCTCTTATTCGGAAGTTGAAGGTAGCATCATTTGCTAAGGCTAAGGCAAGGGAGGAGTTATTGAAATCTCACATTGAGGAAAGTGAGATGCTTAGCCTTGCATTTGGTATCTTGTTGAAGATCATGCCTACATATGTCAAGGATTCATCAGATTCTCCCTCTGGTCAGCTGAAGAAGCTTATCAACTCTGTAATTACTCACTTTGAGTCTCTTGAAAAGTCAGCCGAGGATAAGGTTCAAAAAGAATTGGATGCAAAAAGGTTTAGTAGATTGAAGAGTATGATTGCTACTGATAAATATTTTTTAGCTACCTGTGTAAAGAACATTCAAGGTGCTTTATCCGAGGGTGGAAATATCTACAAGTCATGCTTATCATTGTCTAAATTCACTAAGGTCACTTAGAAGAAAATTAAGGAATATGAGAAATAGTTAGCAAATATTTCTCAAGCCTTTGATCCTCTAACTGTTTCTATGAGTAAGCAAGAAGGTCAACTCATATCCCTGCTTAACAAAATTAAAATTTTGAAGCATGAAAATGATAGAATTTTTGAAAGAGTATGTGAGCTCAGAGGATTGATTGGTCCTAAAATGGGGACAATGCTTAGTGCATTGAAGGAAGCACATGATGTTATGGCTTTTAGTGATCTAACAAATCTTGAGTCAACAGAGATGCAATCCTACCTGTTTTGTGGTCACATGACTATTTTGGAGAGTCTTAAAAAGGGTTGGGACACTAGCTTAATCCTATTGAAGAACAATTTTGCAGACATATTTCAGTCCATGTAAGTTAGAAAAGCATGCATGTACATATACAGTTTGTTCATAGTAATTTTGTTTGATTTTTGGTATGCAAATTCTCATCATTGTCATTGATGTCAAAGGGGGAGTGTGAGGCAGTGAAAAATTTCATATTCATCTCAGGGGGAGTTGTGCTTTGAAGTTTTGAGAATTGTGGTGTATTCATGCTGGTACTGATTCTGACACTTAGTCATTTTTCACTAAGTGTTGCCATCAATGCCAAAGGGGGAGATTGCTAGCAAGAGACACTGCACAAGTCATCTGGTGTTGTCATTGATGGAAACCCTAGTCAGTAATCCTATCCAAACTTCATTATTTACTCATACTGGAAGTCAGATTGAAGATATGTGTTAAAATGTCTTAGCTAAAATAGAGCATCTAACAAAATTGTGTACATTGATTCATATGCAATTTTTTGTTATTATTTTGAGTTTTGGATCTCAAGGAAGGTATTTTGATGTATGAACTATCTCATCGTTGAATCATAGAGCCTTGTATTGATTGGTGTGCAAGTTAGAAGATCTAATTTGATGATTTTTTAGTCTAGCAGTGCGAAAAGACTGACTTGATTGTTGGAAATAGGATGCCATTTAATTGCAATCCTAACATTATTTATTTCATGTATCTCCTAAGTCCTTGGAATGTGTTCATCAACACTAGGATTAGGAAGAGATTAATATTTGATGAAATAATCATGTTAATTGACATTTTTAATTAATTCTAAATGTTAGGAGTATGTGAGGGCGTCCATTTTGAGTTCCTAAATAATAGGGGCATATGGGGCACCCACATGGTAGGTGACACTCACCTTGAGTTTAGTTAACTATTCAGAGTAAGAGATAACACTTAGAACTGAATGAATGTAACAATCCTAGGAGTTAAGGTTTAATGTTTACATGCATGAAGTTCAGTTTAGTTCGGAATTAGTTTAGTTCAGTTCAGAATCGGTTTAGTTCAGTTCAATTTAGTTCAGTTTAGTTCAGTAATCTACTTCAGAGATTGAATAATAGATTAATTCTTGGTGGATTATTTTCACAAAAGGGTTTCTCCACGGTACATGCTTGTGTAATCTTTCTAATATTCTGTCTACTTCTTCTATCAACTTTTGTCTACATTCTACAAAAGGTAAAATGGATTAATCAAGATAATCACCTACAAAGAATTTGTAACAAAGGAAAAGCATATTTAGATCAACAATATTAAAGTTTTACAAAGTATTAAGCTAAGAAAACATCTCAATTTTCAACATTGATGAGTGTAGCGTGTTGCAGATATTTGAGGAATAATTCTTGTAGGTGTTTCATGTTCGAGGATATTGTTTTGGGTCCTCACTATGTTTTGGCTAACATTGTATGTTTCACATTAATGATTGTCTATGGATTGAGCTGATAGTTTTTACATGGTTTATATTTTGTTGAAGCTAACATGTGGTTGATGTAATCTTTTGTTGTAGATATATATATAAGCGATTACTCATCATTTTGAGGTGTGTTGCGATGTGATGTGAAATTTAGAAGGATTATAGATTGATTGTGTGTAGTTTTACTTGAGCAGAAAGAGATTGGTGATTTGAATTAAGGCAGACAGAGTTTCAATAGTAGAATTAGACAAAGTGTGAAGAATTTTGCAAATTTTCTTAACAAGAACTATACTCAGGCATTAGGAGATGCTAATTTCATAGTTCATCCACTCCAGTTGTCTATCCATGATTCTTCTTTTGGGAAATAAGCCTTTTTGTATTTGAGCAGTGAGCTCTAGGTAGTGTGCCTGAATGCATGTGCATTCCCCATTTGTAAACACTTATTTTGAGTATACTCATATTGTTGATTGACCTCCACTGTGGTTTTTCCCCTAATAGGGTTTCCACATAAAAAAATACTTGTGTTATGGTTTTGTGGTTGATTGCTTTGTGTTCTTGCATCTTTCTTTTGGTTCAATGCTATAAGTGGTTTAAGGATCAAGTTAATAAAGTTAAATTTTGTAGAACACTGATTCACCCCCCCTCTCAATTTTCCTTGATTCCAACAGGCGAATGAGTCCCAATCAATAGTAAAAGTAAAATTTTCAATGTTCAAGACCTCCATTTTTCCTTCTCCAATTTCCCAAGTGCACACTTTCTATTTTACAGTTTTCTATGTTGTTTTGTTTAATTTTCTAGGTCATTTTGCGTTAGTTTGCATTCAATTAGGGTTTTTCATTTCATCTTTCATTTCATTGTATTTTCCAAGTTTAGACTTGGTGGTGAACCCCTCATTAGATCACATTTGTCCCCTAGGACAACCTCTTGCAAGATCTATTTCCCTTTTGTATTGAGATCTCAAGGGTTTGTTCTTGAGTGGAAGTTAGTGAAAATTTCCCCTTTTAGGTCTAAAACCCTAAAGATGGGAGAGAATCAATTTTCCACCTTTCATTTGGTGAATCTGCATTTAGATCATAATTCTGTTTGGAGTGTATTTTCATCCTAGATTTGGCTTGCATTAACATTGCATTAGGATTTGAATTGGTTAATTTGCATTCTAGGGTTTCAAATTTTGCATTAGTGAAAGATCATTTAGCTTGCATTTTCACATCTCATTTCATTGAAAATCATTCAAATTCTGCATTTGCATCTCAAACATAGATCAAAAAACACAAAAAGCATAAAATCAAATTCTAAAATTCTTAAAAATTTCAAAAAAATCATTACTGGGAATCATTCGCCACCCTAGGTGAATTAGTGCCTCTGCATATTCTATATTGCATTTTCTAGCATTTACAATTCAGTTTTTGAGTTTCTCTTTGTTGTTATTGCTTTTCTATTTCAATTTTTAGAATTTCAGTTATAAGCATTTTATTGTTCTTAGCTTACATTGCATTTACATTCACCTTGTATTTAGTAAATTTTGTATGCATATTTAGTGTCCTATTGCTAATACTATAGTGAGAAAAAGTTTGAGACTCATGTCATCCCACGATAGCACAATCATTGTGGATTTGAGTTGTCTAGCTCTTTCACTCCTGTTACTAACATTAATACACTAGATATGGACAATACCTTTAAAAACTCTTTGCCTTCAAGTAGCATGCCAGTTGAACCAAGGAATGATAGTGTCCTACAAGAAAACATAATTCACATTCATGAGGACCTAGCACACCTACAAAATCAAGTTCAAAATGATAACATTTCAACTACAACCATACCTACTATATATAACATTCACCACATGCTTGAAAGTGAAGATGGCCTTGACCTGGTGAAAAACATAGTTCAAATTTGTGGAAAACATCTCACCTCAACCACTAGTTGTCCTTTTCCAACGAGCAATGTTACAAGTCAAGGAGGAACTCAAATTCCTCCTCCCACAAAAATTGCCTCAACACCTACCTATACCAATCCTGAAGTCACAACAAAAATTCAACAAGTTAGTTATGTGATTACTTCCCTGGGTATTCCTGCTAGCATCCCTAGTTCCTATGTGGTACCACAAGTTATATCTCCTACCACTTTACCACCTATAAGTATTCCATTCACTTTCCCTACAAACACATACACTCCTTCCCCACTTTCACTTCCATCTCATAACACAAGCAATGACCCTCTCATAGCTCAACTCTTCCAAATTGTTTCATCCCTTAAAAAAAAAAATCCACCATCAACTAAAATCAAAATGGACCACCTACATATTATGTCAAAAGCAGTCCATTGTCCTTGGTGATATTGGGAACACTAATTCCACAAGGTGTAGAGGTTCCTAGATTTGAGAAATATGGAGGGAAGGGATATCCTTCTAACCATGTTAATTCCTATACTGCCTCATGTAGTGACTTTTTCCTTGACAATAAAATATTGGCAAAGCTTTTTCCTAGGTCCTTGAAAGATACTACCTTGGAAGGGTTTTCTTCTTTACCGAACAACTCAATTCGCTCATTCAATGAGCTTGTTGAGGCATTTGTAAACCATTTCCAAGTGCATATGAATCCCAAGATGACCTTGGCTGATTTGATGAGATGTAATAAAAAAGAGGAAGAAAAGATAATTGATTTTATGTCATGCTATCAAGCACTTTATTCCTAAATTGATGTCAAGGCCCTCGACCCACACCTTCAAAAGATATTCATAGAAAATTTGCAAAGTAAAATTCAAGACAAGCTTACCATGATGAAATTACCATCCTTCATGAACTTGTGTATTACCTTCCATGATTATCAAAATTCGGTTAGTAGTTGAGATACAAAGTCCACTTCTAGCTGAATTGAGAAATCCGAGCCTACAAACCAAAACAATTCCCAATGTTTTAGGAAACAAAATGAAGGGTTTCTTCAATTTAATCCCCCTCAAAAAATAACTCAAAATGTCAATAACCAAGTAGTTGTCAAATCCATGATACCCTTTAGATATAGAGACCTAAAAAGACAATTCACTCCCTTGCCTGATACCCTTCATAACACAATGACTCAACTTTTAGAACAACAAATGATTACCTTTCCTCTTGTCAAGACACCCAACCCTAATAAGCCTTTATCCCCAAGCTTTAATTCAAATTCTTATTGCCACTATCACCAACAAAATGGACATGACACAGAACATTGCAAGCTTCTTAAACATCTAGTGCAAGACCTCATTGACTCTGGTCAACTTTCTATTGGAGGTGTTAGTGATCAAGGAAATAAGTTTGTTTCCCCTCCTAACCAAAACTTACAAATTTTCACCAACCCAATGCCAAAACATAATGTTTCATTTGTCAAAGCTAGCGACAATACAAATAATGATGTGATGAATGTTGACACATATGATGATAACAATGATTCTATTTAATATGATACTATATCACTAATTTAATCCTATAGATGAAATGGTAGGGGTGATAGACGTCATTCATCGTAAGGGATAAACTAAGATTCCTCTTGACATTGCTTTCTCCTCTAAGGATATAATTAAACATTCACCCAATGGTCCTCTCTACATAGTTGGCCATATCTAATGACAAGCCCACTATTGTGATATTAATAGATCTTTCCTATGGAGAGAATGTGACCACCAAGGAATTCTTACTTTTGCATGAACTCTATCAAGATCTATATGATAAACCAAAAGAATGGATAAATACACACAATGGTTTTGCTTTCCCTACAATAGGATTAATCATCTTACCATTGAAAATAGGACCAAAAACATTAGATGTCACATTCTCCATCATCTCATAGTCAGACCAATTTCGTGTGAGGTTGTACATAAATGCTTAAACTTTCCCTTTGACAATGAAATATTCACTATTCACCATAGTAGCTTCAACCCTTTGTCATCGAAGGGAAATTTTTCCTTAGATGCCTTTGGCCCGGGCCCATAGAACCTATAAAACCACAAGAAGATTTCTTTTTCCTACCCTACCAAAAATTCAAAGCAAAGAAAATAGCCAAACTTTCTCTCTGAAACATGTCCCCATCAACCTCTCAACCTACCATCCTTGATGAAACCATGCTTGAACCTAAAGAATTCCCAAACAACCAATACCAACCTAAGACAAAACCTTCACCTACATCTTTCAAATGACCAAGAGACAATAAAAACAACCCCGTCACACCTCATAAATTCAAACAAGTATACAGAGTCAAAGAGATAGTGGTTGAACAACCTCCCATGATTCCTTCCGTTCCTCCCTTAGGAAAGAAAAGAAACCCATGGTTGATCAACCCGCTCCTACAAAAATACAACTTGAAAGCAAAACTAAAATAAATAGAGGTGCTAGAGAGTGTAGGCGTAGACGTCATTCCGTTGTTCACAGGTTACATGAAGAATTAAGCAAATAAAATCAAGATCAAAACTTGATTGAAGCAATGTATGATGAATCTAATATTTCCATGAAACAAAAAAATCCAATACAACAACCACAACAAGAGTTTAACTCTTCCACATACATTATCCTTTGACCTCTTGTTGTGATTAATTTGGATGACAATGGCAAGGTTGCTAAAATTGATGAAGAGGTGCATAATGAATTGAACACATCATTTTCCTCTTCCATGAGCTTAGATGACAATGTTGGACACCAAGAACATTGAGGGGGGGCTGAATCAGTGTTCCATAATATTTGGATTTCAAATCAGATCTTAAACTATCAACAACAAATAAACAGAGGGAAACATGCATACACATTAACAACACAATGTGAACACTATAACACCAAGATTTTTACGTGGAAATCCTGTTAGGGGAAAAACCACAGTGGAGATTAATCCACAAGGTATAGTCTGTTAAAAGTATGATAAAAAGGGAATGCACTTGCATTCAGGCACACTGCCTAGAGTTCACTGCTCAAAATACAAAAGAGGACTCACTGTCCAAAAGGAGTTTGGATTAAAGCTATTCAAAATATGAACTGAGAAAATAGCATCTTCAAATGCTTGGATTCAATTCCAATGAAGTACATGAAATGGATTCTAGACCTTCTTCCCAATTCGCAGTTCTGCTCTAGCCTACTTTGCTCTGCTTTGCAAAAACCCTTCTGTTGCACAAAAAAAATTCACTCGACAAATCCTCTGATAATACCTCATGTAGTTGTTCTACACTTTTTTGCACACACACCTTCTCACCACTTCATACATCACACCCAAAATGAATTACCGATCTCACTTATATATCTGCTAACAAGAATTTTATTTCTATATGTCATCTTACAACAAAATATAATACGCTTCCACAAGTCGGCTCCAATCATCAATTAGAATTAATGCGTACCCACACAAGTCGGCTAGACTATAGTAGGGACCCAAAAAAAAATTCCCAACATAAGAAATAGTTAAACACATACTCCTCATACATTTGAAACATGCCATACACAATAGGTTGGCCATAATGAGAAGATAAGCAATAAATCATTCTATCGAATCTCCAAACTCGTACAAGGATCAATGTAATATCATAAAACTTATAAAAAAGATAGCATACATGCTTGACAAGAATCCTTGGGGATCCACACAACAAAATAATGATCTAGTGAAGTATCTAGATCAAATTACCAACTAGATACTCTGTTCTTCATGCATTCTACTGGTAGAGTACTGTCTTATACTTTCCTTGCCGATAGGAACTGATTCTAAACTGTGGACCACACTACTGACTCCAGTTTCCATCAATGACAACAGTAATAGCTAAAAACAATTTCCCAAATCCATATGCCAATAGAAAAATCTCCTACAAAGAGTGTTGAACCCGACACTTCCCCTAGTTTGGCACTTGCTCTTGTCCCTTTATCTAGTTGTGTGCTTTCGGTATACAATGAACATGATTGGGAGGTGGATGAATTGCTCATAGGTTGACTCAAAAGTGTCTTACTAGTCTTTTGCATTGTTTCATTTTCATTTTCTTTTATGTGATTGCATGTGAATGATGCGATCCCCCGTGACATTCTATTTGATGTTCTCTCTCTCTTTGTGACATTCCTCTATTTGTACCTTCATTCTTCTCTATGTCATGCATCTTTTTTATTTTTATTTTTTTTTCATTTGTCTTTTGTTTTCCTTTTAGGGATGACGCAAGGCATCGAGATGTTGATATCTCTTGCATGTTGACCTAGAAGCTTTTCCTTTTCTTTTCTTTATTCCTTTGTTCTATGTTTTCATTTTGGGGATGATGCAAGGTGTCAAGACATTCATGTCTCTTCCATGTTGACCCAAAATGTTTTTCTTTGTTTTCTCCTTTTTTGTGTCATTCTTCTATTTCTATGTGTATTTGGGGGATGATGACAATTCTGAACTCTCTCTAAAAAACATTGCAGCAAAGAACATACTAACCCCAAATCCATAGATCCCTTATGTGTTTGGTGTTTTCATTTTGGGGGCAACCACTCTCTTTTCATTTTCACTTACATGACATGGCTTTACTTGGAAACATATGATTTGGCATAGGGCTTTCTAAGTTGGATCTCATGTCTTCTTCTTTGTTAGCATTTTTCATTTGCTACTTTAGAGTAATTGCTAACAACATGGTGTTTAGCAATTTCTTTAAAGTGGGGGAATAAATTGGCATTATTCTTTTGCAATTATTCTTTTTCTTAGTTCATAGTGCAATTTTCTTACTTCATATGATGTGTATGTCACTTTGTGGATAACATTGGGTGTGATGTCCTTTAGGAGCGTGATCTCTCCGAGCATATTACATTCCTTTTAGTGGCTTGATGTGACACATTGCATCCCCTAAGTTGTGAATTTTCTATTCTTTGATTGGTCCTCTCTTGGAGACATTAGGCACAATGTTCCCTAAGTTAAATACCTCACATGAACTAAGCAAGACTCCTTTGAAGATTTCATCTTTTATATTTTACATTTTTCATTATATGGCCACCTTGCATAACAAAACTTGCATACTTGTAGAGCCATCTTGTTTGTTCATGGGCTCCAAGCATACGAAGTTCTGCTTGTCTCATGAAGCTCAAAAATCATTTTTGGGTGGTGCCTTATAATTAAATTATCAGGGGGTATAAGTTTGGTATGGTTTGAGCAGGAAGCCCGACTGAGGCATTACTTTCCCCTTAGCCACTTGCGTATGTGTGTGTGAGTGCATACCAGCCCTGATTTTATGTTTCTCACCTTTTAAGACTTCTCACCCAATGGACAACCAAGAGTTTCATTGCCTCGGAGTGAGTATGAATTTTTTGGACAAACAATCTAGATTTGATCCACATCGGGATGGAAAAATGGTCAAAGCTTGACCCGATTCTCTCGTATTTTTTTTTCTCCCGTTTTCATTTTTGGAAGTGTATGCTTGTGATTTGTTGTTGTTCTTTACATCATTCTCATATGTGTTCTTTTGAGCCTATGTTGGTTTTCCATGGGATCTTGATCTTGGGGGCTTGATCACCCCTCTTGATTGTTGTTGTCTGATCTTATTGTCAATGGTACATTTGAACTCCTCTTGATGTGTGTTTGTCTACTTTAGTGTGAGTTTGAAGTAGGTTCATCCTCTCACCAATGTGGGGGCTAAATGTAGTGTCAAAAAATGTCATCGGGGACATTTTCACATTTTTTTGGGCCCTCCTCATGGATTTAGGCTTAATATTGCCTTGATTTAGTGTTGTAATGTGGGTGAAAAGTTCACATTAGGTCTTGGGCCCTTGTGAACTAATTGATTTTAATGGTACCTTGCTAAAGTGTTGTAAAGTGTTGTAACCCACTTTCACACTTTTCTAGGGTTTTATCAAATAAATAAGCATTATAAACCTACTTTTAATCAACCTTAATCTTACCTTATTTGGAGTGTTGTAAAGTATTGTAACACACTTTCAAACTTTTCTAGGCTTTTCATTAATAATTAGGCTTCTTATGCTTTAATTGGTCCTATTTTGCATCCACAAGCCTCATTTAATGCATCTTTTTGAGGATAATATTGACACCAATCATTACCCAATCATAATTCAGGTGTTCCTAGCTTGTGTTGCCCAAATTTAGTGTCTAGGATTCATTCATCACCTTGGGCGAATGGGTCCCACCTAGATCTTTTGGCCCTGACCCAGTTTTCACACATTTCTAAGCACTTTTTATTTTTGGTCACATACATTATTTCTGATAAGACTCATTTTCCACCTTGGGTGAATGAGTCTCATGTGTCCCAAAATCAATTTTAATTAAATTTTTGATGAGATTTTATTCTCCTAGATCTAATGTTGGCTTGTAGTGTTGTAATTTCAAGAATTCTCAAGCATAATTGAGTATAAATACAAGGTTCTTTCACTCATATTCTCGCCTAGCATTCAAGAGAGTTCACAAGAACATTTGAGCATTCACAAGAGAATTCAAGGGAATATTATCAAAAAATTTAGAGTAGCATTCAAGTGTCAATCATCGTGCCAAGGATTTCATATATCATGTTTGCTATTGTGCTAACAATTGTGATGCAGTGTTTATGATTCAAGCAAGTGTTTCAAGCAAGATCAACATCATTCAAGAAAGAGTCAAGAACCACATCCATTGCAGCCATTTCAAGCATATTTGCAACACCTTATTGATAGGTTTGGTGAGTTGCAACATTGTCTTTTGTTCATTCATCATTCTCCATTCATATTTTCTTTTATGGACAATGATTTTGGATTACCCAAATTTCCCTCTAACTCTTCTAGGTTTTTCACCTAAAAGGAGATGAATTGGGGCCAAAATGAAAATCTATACACTCAAGATTAATGTAAAAGGGATGCAATGTATATAAATATGATGTACTAATGAAGAAAACTCCTAAGAATGTAAGTAAATGATGAAATAACTAAATAGAACTAGAGAGGTGCACTTGGAATCTAAAATCTAATGTAGAGAGGCTCTGGAATCCTATAGAGTTGACTAGAAATGTTTACTGGGAAACTTATGCCAAGCTGGGTGACTTAGTCCAGTTTTAGGGAAAATCTGTTAGAATAGGAATCTTCCAAATGGGTATCCAAAAATGCAAAAACCACTTTTCAGGCCTAGTAGTGGGAATAATTCGCCAAAGATGGTGACTTAGTCCATTTGTAGATTTTTAGAATTGTGGGACAAGATCATGTAGCTTCAGGTTTGCACTTGCTTTTCTTACAGGTGTTTGATCTTGATTCTACAGAAAATAGGCTGAAAAGAGTCTCCAAGCTTCAACTAGGGTTATGTTGACTTTGATGGGTTGTTGACCACTTTTTGACACCAAAATCCTTGACAAATTTTAATACAAAGTATACAAACACACATGCAATGAGGGGAAAAAGGGTTAAGGGTTAGAGTATAGGGGTTTTCCTTGGTCAAACCCCAATTTGGTAATCAAACCCTATGAAATGAAATGAGAAGAGAATGATAAATAGATAACATGAAATGTCATAAACATACCAAACCCTTGATGTAGCAATATGAAGATATGCAATGAAGTGCTCCAATGGATGACTTAATTATGCTTAGAGTGCTTGAATGCTTGAAAGATTGAATGCTTAATGAGTTATGAGATTGCAAGAGATTAGGATATTAGAGGATGAAAAATGAGGAGAAAACCCCTTATTTATACTTGATTTTCCATTAATTCCTAAAAATAACACATCACAGGCTGACCTCAAGGGTAAGAGAATAAAATCCCACTAAGAAATTAATTATTATTATTTTGTGCCTAGTAGGACTAAGTCGCCCCAAGTGGCCACTTGATCCCACCAAGGAAATTTCACTAGTTTTCAAAGTTTAAAGTGCATTAAATGACGTCTAACAGGAATATCCTCAAAAAAACACTTAAGAATGGCCAGGAAGTGCATTAAGGGGACATTTAAACATGTGAAAGGGTTGAATTAGTGATGAAAAGTCTAGAAAGTGTGAGAATTTGTTACAACTCCTTACAACACTTTGAAATAAGACTTGGTAAGTGATAAAAAAGAGTTATTTAAGTGAATTATAATGAAAGAGTCCTAGAAAAGTGTGAAAGTGGGTTACAACACTTCACAACAATTTTACAAGACATCCTAGAAATCTTAATGATTCACAAGGATCCAAGACCTAATATGAATGTGTTGGTCACAAATGTTACAACATTAAATCTAGAAAAAATCAGGCCAAAGTCCAAAAGAGAGACTCAAGTGAGCATATAAATGTTAACTAGTATACATTTTTTTGCGACACATTAAGCCTCCACTTTAGTGAGAGGATGAACTTGCTTCAAACTCATGCTAAAGTAGCGCAACATGCACATCGAGAGGGATCTAAATGCACTCATGTTGATAAGATGAAACAACAATAATAAAGAGGGATGATCAAGCCCCCAAGATCAAGATCTCATAGCAAACCAAACATAGGCACAAAGGAACACACATCAAAGTGATGAAAAAGGATAAAGGAAAGCTTCAATCATTTTTCCAACCTCTTGTGGATAAGATCTAGGCTATTTATTTGAAACAAGAAATGTGTACTCACTCTGAGGCGAAAAAACTCATGGCTGTGCACTGGGTGAGAAGGTCCAAGTATACTCACTCTGGGGCCATGAAACATATAGTTTTCCATCGGGTGAGAAGGCCCAAAAGGTGAGAAACATACGCTTGGTTTGTATGGAATCACACAAGCAGGTGACCATGGGGAAAATTCATGCCTCATAATGGGCTTTCCCACTCAACCATATCAAATTTATACCTCCTGATAACTTTAATAAGGCGCCACAAAGGACAATGTCATTTTGTGCTTCATGAGACAAGCAAAACTTCATATGCTTAGAACTCATGAACAAATGAAATGGCACCACATGCATGCAAGTTGTGTTATGCAAGGTGGCCATGTAAATGCAAAATGCAACATGCAAAAGATGTTCAAATGAGTCTTGTTAAGTTCATGTGAGGTCTTTAACTTAGTGAACATTGTGTCTAATGTCTCTAAGAGAGGACCAATCAAAGAATAGAATATTCACAACTTCGGGGATGCAGTGTGTCACATCAAGCCACCAAGAGGAATGTAATATGCTAAGATAAATCATGCTCATGAAGGACATCACACCCAATGTCATCCAAAAAGTGACAAAAACATTGTATAAAGTAACAAGGCTACACTAAGAACTAAGAAAAAAAGAAAAATGCAAATGAATTATGTTAATGTATGCCCCCACTTTAAAGGAATTGCTACACATTGTTCTATGAGAAATTACTTTAAAGTATCAAATGAAAAATACAAAAAGAAGAAACAAGACATGAGAGCCAACTTGGAAAGCCCCTATGCCAAGTCATATGTTTTAGAGTAAGGCTATGTCATATGAAGGAAAAAGAATGAATGAAAGAGGGGTTTCCCCCAAAGAGGAACACACCAAACACATAAGGATCTATGGATTTGGGGTCAATATGTTCATTGTTGCAATGTTTTTATTAAAGAGCTCGAAATTGTCATCATTCCCCAAATACACAAAACTGGAAGAATGAAACAAAGAGAGAGAAAAGAAAAGAAAAATAAAATATGTTTTGGGTCAACATGGAAGATACATTGTGGTCTTAATGCTTTGCATCATCCGCAAAAGGAAATACAAGCAAAAAGAAAATGAAAAGGCCGAAAAAGAGGAAAAACTTTTGGGTCAACATGAAAGAGACATTGTGGTCTCAATGCCTTGAGTCATCCCCAAAAGGAAAAACACAAGAAAAAGCAAAAAAGAAAGTAAAAGGACCATTTGGCTCAACATGGAAGAGACATAGGTCATCTCTACACTTTGCGTCACCCCCAAAAGGAAAACACAAAACAAAAGTGAAAAAGAAAAAGCAATGTACGACATATAGAAGAATGAAGGTAAAAATAGAGGAATTGCACAAAGAGAGAGAACATCAAACATCACATTACGGGGGAATACGATACACACATAGAAAAGAAAAATACTAGTAATACATATGCAAGTCAGCCATCAATCAAATCATCCACCTCCCAATCTTAATTGGTATAAGAAGAAGGTGAATAATGTACCCAAGGGACAAGGAAAAATGCATTACTAGGACAAGGCTAGCAACTTCTTGACCCCACTTAGTGCAAGGTAAGAATGAGCTGAGCTAGGTGATGGGAAAGGTCATGTAAGAGTGAGAATGGAAGATTCTACAACTATTGCATGATGAGGAGAATTGGTAATGGTTTATGGGATGATAGGATAGAAGTTGGTGTCATCAAAGTGGCACTTACTCAGTATTTCCTTCAATGTCTAACACTCATCAGTTCGGTGTCCAAGAACACGATGGTATTTACAATAAGGTACATTCAAATCTTTAGGACGAATTATCAACCTATTTATAGGTGGTAATAGGATGAGACCTCTATTTAAAAGCATTTGGAGTTTCCTTTCAAATTCAGGTGGTGGATGGAGAGGAAAATTTAGTTTTTTCAATTTGTAAGGTCGTTTGTGTTTACTAGATTCACCTTTTTCATGGATTGGAGGAATAGGACCCATGGGGATCCTAGCATCCTTTTCATTATCATGTGATGGTTTTTCAGGAAGAAGAAGGATATTTAGATTGGGAGAGGAAGCGAAGATCACCGCGCCATCATCCCGAAGTCTCCAGTATTCAAAAGGAGGCTTGTTGTCATGAGGGGGATCTTGATATCCTAACCCTATTGTGTTCTCATATGTTGGTATTTGTTCTAAAAGTTGATGAATTTCATGTTCAATTGTTGTGTCACATCCTTGTTTGCTTAAGATGGTAAGACCTTTGCCATAAGTTTCTTTAAGGTTAATTGGTATGTTTGTAACTTTATTATGATAGAATGGTTGAGGAGTTTCTTGATTAGAGGAACTAGGTCCACCTATGGGAGGGAACTTAGTTCCTTCATTTTTTTTAGGATGGAGGTATCCAAATGTATCAGGAGGTGAGATGGTAGGAAGGTCTTGTTATTTCATGGATGGATAAAAGGATGCATTGGCTTCAAGGTTGTCAAGACATTCATTTAAGAACTTATTCATGCTATCATCATCTTATCCAATGATGTCAATAGCATGAGGAGGACATTCATGAGGAGTTAAAGGAGCATGAGGAAGCTCAAGGTCATTAGGATTAGTTCCAAAGGCACAATTTGACATGTCCACTAAAGATTTTAATGACATCCAAAACTTATTAAAGCAAAATGTCATGATGAAAGTAAACTAAATGCAATAAGAAGTAAATATAGAAAGTCTGACAGAAGAAAATTATAGAAAGAAAAATGCAAAAAATTCCCAAAAAATGCCATAAATTACAAAGCAAAATATGCAAAAAGACTAAGTCACCCAGTGTGGCGAATTAGTCCCAGTGAGGTTTTTTTGTGATTTTAAAAAAAAATTGAATGCAATTTGATGTTTTTCATATGCACAAATGTAGCTACAATATAAAAATGTAGAAATTTTCTTGTTTTCAATGAAAGATGATGCAAAAATGCAAGCTATATGAGCCTTTCACTAATACAATTTTTAAAACCCTAGGATGTAATTTAAAAAGTGCAACACCTAATGCAATTCTAATACAAAACTTAAACCTAGGATGCACTTGAAATCAGAAGAAAAATATTCAGAATTTGGGTTTACCGAAATGTGGATAATGATTTTGGATTACCCAAAGTTGCCTCTAACTCTTCTAGGTTTTTTACCTAAAAGGAGAAGAATTGGGGCCAAAATGCAAATTTCTACACTCAAGATTAATGCAAAAGGGATGCAATATATCTAAATATGATGTACTAATGTAGCAAACTAAAAGAAAGATGATTTATTGATGCTAAACCTAAGAAATGCAAAGTGATGGAAAACACATTGTGATATGCAAAAACACCTAAGAATGCAAGTAAATGATGAAATAACTAAACAGAATTGGAGGGGTGCACTTGGAATCTAGAATCTAATTTAGAGAGGCTTTGGAATCTTGCAGATTTGAATAGAAATGTTGAATGAGACATTTACACTAAGTTAGGCGACTTAGTCCAGTTTTGGGGAAAATCTACTGGAACATGAATCTGCCAAATGGGTATTCAAAAATGCAAAAACCACTTTTCAATCTTGGTAGTGGGACTAATTTTACATAGATGGTGACTTAATCCAGTTGTAGATTTCTAGAATTTCAAGACAAAATCCTATAGCTTCAAGTCTCCACTTGCTTTTCTGACAGGTGTCCAATCTTCACTCTATGGAAAATGGGTTGAAAAGAATCTCCAAGCTTCAACTAGGGTTATATTGAATTTGATGGGTTTTTGACCACTTTTTGACACCAAACTCATGGAGAAATTTGTATAGAAAGTCTACAAACACACATGCAATGAGGGGAAAGAGGGTTAAGGTTTAGATTATAGGGGTTTGCCTTGGCCAAACTCCACTTTGGTAATCAAACCCTATGAAATGAAATGAGAAGAGAATGATAAATAGATAGCATACAATGTCATAAACTTACCAAACTCTTGATGTAGAAATTTGAAGATATGCAATGAAGTTCTCTAAAGGATGACTTGATTATGCTTAGAGTGCTTGAATGCTTAATGAGTTATGAGATTGCAAGAGATTAGGAGATTAGAGGATGAAAAATGAGGAGAAAAAACTTTATTTATATTTGATTTTCTATTAATTCTTGAAAATAACACATCACAGGCCAACCTCAAGGGTGAGAATAAAATCTTGCCAAGAAATTAAAATTATTTTGATTTTTGTGCCCAGTGGGACTAAGTTACCCTAGGTGGTGACTTGGTCCCAGTAGAGAAATTTCATTGGGTTTTAGAGTTTAATGTGCATTAAATGATGTCTAACACGAATATCCTCAAAAAAACACTTAAGAATATTCAAAAAATGCATTAAGGGGACATTTAAACATGAGAAAGGTTTGAGTTATTGATGACAAGTCTAGAAAAGCATGAGAGTTTGTTACAACTCTTTAGAACACTTTAAAATAATACTTGGTAAGTGATAAAAATGAGTTATTTAAGTGAATTATAATAAAATGGTCCTATAAAAGTGTGAAAGTGGGTTACAACACTTCACAACACTTTTACAAAACATCCTAGAAGTCTTAATGATTCACAAGGATCCAAGACCTAATGTGAATGTGTTGGTCACATTACAACATTAAATCTAGTCAAAATCAAGCCAAATTCCAAAAGAGAGACTCAAGTGAGCATAAAAATGTCAACTATACATTTTTTGGTGACACAACTTTCATTTCAAGGATTGATTTCCAACAAGGGGTTTGACCAAGGAAAACCCCTCTCCACTAACCCAATAACATTTTCCCCTCTCCTTTTATGTGTGATTTGCAGGTTTAGGTTGCATATTTCATAAGGATCAATATTGGAGAAAATTTTTCAAGTGATCAAAGTTGTCAAAGTTGTCATCAAACCTTGGAGATCATCTACAAGTTGCAAATTGGAGATTCAGATCTAGAAATCAGTCAGGAAGAACAAAGTAGAAAAAGAAGAGAAGAATTAGCTTTGAATGTTGTAGAAAATCCCAACTAGACTAATTTTCCACTTTTGGTGAATGAGTCCTAGTTCCAGTACATTTCTAGGATCTTACAGATTTGGATGGGTATCCAGACATAATAACTCGACCAAAATAACCCTGGAGACAATAACCACATCATAATAACCTAAGGACAAAATAACCCATGGTCAAAATAACCCATGGACATAATAACCTATATGTAATTTATTAATTTTGTTTTCCTTTCTCTATATTCTTACAGGGATATTTTGTCCATGGGTTATTTTGACCACTGGTTATTTTGGCTTGGCTTATTATGACCCTGGATTATTTTTTCCTTGGGTTATTGTGACCAAGTTATTTTTTCCAGGGTTATTTTGGCTGGGTTATTATTTCCTACAACCATTTGGATACCCTTTTGGCAGATTTTTGTTCCTACACATTTTCCCAAAAATTGGACTGATTCGCCTACCTTGGCGAATGAGTCCCTCAACAGTAAAAGTAGATTTTTTAGTGTTTAGGACCTCCATTCTTCCTTCTCCAAATTACCTAGTGCACACTTTCAGTTTTACAATTTTTTGTGTTATTTTGTTTACTTTTTTAAGTCATTTTCTGTTAGTTTGCATTCAATTAGGGTTTTGCATTTCATCTTGCATTTCATTGTCTTTTCCAAGTTTAGACTTGGTGGTGAAACTATCATTAGATCACATTTAGCCCCTATGATATCCCTCTTGTAAGATCTCTTTCCCTTTTTCATTGAGATCTTAAGAGTTTGTTCTTGAGTGAAAGTTAGTGAAAATTGCCCCTTTTACGTCTAAAACCCTAAAGGTGGGAGAAAACCAATTTTCCACCTTTTTAGTAGTGATATTGTTGGGCTACCTCATCACTTCTTTTGCTTGAACCCTTGGCATCTTGACTGTGGGTGTTCATACCCATCTTCTATAAAAATATTTTTGATAAATTAGAATGTGTAAACTTTTTCTTTTCAATAATTTTACAAAACTATGTATAAGAGGATTGGCAATGGAGTTGAGGTTCTCTATTATTTTTAAGCTCATATTTCTTCATCTACAAGATAAGGTAGACTCTCTATGAAGAATATTTCATCTCTAACATGTTGACTTGACTGAGATTAATTAAAATACATCTCCACTTCACGTGTTCGAATTTGTGGAATACGTTTTGGATGGTTTATCAAGCACATCAACACATAATATATATTTATATGGCCCATTAATATATATTGTAGAGGTAAAGCAATATCATTGTCATTTTTGCAGTGTCTTTCTCTATCCTTCAATTTCTAAATTGGCATGAAATTCTTGAGGAGGTAAGTGTCCCATCTAGGTGCCTTTGAAAATATATTTTGAGTTGTTATTTGAATACTTTAAAGGATTTTCATAAATATAGTGTGATAGGTGGATAACAGAGGCATGGGCAGGAGTTTTAGTTGACCAAGTGGATTCATAACTACCTCTGGCAGAGATAGTGGCATCCTTTCCAAGTTGAGAGGTCCCATTTATTTTCTAGCAGTAAGCTTAAAATTAATCAAATTCTTTGTGTTTTATTTTTAAATTTTTTTATTTATAAATAAGCGGTCTAAGAAATGATTAAGGGAAAAAAAATTATATAAAATTTAAATTCTTAAATTTATTGAGATAATTTAAAAGTTATAGAGCAATGAATGATATGTGTCAACCAAACCTCATAAGTTGGCAGCAGAAATTTTTAGTTCCATTCTAAAAACACTCAAAAATCTAAAATAGGAAAAGTAAGGGCTCATATTTTTTAGACAATATTCTAGTTTATCCTATTGTGATTGTTTTTAATCTAGTGGAATATCTTGGGTATGTGTAGGATCATCATGGAAAAAATAGCCCCTTAAGTGGCAAAAAATTTAGAAAAATCAGAGTTAGGCAACTTGACGTAAAAATTTGAATAAGTTATCTATATTATTTCAAAAATATGTAAGAATATAATCTATAGAAAATTGAATGTAGTTTCTAAACTAATAGGTTTATTTTTATTTTTATTTTAATTATTTGGTGAAAATTTGAAATTTCAATGTAGTAGTACTTAAATTTCAAGGAAAAAATAAGAGGTAGCTATCTGTCTGACCACCCTAACCACAATAAAATGATAATATTTTTTAATAATATTTTATACATAAGTAGAGGACTCATGTCTGGATGTGATGCATATTTTTTTCTAATTTTTTTCCAAGTAAATAATTAATTATGAATTTTTTATTACAACTTTTAAAAAATATAAAAACTTGTATGTCTGACCACCTTAACTTGGTCAAAACTTTATGAAATTCAATTTTTCTTTTTAATCCTATAGTATGTGAAGTATATGTGATTCATGTTTTGGATTCCAAACATGTGATATGTTTGAAAGCTATAGATGTTTTTCAATCAGCCTATCAATCAAGACTTTAGTCATAATTCAAATAGAAAATGAATAATAATTATTTATTAAATTCAAAGTAAAGCATAATTTATATTGGTGGAAATATGAGAATCTCCTTTAAAAACCCTTTTTATTTCATCAATTTTGGGTAAAAAAAGTCGCTAGCCACATACCCTACAAATACCCATCATATTGCCACTTTTTGGTCCATCATGATCCTGCACATAGCCTCTTCCTCCATGAAAATAGTTCCTCAAGTGTGAAATCACTTATACAACTCTCTATAAAGATGAAAATTTATCTATTTTATAGTTTTTATTCTCCTCTAGCATATACTCTTAGCCTTTTATTTAATTATATTACCACTTACACCTTTATGAGGTGTAATAGACGACTCAATAGAAAATTCAAAGGGACGCATAGATACTTGGCATGATAGTGGTTTGAAATCAATCACATAATTGTAAATATTGATGTGCACAACTTAAGTATATACATTAAATAATAAAGATGGAAAAAGAAGGGAAAATAAGTTAGCAATAAGTAGGGTAGCTTGCAAGAATTTTTGTCTCATTAAAAGGGTATTAAAATTATATGGAACTTTGGTAGGTAAGACAACAAAGGTCACAATCTCTAATTAGAGGTTGTGCATTCTTTAATATTTAAGATATATATATATATATATATAAAGGTTAGAAATAATTAATATTTTATTAGAAATGAAATATACATAAATACAAATAAATAATAACACTAAAAGTTATGAAACAAAAGAAAAATAAAATAAAATAAAGTTAATAATATGAAATAAAATTGAATTAAATTAAATTAAATTAAAATATAAAGACAAATAAATTTAAAATCCAAAAATTATTATTTAAAAAGAATTAGTTAACAAAATTCAATCTTTGTCAATATATTAAAACATTCCCATCTATTAGAAGCAAGGTCAAACTACTATACAAAAAGTTCTTATAAGTGTACACAAATATGAAATACGATTGTTTATCAAAGGATTAGCATATATAATTATTTGGTTGCATAAAATCAGCAATAAGAATTAAATTAGCAAACATATGAATATAGAAATACATGGAGAACGCTTTTGAAAAAAAACTTCACTTGAGAAATATAAAATATATGTATTAATCTTCAAGAAAGAAATACATCCAACATGCTAACACTATTTTCCCTCTTATAGTACATTGGAAACACTTGTGTATCTATAAAATAAACTTGTAAACTACTAAGTCATACTTCCAATTTATATAGAAATGAGAGATAAATACCACAAGTAATTTTAAAATATAATGAGAGCGTAATATAATATAATAAGATGTAATAATGTAAATATGTGTTATTGTGTAAGATGAAAAATTAGAAATGAACATTATCACATAAAATTGCATCCAATATAGACAAGTAATAAAACAAAAATGGTCATAGAGGCTAGAGAAAAATTATGTAAATGTATTGAAATCAAAAGATAATTACATAAATAATTGTTAAGTAGGATATAAATGTGCAAGTATATGTAAAGATGATTATCACTCATATGGACAAGATGATAAGATAGCTACATCACAAGAATATCAGTGGGATTTATGTGATAAGGTCATAAACATGAGTCTTAAATGTGTACTCAAAAGATGAAATATGTTAAGAGATCATAAGAATACAATAATTAAGCAAGTATGAAAAATACACAGATTCTAATCTAGAAATAATTCTAGAATATGTTTTAAGAAAACACATATGCGAAATCCCAAATGATTCTTCCATAGCTCCTTTTTTGGGAAGTTGAGAGATATTGTAAGGACATGGATTCCCTATTAATGCATTTATACCAATAAATTCCACTTTGATGCATCCATATCAACCGACATGTTGTAATCATAATGAAAGATAAGACATACACACAAAAATTATTGGGATCATATTAAATTATAAAACCACTAAAAAATAACACAATGAGTTTTTAGTCAAATAAAACCAAATATTGAAGTAGTGGGTATCTCATAATCACCTTGACTTGAACAACAAGCAAAAAAATAAGAGTAAAGCTTACAAATACCTAGTAGTAGAAGTTTATTTCAAAATTTAGATAAAAAATATTTCTAGTAGTATAAAGAGCAAGAACAATCCACACCTGAAGGAAGTGACATCTTTCATAGTTTCTATACAACACTTTCATCATGTTCAACATGTTCTTTTATGGTTTCTCACTAAATGTTGAAATCTACTTTCATGAGTTTTGCCACTAATTTGTACATGACAATAGATGACTTCTTCATATTCTATTAGCGTAGGCTATGCTCCATATTTGGTGGTGATAATTGAAGTAGCAGTGTCCCCAAGATGATTAAGTAATGGCATATCTTCAATTGAGCTCATCAAACTATTCAAAATATGATCTTAATTCTATACTACTTCATTGTTCTCTTTCTATACTTTTCTTGAGATATCTTGACATTCCCTCTATCATTCTTGACCACCAATGTTGGGCCTATTCTAAACATCGTTAAGAACATCAAACATTTTTTATCATTTTCATACTGAAAAATATCCACACCAGTAATGTCAAATCAAAATTGTTCCTTTTCAATGGAAAGAGCACTAATTTTAGAATGTATCAAACCAAATCATTCCATTAACTTAAATAAACTAAGAGAATTGGGCATAGTGATTCATTTATATCACTTATAATAAAATAATTTAAATAGTTGGGGATATGTATTAGCTTCCAATGTATCTCTTCCCTACATTATTAGGGATATTTAGACTTAGGGTGATCCCACAAAGCTGGTTTACAATTTCTGAGAGATTTTGATTTTTGATAAAATCATATATTTTTAGAAAATATAATGATTTAAGCCTTTAAAAGTTTCATTTAAAACATTCCAATTGAAGAGGGTTTGGTCAAATTACCATAGATCAAACCCCCTTGGATAGAATCCCGCTAGTTTTAAACCATACCTATAACGGAGTCTCCTTTACACCTATCAAAATGGTAATAAAAAACTACTTTTGATTTACCTTTTGGAGGTTCAAATGAATTAATTTAAATTTAATTTTTTTTTTTATGTATTTAGTGTTTATTATAAGCTTCCCAAAAAGTATAATTTTAAATAAATTTAATTTAATTATTATATTTATTTTTTATTTCTTGTGAATGTAGGTTTTTCACCGAAAATCAAACTCTTTGTTTGTACACATGGAAAAATAGAAGATTATCAAAAAAAAAAATGAAAAATATAAGTCGCCAAATATTGAAGTCCTTGATTCAACAAAAAAAATAAACTTGAATTTTGATACATATAAAAAAAGTTATGCCTTATACGGTCGCACTATGTCTGAATTGTAATTGGTTTGACTTCGAAACTTGATTAAAGAAAAAATATTCAATAAAAAACTATCAAACTAAGTGGAAGCGCTAGATATCAGTGTTACAAATCTAAATTCGAAATAATTATAATTTTATTTTTTATTAAAAAAAATTATGTGTTATATGATGAGCGTCACTTTTTAAAAATGTTGTTTTCTAAAAAAAACTAGTTTTTGAGGGAGATGGAAAAAGAAGTGCAATCTGATTTCAAAATTTTTGAAAAATATATATTTAGAATCTATAGACAAAATTTCATGAAACTCTAGTTTGCATCATCTTCAAATCCCTCACGGTTTAGCTGTTATAGGTGTCCGAATGTGAAGATTTAGTTAAAAATATTGATTTCAATGTCCAGTTTGGCCAGAAATTGTAAATCATTATTGTGGGATCACCCCTTAATGAGTAAAAAGGGTGATCTTATATGTGACACAATTCAAGACAAATAGTTGTTAACACTTCAACCAAAAGCTCAAAGTGGTAAGGAAAACTCTTGGGATGTTATCTTGCTGTAAAATGGGGAAAAAGAATGTTTTCCTTTGAAGAAGAAAATTAAAGTCATTGTTCAAGACAGTCTAGGTTGTCCTCAATTTTAATCATAACTAGTAAAATGTAATCTTCTAAAACATTTTTGCTCAATTTTTTTTTATTTTTTAATTGAAAAGAATTGTGGTGTTTATAAATAAGTTTTTATGAATTTTTTATATTATTAATATTAAGTTCTTGATTTTTAGGTTAATTGCTTTACTATTCTCAATATATTGGAAGATAATATGTATAAATGTGTAGATAGTCTATATGTATCAATGACACATATTTCGATTTTTTTACCCTTATAAATAGTTGAAGTGCATTTTAATAATAATAAAATAATGGTTTGTGTCAATTAATAACATATTGAATATTTGTAAATACTAAGACATAACATATTATGCAAATATACTAAGTTGGCTCATAATGATTATTGAGAAGAAATAAAAATTTTGAAAATTGAATTTAAGATTCATTCCCACATATCACCATCGACTAAAATAATATAGAAATATTAGTTTGAAAAATAAAATGATAAATTTTGAATTTTTTCAAAATATTAATGTATAAAAATTAATATAAATGAAAGAAAGATAAATAAAATTTGAAACATTAATCAAACTTTATAAAATATACCACTTATAAATATGTAATTACATTAAAATTTCACCATTACAACATCGCTTTCTTATTGACTAGAATTTAGCATCTTTGTTTTGAACCTTTTCAAAAGCGGGGCGAGGCCAGGATGGGGAATTAATCATGCGTTCCTCTGCTTTTCCTTACACTTTTTGGCTCTAACCCACAAGACTGCATTAAAGAAAGCCAAATAGGAATAACCTTACTTAAAGATGATCAATTCCTTTACCCCTTCCCATCACATATCGACCATGGTCGCTGCATCATCCTCAAATATGGAGCATGGTCCAGGGTGAGGGAAGAAGATGAAGTTACTTATTCACCCACAAATTGATGACAAAATTCTTCAATAGACGAAATCAGCATCCATTGGGAAACTATAGACGAACATGTTGCACCTGACGAATTGTTCTTTAATTTAACTAGCCATATTATAGCTATATAAAATTATTGCAGACACCTCTAATTCGATATTGGAGAATTGTATGCCATTCCAGTCAAAACATTCAAATGTTTATTATAGATGGGTTTTCTTCTTAGCATTTAAAAATATTTTTTAGCCAGTCTCTTAAAGGTTAATTTTTTTCAATAGGATTTAAGGGAGGCCATAGGGAAACTTCTTGGCCGAGATTTGTTTGAGGATGTAAGATGACACCATATTGATATAGAGATATCCTCAAGCTTTGTAATTAATTTTCACTTGGGATATAGAGTTAACAAAAGCTCTATGTGGATTTTGAGTGTGGGAAATGTTTAGGATGGGTTTGCAAGATGTGGTAGACAAAGCTAATTCAATCAAATTCATGTCATTATCATGAATGGAATGTAATTTTTTATGGATGGCTTCTACTAAACTATTAAGGCTATTGAGGTTCATATGGAGGTTATGATCAAGGAACTCATTTCAATTTAAAGTTTTATTTAATGAATATTAGGTGATAGGTTATAATATTTTAGTAGAGATAAAGTCTTCCTCATATTAAGAGAGGTTTAATGTGGTTATGGTTGAGAAGGCTATAAAATTTCTAACTCAATCAATTCACTTGTCAAGCATAAGGATGGTTCTTTTAGTCTTGAGTTAGAAAGTTGAAAAATAATGATATGGTTCATTGAAGGGTAAATCATATATTATTATGTTATTTGGTTATCTCTTTTTTATATATGTTGTTAATGGAATGTTGTTATTAGAGTCCTTTCATATGCATTTAGTTGACAGGGTTCCATAGAATCAAGCAAAACTCTCAATGTCTACACAATTAAGTGTAATAGTTAGTATGTAATAGCTAAATGAATGTAATGATGTCAAATGTTGGTATAATGTGTCAAGGGATTTTTGTTGACTTGTATCATATATAAGATCACCCTTTTGGAATCATATATAAGATCTTCCTTTTTTCATACATCAATTCTAACTTGATAGCGGTATTTGAATATATAAAATCTAAATTTTAGAACCATTCAAAGTTAAACTAGCATTGTGCTTCACCTAGTAACTTTTCCTTTTTTGTTGCTCCCACTTTGTCTCCTCTACTCAATGTGATTTTTGTAGAACGCCTAATTTATAAGTGAAAGAATATAGACAATCCTCTTAAAGTGAGCATTTGATCTTGTTGGTTAGCTTCTACTCATGAATCAAAAAAGATGTTTTTTGCATCTAAGCGTGTGTAAAAGCTCCTAGCATGGTAAATAACATTATTTTTTTCCATATCAACAAGTCCAAGGTTGAAGTTCCATTCACAAATTCCCTTCTTTATCAAAATACAAAATCTCTACATCTTGAAGATTGCCACATATTTTTATTAGGCTTTGTGTTACTATGACAATGTTATAACCATGAATATTACTTCTTTTCCATGGTGGGTCTGTTTCTATCGATGCCCTCAATAAATTATTATTTAGTTTGCATGAAGTCCCTACAAAAAATGAGGGTGTTTAAGCAAACACCTCATCAATTATTTATTTATTTATTTATTTATGTATCTCTTGCATAAAATGAAGTCATGTAGCTTTTTTTTTTAACGTTTTTTCAATAAAAATTAAAGCAAGATTTTTTCCCATCCATGGGATGCTAGTATCAACTATTAAGTATATTGATAGATCTAGGATCAAACGGATCCCTCTCTCAATAAGAATTTGGAAGATGAATTTTGATGGTATGTCTTAAGGGAATCTTGGTGGACCTCAAATGAAAGGTGTCTTACTCAATATTCTAATAGCATTTTAATCAAAGTGGCTTCAAATAATTTTGTCCCAAAGGTGAGTAATGAGGCAAAGGAAAAATATCTACTCCTTATATTAGACCTACTTAAGTCATGTCCTCCTTACAAGGTGATCATATAAGGAAATTCATTAGTATACACAAGGTCTAAAGAAGACACATTCATCAAATTAGAGAATTTATAACATTTTGAAGGAAAAATTAACACTCAATGCATTCCATGAGACCACATAGTGCAAGGAACGGATGGACTGGGCCCTACACCAGCCACCTAAGTGGTCAATGCTTAGAGTGTTTTGGTTAAGCCCAACCTCCATTAATTCATGTTTTGTTTGTGCATAATGTGACATCACTAATTTGCTATTTTTTTAAATCTAAAGAATACATTTCATTCGATTACATGATTACTCATGATCAACAAATTAACAACTTTAAAATCACAACTACTAATATTATATTATTAAAAATATTGAATAACAAATTGACAAATAGTATCACAATTATTAAAACATAGTCAACTATAAGATCTTCTCCCCCAATTCAAATTTCTTTAAGTATATATTACTATAAATTTTTAAAAAAATAACCAAAATCTAAAATCTACATTGTACTGCATCTTTCATTCAAAATCTACACGCTTAAGAAACAAATTTTAGAGCTCATTGCAGGCTAACAATACCAAAGCTTAAAAAAAATTCAACCAGCTCTAGCTTAATTATTAAATATCAATAGATCAGATTTCAAGAAACTCGTGTGTATATATTGTGAAATAAAACTAATAAAGGGTCGCAATGAAGCGCAAGAAGAGAGCCATAGAATTATGCTTCACTTCGGTATGATAAAATCTAATTAGACGTATGCCTTCTATCTTAGACTAATTATTACATAAACTGTAAAGATTTCAAAGAGTGTATATAAATTTACTAGAGTTATAAGAAATGTAAAACAATTTCTAGACTTTCCAAAAAAATCTGTTCTATTTAATGGCCATTAAAAGCGTAATTGCCGAAGGTTAAGAAGAACACTTACTTTCGCCGACATAGTGTATAGAAATTTGTGAGGGTTCTGAAGCTCCACACTATTATCATCTAATTACAAAGCTATTTGCACCTCATGATGCCCAGCTTTAATGGAGGCTTGTAACGGACCAGCAGAGCATAGTGAAACCCTAAATGGAAATATGCAGCCACTCTGCCACAAACAACCTCCAATACAAGTAGCCCAAAGTGGAAAACATTGACTTATGAATTAAACGAGCCAGAAAGGGGGATTTGAACAGATTTAAATTAAAGTTTCCCATTGTTTTAGAACTTTTTTGCAGATATTTACATAATCTTTAAGTTCCGAAAACAGAACAGTAACTGTGTAATAACAGAAAAGGCTAACTGTACTTTATCACAAACGAAAACGGTAAATCCAGAAACTGACAGTGTCTTAAGAAGTGGAGGCGGCGCCACGTGCCAGATAAGACGGTCAAATTTAGATTGCGCAGCACTGTACAACAGTTGCACACGGGCTCCATATGTGGTGTTGAGGAAAACAGAACATAAATGAATTATTTACACAGACAAATGAATGGAGCAACAATAACAATTCTTTATTATTAGAATTGAATAATATGTCTACAAATTTAACTTTTTAGTTTTGCACTTTTATAAGCTGAGGCAGCGAGGAGTGGAAGGAGGGGGAAAAATGTCATCCGTTCCCCTGGTTTTCCTTGTATATTTTGCTGCAACACACCAGGCTATATTAACAAAACCCCAAAAGGAGCTGTGATATATGTAATTTAAGGGCCACTGCGGCTTTAGCCTTCATCATCAACTATTAAGAATTCAGAGTCTCAATGGCATAAATTCCGTCCATTCTCGTGTAGAAACAAAAGGACGCGCCTTCACCCTATACTTTCTGTCAATCGACGCCTCCTCACCAATGGCAGAAGTCATCAAAGTAGGAATGAACATTTTATTGGGCAAATAAACGGACGTGTTGCATCTGACGAAAGTGTTGCTGAGCAGCTACGAATGATGCCACTTCCTTTGGCTGTGGATTTTCTTTGCTCTTCACACTCCTGAAAAGAAATTTTATACCTGGAATCCTAAACAGACCACTTTTGCTCCGATTTTGGGACTTCTTATCACAACTTTTGGGCGAACCAGAGGCATGATGAACTTGCTTATTGAAACCCATCTTGTCTGAAGAAATTCTTGATTGATCAAAATGCTCAAGCTCTGTGTTGCACCAGTTTGCCAAATAATTGGTGGTATTGGTTGGTATGAGGTGTTAGGCAAGGATGTGAGGTATTTATGAGCTTTACTATAATTCCTTTCTTGGTGTGCAAGTCAAGTTATTATTTATGAGCACCCGCGACCTCATTTCCTCCCCACCTCACACATTTTGACTTGACTGAATTTCAAAGGATGTGGAATTGACTTGAGTGTATGCCAATTTCAATCATCTGCAACGTGGGGTGGAATTGTATTTTATGAATAGCCGAATTCTTAAATTTTATATAAGATGAATATATAATTTATATATGATTATATTTATAATCATATATGTTTTTTTATTTGAAAGATAAATTTGAGTATATAATTAAACTATTAAAAAAACATGTATTTGAACTATTAAAATTAAGATTTGGTGATGATTCTTTGGTATTGTTTAGTGTTTGTGGTATATTAGATCATCATATAAATTATTTTTCAATAAAAATTATGAAAAATCATTTATCTCTTAATTTAAAATTTACATTCTAAAAGGAACTAAATATTACATTTTACCTTCTTATTAGTTATTTCATGTGTCTCAAAGATTAAAGATAAGTATAATCCAACAAATATATATTTCAACCTCAAACATAAAGAATATTTATTTTCTATAAACATTTAATAGAATATACAATTAAATTACTCTTAAAAACATCTTAAAATACTTTATTACAAATTATTTGATTTCAAATATACTATAATGAAAAAATTCTAAAACAATATATACTCTTACAAAAGTTCTAAAATTTTAAGCACAACTTTACAAACTCCTATAACCCACTATGCAAAAATGCAAACTTCATTCAACATAATTTACTTAAAAAACAGAAAAGAAAGATACTAATTATTCTCATTTCAAATCAAGAACCTAGTCATCATGAAGAACTGAATCTAGTTATCAGTTAGATCTACCCAGCTTTTTCGGGACTCGGAATTCACATGTGGAGAGATAAGGCTTTAAATGCCGGTTTCTATGTTTATACATATTCTCTCTGACATGCGATTTTTGTGATCAAGGGCCTTGTTACATTTTAGAGAAATTATTGGATTGGTACTCTGTCCTTGCATATATTGACGTAATGTCCTGGTATTAGGACATCCTCTTAATAATTGATTGTTCATGTTCAGCATTAATTGGATTATGCTGTGCTGGCCTTTCATTCCCTGGCGGCCAAATTTGGAATTCTCCTTGGGTTGTTTGCTTCGATTTATTCTCTCAAAGGTAATATTTGGTGATTGGTCCTGAAGGAGGCTATCTGAAGACTTAGCGGAATGTTATTTCTATTCTGACATTTACTATTGTCCTCCTTTTCCAAGAAATTGCACATGGCAGTGTAATATTTTTCTTGGTACTCTATTAGCCTGGCTCATTTATGGCTAATGAATTCGAGCATCTTAATATTTCTTGTGGGATTATGGCGGTCACCATTTTATTTCGCCATTTCCTGCTTTGTTTCATTCCGCCTGCTCTGTATGTGCATTTGGTCTCTCTGGTTTTGGGGTGTAAATAGACAATCTCTTTCGGGTTTTGGTTCCACGCCATGTTCATGAGGTTCGTATGGAAGTTCCTGGTATTGAAGAAAGACTGCGAATGGCATTTGTTTTTGAATGCAAACAGGTATTCGATGCTTTACAGATTGTTCTTGGTTACGATTGGCTTGATATGCACACTTCGATTTTACCATATGAATTAGCTTCTCGTTTTGCTTCAAACCTGATGGACATCTTAAGTGATGTGGAGATGGTAAAGTTTTTTGCTGGCACATATCTCCTTCTACATGTATGCCCAATCTCTTCTCTTCAACCTGCTTTAAAGAGGTATGATATTTTGTAGGGATCTTGTCTGGTTGGGGGAGTCATCAGTAGGCACCATCTCCTTACTGATTACAGACCTTCTAAACTACTATCTGCCATGGCTTATGGTTTATTAAATGACTGCACTAGTGAGTTTAAAGTCTGCATTAGACTCTTTTCTCAGCAATATGGAAGCTCGGTCAGTGATCCGATTACATGTTGTTTAAGGCAATTCGCCTTCTCATTCAGCATGCTATAACTCAACCACATGAAGAGCCTTTCTCCCCTCCGCCAGCTGACTTAGCTTCGTCGGAAGGAAGCACGAGATGATGGCTTCTCCCTTTCTCTTGATTTTCTAACTATTTTGATGCCCTTCCTTTTTGTCTCAGGATTGGAAGAATTTTGGTATTTTGGCATATCTTGCAGGTCTTTGGACGGAAGGTTAAAATGAAAAGCTTCGTGGGTCCTCATTGTTCCCTCTCGGCTATCTCATTCTTCTGGTTTCTTTCTGGTTCAAGCGATGGCTTTTGATGGTGCACCGACTGTCCTCATGCTTCTCCGGAAAATTTGTTTTTGTCTTCTCTAGTTTTTCACCTTGGCTGGAACTTTTAATCCTCCCGTGTTCAGGGTTGAGCATTTTTGTAGTTGTTATCTTTGTCTTGACACGTTTTGGCTTAGGACTTATTTTGTATTGCTCTGATTGGCAATCTACTTTTCCTTTTGGATCTCGGGGACTCGCAGAATTTTTGTTATCTTCTGACTCCCTTCGTACTTTTTGTAATTCTCCTTATTTAATAAAATTTTCATGGCAATGCGACCTTTATATATATATCCTTGCAAAATTCGCTTTTTTTAATTTTTTATTGTAAGTGGAAAAATATGTTAAGATTGTTATTTGAATTAATGATATATAACTTTTAATACTATTTCATAATGCAGTTTATTTTTTTTATTTTGATTAATAAAAAAATAATTTTGATCTTGTAAATTATGAGTGAGATGATTTTTATTTTATTCAACCTTAAATACAAGATGATACAAATTCAAGTTTTCTTTCAAAATAAAAGTTCAAGATTAATTATACATCAGTTTAAATATACACCTTCAATATCATATTATGTGATTTGATAGTTTCCAAATACATAAATAGGGGAGAGGGGCCCATAGTGGAGCACCCTAACTTCATGTTTCTAAAAATCCTACATGCAAATTTCAAATCACTCCCAATTTTGTACAATAATTTTTTTGGCAACTCATGTGCTTTTGTATTTCGTTTTAGAGCCACATCAGCATGCTTTTTCTTGAGGTATCCAAAAAGACCCAAAAAATAAGTGAGACCGATAGTGGTGCACTAAGTCATGTTTTATTGGTGCACTGATGGGTAAAAGCAAGAAGTTGGGTACACGAAAAGGGAAAATTTCGAGCAAAACAAAAAGTTTTGCAGGAACCGCATACGCATTACGGATTGGGTACCTAAGCCTAAATCCGAACATGTATGTGTTTAGATTGGGGTACGCGAACCGAAAACGCGTACACGTTTAGAACACGTACGCATTTCAAACCACGTACATGTTTTGTGAAAGAATTTTTTTTTAATAAGTGACTGTATTTCATTTTTTCCTCACCATTTTAGTCCGCACCAAAGAAGAACATAGGAGATCGCGTACACATTTCAAAGGCCTTGATTGAAGAAAAATTTGACTATTATCTCCTCCTATCGACACAATCGACCTCATTGACCTCCAGGTTGGTTGAATTCTTCATTTTTTTTTCTTCATATCTTGTTTTTTTGTTTTGTAATTAGTATTCAGTTTTTGTTTGTTTAGTGTGTTTTAGTTCATCGTTTTATAGTTTTTAATTGCATTTAAAAAACCAAAAATGTCAATGAAACAAATAAATTTAAATTGTAAATTGAAAACCATAAAAACTAAACCTAAATTGGACACATTTAACTTAGAAATCAAAACCCTAGAAACCTTAGGTTACAAAATTTACTTAGGTCCCTAAAAACTAATTTACACAGGTTAATCCTTGGAGCTAAACCCTAAAATGTAAACCTAAAACCCTATTTACCCTAATTTACGTAAACCTAAAATGGGATATTTACCCTAAAATGTAAACCTAAAACCCTAAATTAGGGCTCCTTAAGGAGGTTTAGATTTCATTTTATATTTGACAACCTTCTTTGTATGATTTTTACTCTCACTCATGGTTCTTAGTTTATTTAGGATGGAAGTGATGAAAAGTTCAATATTAGGGGTATGTGATATAATAGAAGAGGTAAAATAAGGATGTGTAGTAAGATTTGATGACATAACATGTAGGGAGGGATCACAAATTATAGTCCATAGGTTAGGTACACTTTGGTATGTCGTTGGGGATCCACACAATTACCAATGAAATTCATAATTGACTAATAAAGAAAGTACAAACAATCGATACATAGATCTATATATTAACCAACAAATTGATTTAATTATAATATGTTCACATAATATAAATTTGATAGCTAATTTTATCTCGAAAAACTTCATGATTGTATAATTTAACTTGAGAATGTGTACCAATGAAGTAAAATAATGTACCTCATGTGAAACTATGTGCTTGATTTAATAAGTTCATATATCATGATGCTAGTTGATATGAGCATGTAATCACTCTATATCAATGTTGTTAGATTATATAGTGTATGTTGTATTCTCTTAAAAAAACATAAAAATGTAAGTCATACTTGTTAATCTAGACTATGTCCAATATGGATAGAGCTAGACACATAAATGTTATTAAATCAAATAAATATTAAAATGTGAAGCATGAACATTTGATTTCTACCCATTTCTCTTATTTGGATGAGATCCTTTGTGAATTATGTAAGGATGCATTATGATCATATTTAAGCCTTAATTTATAGGATGTTATTCATAAGATCTATAGGTTGTGTGTAATCTAATTCCTATTTTAACTCTCATGTGTAGTGGCATTGTTCTAGATTAGGAGAACTAAATGTTGTACTTTCTCTAAACTAGTGTATGAAAGCTAACTTGTAGCATGAACATTTCAATTTGGAAAATTCAAATTAATTTTTTGAGAAACTTGATAGATGATTCATAAATGCAAGTCAATTCTATAACCAAAGGTTTATTTTCTAAGATTATTTACTTATTGAATTGATCAATTGATTCCTCACTTAGTGGCAATTAGGTTATTTTTTGAAAACCCATGCACATCTAGAATTTATATAAATATTCAAAGAAAGAGTCTATGCCATAGAAAAGTTTCAAAAAATATATGATTAGAATTTTTTTGGATCTAAATTACTTTAGATCCCCTCTTCCTTTTTAAATCATCCAAGAGTGCTTAAAGGTCCAAATAGGTTCAAAATCCATCATAACTCAACAACTTACTTATAATTGAAATCTAAAATTCCTAATTATTGATATATTGAAGCTATTCCTAGAATGTCACATATTTTATTCAAAGCACTAAGTTTAGGTGGTAGGGTTTCTCATTTACTTGTAAAAATTTATTCATGTGTCTTCTATATGTTTTCATGTCATCAAATCTCTAAATCTAAACCCTAAACCCTAATTTAGCATTCATTTTGTTGTAGGACCTTAAAATGAAATTTGGTTGCCTTAGGAAACTCCACCAAATTTTATTCCCTTAAGCCATGGAACATTTTTTCCTAGTCCACCTTACTATACATAGATCCCCTTAAGCCATCCTATCACCCTAAATCGTAAATCAATGTCTTAAGGGGTCTGAATATGATATTTCTTAAGGGGATAAAAAAAGTTCTCAAAATTGGGCGAATAGAGCTCAAGCTCATATTTGTTTATTTTGTACATTGCAATTAGGTCACTAGCATATATCTATGTGTCCCTTTTAATGTATTCTATTAATTTTTCATTCTTATATTTAGTATTCTTTGAAAACAATGAATGAGATTATAAATTTTAATGTTAGGGTTAAACTTATAATTTCGTCTTAACCACTTTATCCCACTATAGAGATCTTGTGTCTCTTATCATGAAATTTGAAAATTTAGATAAATCAATTTATGTCCTTGGATTTAATTAAATTCTATGTCATACTTGATTAATACATCTATTCATTTTGTTGTAGGACCTTGAAATGAAATTTGGTTGCCTTAGGAAACTCCGCCAAATTTTATTCCCTTAAGCCATGGACCATTTTGTCCTGGGACCTTACTACACAGAGATCCCCTTAAGCCATCCTATCACCCTAAATCATAAATCGATGTCTTAAGGGGGAATTTGACATTTCTTAAGGGGACCAATTTGGTGAATAGAGCTTGGTCACTCATCTTTTTTCATATTTTGTACATTGCAATTAGGTCACTAACATATATCTATGTGTCCCTTTCAATGTCTTCTATTAATTTTTCATTCTTATCTTTAGTATTGTGTGATCAATTTTAAGTGTAAATATATTTTTAACAAATTAAACACACCAATAAAACATTAGATCAAAGGAAACTAATTTAAAAGAAAAATAAACTCTTAAACTCGTAGCTCCTTCGAAAGTGTCCTATTGTCTATCTCCAGTGTTTCGCTGAATCTAGCTTGCTCTCATATTATACGCTAGGCTCAACAAAATGATCTCCTAGAGAATGAGATTTGAAATAAATGCATCCCTATGCTAAGATGCAATTAACAAAACTAAACATGATAGCTAAAGTATGATGATTGCTAAATATGATGATTGCTAAAACTGATTAATGCTAGATAATATTAAAATAACATGTGTATGTGAATGTAAGTGTATGCAAGAGTGTAAGTGTAACCAATGCTTGGATTCACATAGGTATTTATAGAGTTTTCAAAGGATTTTGATTGGTTGAGTTGATCAACGGCTGTGAAAATCCTTGGCAGATCGAATGGTCGAAGATGGATGAGACTGGAGAGGAAAATAGAAGAAAACTAGAAAGCAGGATTTGTTTCCTTTTTCATGGAAGAGATAAGATGAGATGATAAAAAATCATCTTTTTAAGAGGATATTGGAAAGATATTAAGAAGATAAATAATGAATTATCAGTTCAATTATTTGTTTTTGGGTGACACATAGATTTTTCTTTATTAAATAATTATTTAATTAAGATTTGGAGGAAAATAGAAGATTTCATAATTAATTAAAATATTTAATTATGATTTGAAAAGATATGGACATTTAATTAAATAAATTTTATTTAATTAAATCACGCTTATGAAATTAATTAAATAATATATTTAATTAATTAGAAGAAAGATTTTGAATAGAAGAAAGGAAATATTTAAATTTAATTAAATCAAAAGACTTAATTAAATTCAAAAGGTGATAATTAATTAAAATAAATAAAGAATATTTATTTAATTAATCAAGTGGACATATGAATGTGAAATAATTAAATAAAGTGAATTTATTAATTATGGTGGAAGAATAAAGTGAATGAACAATATATTAAATTTAATTATATGTAGAAGACTTTAGAGAAATTAATTAAATAATAAATATTTAATTAAATGCCAGGATTAATTAGACATGGCCAATTTTATGCATATACATTTCGCCCCTCTTTGAAATGATGTGTGAAACACATTGCTTCAAAGAAAATATTCCGCTTTTGAAAGAAATTTTACCCCTAATTTGAACTTGATATGTTTTTGATGCTGATATTGATGATGCCCCCTTGGAAGGTACATCACGAATGATGATATGAGTCTTGAAATTTTTGAAAAATTGATTGGATGATGAAATTCTGATGTCGATGGTGATTTAGTGATTTAGCTCCCAAAAAATGATGTATAAAGATGCCCCTATTGAAATGATGCCCCTTTAGATGGAAATGATGAAATGATGATGATTAATTGATAACTTTGCTTAGAAAAATAACGAGTAGGTAGCTGATAACTTTGTTTCCCTTGAATGAAAAACAAAGAGTAGAATGATTGATGGATTGTCTGATAACTTTATTTTTAGAAAACAAAGAGTAGATGCTTGATATGACTTCTGATAGATTTGCTTTTTGCAATAGAAACCAAATAGTAGATGATGTGATTCAAACACATTTTTATTCGTGACTGAAGTACAAATAATAAAATGATTTGATTGTTGATAAATTTGCTTTCTTGAAAAGAAAACAAATAGTAAAATGATGATAGAGTAAATTGATTTGATATTCAGATAGATTGATTTAGCATTGATTTCATGATATGAGCCACTTAGATAGAGCACTTGATATAGTTCACTTGATATGGGTCACTGATAGATAAATCGCATGATATGAGTCATTGATAGATAAAGAGATTCTGATGGATTCAGTCACACATCTCAATGTATATTATTTTTGGAGCATGTATATTGATTTTGATCATATCTCATGTATCTCTCTTTGGACTTTTTAGCTTCATTGGACATTAGACATTTGTATTATTTTTTATGAGTGATGATATGCAACGGTGATGATTTTTGATGATGTGATGTGCATTTTTGAGATCATGATGTGATATGCATTTATTTATGCATGATGTGATATGGATTTTGATATGCATTTTAATGATTTGATGACTAATCTTGTGATGCAGGATGATTCATGATATGATGATGATTTGTGATGTATACTAATGTTGTCATGTAGGTGGATGATGATGATAAAAATGCAATATGTTGAAATGATATGATATATGATATGAAATATTATGAAAATGTATGTAATATTGTGAAAATGGAAATGTATGAATGTATGAATGATAATGAAATAAAATGATAAATGATAATGATGAATGATAATGGAATGAAATGATAAATGATCGAGATGATATGAAAAAGATTAATGATTAATAAAATAATGATGAATATGAAAAATGATAATGAAACAAATGTCTGAATGTCCTCCACAAATAGTCCAAAGATACATGACAACCGTTGATTTTTTCGTTTCAGCCTTTCAAAACTCTAATGTAAATCCATTATGTAGATATGTACAATGATCTAAATGAAATGTAACTAAATGAAACTAACCATTTGTTGAGCCTTTTATTAGCTTTCTTGAATCATCATATCTAGCGTTTTAAAATGTTGGAAGTATGTACAAGCATCAGAGGGAAATTAGCACCAATGATGACCTGAGTACAACTTTCATGACTTTTGATATAGCAAGCGAACACAAGCATCGAGGTATAATTGAACCAAGATGACTTGAGCATTTCTTGCATAAAAAGACAAAGATTAACCACTTTTTGATGAAAATGTGGAACTGTCATCAATGATATTGCTTTGGAAATCATGTCTCGTGACATATTTGCACTAGATTGATAGTTAATCTCACTTGAGACAGCAGACAAAGAAAAAAAAAATCATCCGAGTCTTTCCTTGCCACTCTAGTTCAGTACATCATCGAGTGTGCTCCAGAGAGATGATATCAAAAATCAAACAACCATTGTTCAAAATGTAATAGTGTTATTCCAAACATTATTCATATTTTAGATCATCCAAAAATGTGCTATGATATGGTACTAGCTGAAAACTGTTGTGATATGGATCGATGATTGGATAGTCATTTGTGTGATTTAGTTCTTTGTTCATTGGATTGTATTGTATGTCATTGTCTAGCTATTTTGATAGAACCTGAAAGTTGGTTGCCCCTAGTATTGTCAATGATTGCCCCCTGTCTAGGATGAGACATGACCATTTTATTGATGAAAGCACATGATTTGTTGAATTTGTTTTGGATTTTGGAATTTTTTTTTTTTTTAATTTTTATTATTTTTTTTTTGGGACTTTTACTAATTTTTATGATATTTTTTAGGACATTTTTTTATTTTTATGATATTTTTTCAAGACTTTTTCTGATGGAATGGGATGACCAATTGAAGAAACAAGATGCCTCACAATATAAGAGAAGATGCATGATTTTCAAGAAGATCCTTAACCTTGTCAAGATCAAAGGTGAAAATGAGGATAATGACCATGAATGATAAGAGGAAAATGGAAGATAGTATATGTGTAGGGAGATGGCTATGAAAGATAATATTTGCATGATAGGGGGATGGAGGAAGGGTTTAAGCATCAAGTTTCACAACTAATATCCCTCGAATATGTGCTCTGATAGACCATGGGAATGGGAATTAGACTTATAAATGTTAGCATGCTAGTAGAAGCTAAGGCCTTATCCAAAACTTTGAATTAAAGGAGGAGAATGGGGATTGGATGTTGGATAATGGATACGCTTGGTGATGGATAGATGGAAAGATTAACATTTGCACACACCTTGAAGGGTGATGGAGTGATGGGGGAAAAGTGGATTTGGAAGGTGATATGTTTTTAGATGAGATATGGTGAGAAGCTTTTGGATTAGCCAATTTGAATGCCAAATTCAATTTTATTGCTTCTATGAGACTTTTAGGAATCCACATGACTTTTGATTTTGATATTTGCTTTATGGGCTTTTGTGGCTTTTGAGATTTTTCTCTTTGATTTATGGACCTTTATGATCTTTGAAATTTTTCTTTTGAATTGATTGGCCTTTATGGCCTTTTGAATTTTTCTTTTGATTTTTGGATCAAATTTTCTTTTATTTTTACATGACTCTTCAAGGAGACATGTTGATCCTTTAATACATGTGGATTTTTATATTGAATTTTTTGACATTTGGCACCCAAATTGCTTTCAAAAGCAATGGGAGGAGTGTATTGAGATGACTGATATGGACGTATGATGGATGAGTTAATGTAGGAAGAATTTTGAAAGTTGATCAAGGATGTGTGCCTTTGTTGTTCTTGAAGAATAAGAGATGGAGAAATGTGGGACGCTAATATGGATGGAAGGGTTGATGAGCTAGGGTTGGGATGATAAGGACCAAGGATATATGGAAGGTTTGATGAACTATGATAAGGACCTAGGATAGATGAAGTGTTTGATGAACTACGATAAGAACCTAGGATAGATGGAGTGTTTGATGAGCCAGGATAAGGACCTAGGATGGATGGAGAGTTTGATGGTCTAGGATACAGACCTAGGATGGATGGAGAGTTTGATGAACTAGGATACCTAGGTTGAGCATGAGGTGTATAACCAAGGCCATGAGAATATGGATGTTCTTGGATAGAAAGGGGTTCTAGGATACCTTGCTCATGAAGGCCCAAGCCTTTACCTTTGTAATTCATAATTTTGCACATTCGTTTACCCATGGGATATGAATTGTTTGTGAAACAAGATCTACGAGTACATTTTGAGGAGGATATGATATGGATGAAAGGATAGGTGTTGGAAGCAAACTGGAGTGGATAAAGGTGGAGGATCCCAATTTATAGGTGTGGGGTTGATGGATAGCTTCAAGAGGTGTGAGAGGCTCTTGACATGAGGATGATGGGATACTTTGATCTTAACTAGGAAAAGAATCATTAGATGAAAGAGATGGAGTAGCTTGATCATCATGGAAGAGAATCTTTGGATATGATGGAAGAATTGTTTTGCTCCTAGGATGCGATGGAATCATAAGAGAGTATGGATTCATTGAATGGGGTGGATGGAGAACTTGGAAGAAAATTATGTTCTTGAGATGGAAGAGGATTATCATGGGTGAATAATGAAAGGAGGGGATCATCATATGGTTCTTGAGAGATGGGATATTGATCAAAGATAGGAAGGGTTTGTAAAATTTTGGTATCATGGGATGGAGTGGAATGAATGTTTTGATAGAGATGTGTAGATTGAAATGATTCATTAGATGCAGAGGATATGATAGAAGAAGGTGATTTAATGGAGTCGTTATCTTGGGTGAAAGAATCGTGAGGTTCATTTTGAATTATGGAGGATGAAGATAAATGCATGACATGAAAGGATTGGTCAATTTTATTTGATGGCTTAGATTTGGGCTTCTCATTTAACCTTTGCAAAAATTCAAAAATATTGAATTTGGATGATGTTGTTTTTGGAGGGGAAGAGGTTACATTCATATTTCCATCAAAGGACTTCTTAGTTGTGCCCCCTTGTATTTCCTTGATTTTTCTTTGGAGTGCTCTTATTTGTTGGGTAAGAGTACTAAGATCATTTAAGGGAGTTTCAGTCTTTTTCAAGATCTTCCTTAATTTTCTTCATATCATAGTCAGAGGGTAATTTGGCACCTTGGTTTGTCAATAAAAGAAAGTATCCTTCTTTATTTTTCTCTAAGATCTTGTCCAAAATTATGTGAAACTGTAGATATTTTTTAGCTTCTAGAATCTTTTCATCGTTTATTTCATCATTTGAACTATTCCTAGTATGAAACCTATGAAAAGGATTTTCTCCCCTATCACCCATGTTGTAAAGTGAATCTCTTCTTTCATCTTCTTCTTTGTCACGGTTTGATTTTTCAATTTCTTGTGTTTTCTAGATGATCTTATATGAATTAATGTGATTGAAAACACAACAAACACTTGGAAAGAATGAGATTTTGAATGTAGACAAACACAAATAAGACAAGCACAATCCTATGGTGAGGCCAGGACAATATTTGCTAGATTCCATGTGGGTTTCCCCAATTGCATATCAGTAGTGTGTGAATTTAGAAGCTTGGCTGCATGGGCTCCCCCTTATAGTGCACTCTCTTTTTAGGCCAACCAAGCTTCCAACCCCCATGAAATTCCCATGGCAGATTGATCACCTCTACTAAAGACTGTGAAGATGTGGATACATTCACATTGATCAGTGCTGCGCTAGCAAATAGAAGGTTTTTGGCTACTACACAAAGGTGATTAATTCAAGACCCCCATTCGAGTGGCCATACATCGGGCAAGAGATTAATCACTTATTAGGTGGCACTCTAGCCTAAAGAGGTTAAGCTCAACCGGGTTTATGGGAGTACTACTCTATCTGTGTGACACATACGCACTCGTAATCTTAGGTTTTCCCTTAAGATTCACATTTATATACCGGTCGGGGGTAGCTTGGCCTTAGCTCCATTACCGGTTTGAGTTGCCTAGAGGTGATGAAATCCCCTGGTAGGCCCAATTTACCAAACAAGCCAGGTGCCAATATTTTATTAACCCCTAAACAAACCAACCCATTCCACCCATGAAAAAATGAATTTCAATTTTATGGTGTAGGCACCCATAGATAGTTGTGTATTTTTGGGACAAATGGTCGATGGTGTTTGATAATCCACCACATGGCAACAGTGAGGTGCCCTTATACTTTTTGAGAAATTTATGGGCTGAGTTTGAGTTGGATAAAAAATCCAACTATTTTGATATGAGGTCATTTTAGGGAGTTGGTCGTTGCATGCCCCAACATAGATTAGGAGCACATGTCAATCCTCAATGATGTGCTCTAATTGCTCCTATTGTTCCTTCTCCTTCTCCTAGTGTTCCCACTACATTTCAGCAGTAGACCATGTTATCAACATTAGGAGAATTGAGTTCACTTTCAAGACATCTCACTCAGCAGACTACACACATGGCCACTAAAGTGGCCAATAGAGAGCATAGAGGCTCGAGCAGATAGTGATACCTAGACATCCACTTCAGGTGATGCACATGCATCTAGGATGGGGTCATACCTAAATTTACTATATTCTGAGGATCGTCCTACATAGGTATGTTCATCTTTTGAACTTAAATTTAATTCAATTTTGAAATGTGAAAAATTCATGTAAATAATATAATATTAATTCAATAATTGTTTGGTGTAGACGCATGATCACGTGATGCCTGCAACTCAATATGATCATTGTGTGTATATGTCGAGTGTTGTAGATCTAGGCTCACCTTTTGGACAAGTACTTGAACCAATATATATTAAATAATTTGTGTGGATATATATCTAATTTAATTTGAATTTGTACACATGTGTGAATTGATATATTATATCTAGATGCAGGGAGGTCATACGATACCTAGTACTAACCAACCACAAGTTACAGTGGTGAGTGCTCTTGAGACATCATCAGCTCGGGTGCATGCTTTCAAAATTTTGTTAAGTTTAAATTAAATACACATCATAGATCTAATTATTATTTTTAATTTACATACACATGTGTCAATGATATATATAAACTGTTGTACATCTATATGTAGGAATTTCATGAGATACCCATGGTGGGCCACACACCTGAGACATCATTGAAATTTATGCATGGGAAATCTCAGGTGTGTGATCATGAGGTCATATCATTCGAGGTTGTAAAATTTACTTTAAATCTCCTATACAATTTTTACAGACCTTTTATATATATATATTCGAGTTTTTCACATATTGTTTGCTTTATATGAATATGCAAGATAGGGTAGATCAGACATTTGCATCTTTTCAAGTGACAGTTATGCTACCCATTGAAGAAAATGTGCCAGTTATAGATTCACATGATCATATGGTAATTTATACATACTAGAAATCATTTTTACTATATTTCCTAGATATTTAATTAAATTTATTTTTATATAAAATTTTATATTTTCAAGTTCAAATATGTTTAATTATATCAAAATTTCTAAATAAATTTAAATCTAATTTCAAGTTTCTTGTACTCTTTTATAGCATGATGCGGGTACATCTAGTTGACATGGAACAAAGAGGAGACTTGATTTGACCGATCAGCCTGAAAGTTAGATGGTTTTATATTTTATGGACTATAAATCTCTAGTTTTATTTAAATATATGTGTTGGACTTGACATATAAATTTTATGGACTATCTATCTCTAGTTTTACTTTGAACATGTTATTATCATATTTGTTTTTATTTATATTAGTTGACTTTAATATGATGATTATATATGCAGTTAATTATGATATCGTGTTATGTTCATTTTCATGATTATATGCACTCATACATATCTATATTTATATTTTATCTAATTTTCAAATATTACATGCACTATATAAATTCTTATCTAGAATCAAATTTAATATATATAATTTATCACATGGTTAGGTGACAAATTAAAACATTCCTTAAATATTTTAGATCATATTCATAATAAATTAAGGGCAAGTAATTTTAACTATTTTCCAATTAGATAGCAAATATTTGAATCAATAAACAAAAAAACTATCTTCGTGTATTTATAAAATGTATAATCTATACAATTGAATAATTATATAAAATGTGGTAAATACAAGACATGAAATGTATAATCTATAAAATTGGAACAAGATATTTAAAAAGGGACATTGAACAAACATATATAATGTATATCAAGATGTTTATTACAACTATATAAAATGATGAAATATATATGTGCATGTAGATACAATTAAAACTTATCAAATTTTAGGTGAAGACCAAAAAATGATATTTACATCTAGTCTCTTGATAAAATAATTTTTCAGTTCAACAATCACTTTGTAGACCAACTTGATGAGAACTTGCAAAAATAATTAATGTAAGTAACTACAATTTTTATGAGTCATTTAAGAAAAAAATTCATGCGAGAAAAGAACAATATATAGTAAATTCCATACAAATTCAAAATATGTTTGCCATAGGATGGATTAAGGGGACCTAAGAGGATATATAGCTTAAGGGGGGTCTTAAGAGAATTCCTTAAGGGGAGTTAAGAGGATGGCTTAAGAGGATGCATCTCATGAACCCTAGGATATGGCACAGGTCCCTAAGAGGATGGCTAAGGGGAATTATGAGAGTCCTTTAAGAGGATGGCTTAAGGGGAATTATGAGAGTCCTTTAAGAGGATGGCTTAAGGGGATGTAAGAGGGTGGATTAAGGGGAGTTGATAGAATGGATTAAAGGGATGTAAGATAGTGGATTAAGGGGATACATTTCATGAACCTTACGATATGGATTAACAGGCCCTAAGAGGATGGCTTAAGGGTAATTATGAGAGTGACTTAAGGGATGCAAGATTATGGATTGTGGGGATGTAAGAGGATATGACTTAAGGGTCCCTTAAGAGGATGGCTTAAGGGGATGCAAGAGGGTGGATTAAGGGGAGTTGATAGAATGACTTGAAGGGATGCAAGAGGGTGGATTAAGGAGAATTATGAGAGTCCTTTAAGAGGATGTAAGGGGATGTAAGAGGGTGGATTAAGGGGAGTTGATAAAATGACAAAGGGATGTAAGAGAGTGGATTAAGGGGATACAAGAGGGTGGATTAAGAGGTAGAATGGCTGAAGAACGTAGAATATGGATTAAGGTGGGTTGATAGAATGGGACATGGATTAGAAAGGATAGAAGGTGGATTAATAGTTGTTGACCAAATGACTTAAAAGGATATAGAAGGATTAAAGAGGATACAAGAAGGAACTGGATTAAGGAGTTATTAGAATGACTTGAAGGATATAAGAAGGGGTACATTAAAGAGGGAGTTGATAAGATATGGATTAAAAGGGATGTAAGATAGTGGATTAAAGGGGGATGCATGTACTTTGAACATTATGTGGCAGGCTAAGAAGAGGGATGAGAAGCAAGGGGAATTATGAGAGTGACTTAAGGGATGCAAGATTATGGATTACGGGGATGTAAGAGGATATGACTTAAGGGTCCTTTAAGAGGATGAATTAAGGGATGCAAGAGGGTGGATTAAGGGGAGTTGATAGAATGACTTGAAGGGATGCAAGAGGGTGGATTAAGGGGATTTGAGAGAATGAATTTATACTATCAATTAAATGTATCTAGAACTTTATATAGTTACCTATCTCTAGATTCGAATTTCATTGTAATATATGTGCATCTCCTCTCTTTTTTGTAAAGCATATAATTTTGGGAGACTTGAAACAAAAAATGATATAAAACTTTAATTAGGAAATGATTAAATACAAATATATATATCAATTAACTGGGTATGTGGAGGATCATGATGGGCCAAAAAGTGGCAATATGATGGGTATGTGGCTGGCGACTTTCTTTTACCAAAAATTGATGAAACAAAAAGGGTTTTTAAAGGACATTCTTAGCTTTCCACCAATATAAATTATGATTTACTTTGAATTTAATAAGTAATTATTATTCATTTTCTATTCAAATTATGACTAAAGTCCTGATTGATAGACTAATTGAAAAACATCTATAACTTTCAAAAAGTATTACATTTTTTTACTCCAAAACATGCATCACATTCTATGCTTCGCATAATATAGGATTAAAAAAAGAAAAATTGAATTTCATGATGTTTTGACCAAGTTAAAGGTGAATTGAGGACATACGAGGTTTTTATATTTTTAAAATTTTAATAAAAATTCATAATTAATTATTTACTTGGAAAATACCAAAAATATGCAACACAGCCGGGGCTTGGGATCCTCTACTTATCTAGTCTTATAAAATATTAACATTTTATTGTGGTTAGGGTGATCAGACATACACCTACTTCTTATTCTTTCCCTAAATTTAAATTATCTTTTGCATTGAAATTTAAAATTTCACCAAATAGATTTCTTTTTTAAACAAACCTAGTAGTTTAGAAACTACATTCAATTTTATACAAATTCTATTCTTACAAATTTTTGAAATAATATAGATAACTTATTCAAATTTTTACGTCAAGTTGTCTTACTTTAATTTTTCTAATTTTTTTGCCACTTAAGGGTTTGATTTTTCCATGATGATCCTACACATACCCAACTATATAAACAACTAGATATACTTACCAATACTTATTTACTTTGTTGTACCATCTGCATCCTCTTTTTTTTTTAATGCATCTATGGTTGTGTCATGATCATCCATTGAAATTGTCCATAATACTTAATTAGCAGGCCTCCCTTGATATCTAACTAGTTTTATATTGGTTGCCAAAATTAAATGTGAATAATGTATAATCTTCTTGTGTCTTTCTTAATCTTCAAATGTAGGAAAGCCATTCTTTCTCATCAAATATTTTTGAAGCCAGGTGCCAACAACAACCACTGAAACGGTTGGATACTCAAAGTTGTCATCATCCACTCTAGGATGTACCAACTTACGTTTTCTCTCAACACATGTAGTCAACCATTAATCTATCTCCTCTTCATTCCCCTCAGGTGCAAGAACAACATACACATGTCCAAAAATAAATACAAAATTCAATAAAGAGTGACTTATATTTAATTCACATATAAACATGCATACATACAAAATTCAACTGAATAAATAATGTACCTTCTTGTACAAGATCTGAAACACGATCATAATCATCTGATGCGAACACTTGATTATCTTCAATTGTCATTCCATGTTGAACATGTGTCGATGTAGGCGGTAAGGCTCTTTGTTTCCATTGTTCGACCCATTTCGTATTTTCACATGCCTCCCAATCACCTGCAATACAAAATTGACAAAAGCATGCCAACTCCCTTGTCCATATTGTCCATGTGTTTGCATTCGAACTCTTAAACGAATGCCATTTTGCAGATCCATTAATTTTTTCACAATCTTGTCAAGAAAAATATCATTTTCTTCAACTAACCAAAAGAAGCGTCAAATTATTGAGCTCTCACTTATTCTTGTAGATAATTTGGTATTGCACCAATCTACAATTGCACGTGCATCTCTAAACTTTGTAGCATCCTCAATTTTTTGTTGCTCTCTAGCAAGAGCTCTTTTCACACATGCACCTGCTCCATGTTGTTCTCCCTTACCATGACCAGCTTCAAAAAAACTCGATATGTGTTGGATATTATTTTCCTTATGAACTCTACATAACCAATAAAACTTTCTAGCATTTTTGAATTGACCTGTGCAATTATCTAACCATATGAGATGTTCTAGTATTTGAATTCCTCTCTCTTTTAAATTTTATAAACTCCATATGTGTTGGATATTATTTTCCTTATGAACTCTACATAACCAATAAAACTTTCTAGCATTTTTTAATTGACCTGTGCAATTATCTAACCATATGAGATGTTCTAGCATTTGAATTCCTCTCTCTTTTAAGTTTTTATAAAATATATCAAAACAATATTGTACAAACTCAGATGAATGTAATCGATTATCACTTACATAAAAATGGCACTCTCTCAAAAAAAATCTATTATCTTTTGTACTATCTTCTGCATGTCTATAAACAATGTGAACAAATATAGCTACTTGCACTGAATTATAATACTATGATTGAATTTCTTCTTGTGGAGCAAGAGTATAATTTTTAGCAAAATCAACAACTGACAATATAGTTCCAATTGGGAATGTGTTTTTACATAAACGAGATTGATTATCAAGCCAATGAGCATTATGAGAGTGTTGAACATATTTAGGTACAAACTTATCTTTAAATTCATTAATAAAAGCATGCACACTAACTTTCTCCACAATTAGCTCAACATGTTTTCCAGTTTTTCCATCTTTTAAAGAATACTCAACATTTTTTATTTTTATAACATCCATTAATTGTTGTCCAAATTCATCTAAACTACTTTCATACATACATTCTCCTAATGATGAAAAGTTACCACATTTATCACATTCTCCAAAAATGCATGCTTTTAAAAAAAATGAGTTTCCATTTAAAGAGGGATCACAAAACAAACCAGCTATAAAACCTTTGATTCTTTCATGTGGCATATTAATGCCACAAATGTCTTATATAATCTGGTTAGCATGCAAAGTGCATCGTATATATTGAAATATGGGTAAGTGCACCAAGATGGTCCCCAAA
>VDFB02026320.1:100074523-100118286 GCA_007258455.2 Sequoia sempervirens | reverse complement strand
AACAAGGTATGCCATCATCCCCATGTGAACCTCAAGGTATGTCTTCTATTCCACCCTCGATCGAAGGTACGCAATCTAGCCCACTTCAATTAAATATTGATGAAATTGCTAATGTTGAGATGTATGTACCTAAGAGAACACCACCTAGAATTTTGCGTAGAAAGCCAAAGTTTTTGATTAATATTGATGAGGATATTTTGTAGCACATGGAAGGTAAGACTCCAAAGTGCACTTGTAGAAGATATGCTGATAAGATCTGGAAAATGTTCTTTGAAAGGCTAAATGAGACCGAAAGATGTCAACTATTTGTTCAAATGATGCGGGGTTTAAAGTACATAAACATCATGAAGACTCTTGGGTTGAGAACATCGAATGCATCAAGTGAAAACACTATTGTGAAGAATCTAATGGATGCTTATGAGAGTGTGGGTAAGACCTCACGCTCAAAGGATAGTAATGTCATTTGATGTGTCATTACATCGACTTTGGTAAGCTATCAAACAAAGATATCTCGTCTCATTAAAAAGACAAGTGAACAAATTGGAATTAGTAGAAAAAAAATATCAAGAGTCGTTCAAAGGCGACGAAGAATTGAGGGCACCAATTCAAATGAATTATGGGCATTCTTGGGAAGACTGACACATAAAGATAGAAAAGTTGTTGAAGCATTGAGAACACTAATTGAAGATTGTTGGAAGAATAATACAAGGCCATCTCTGAATCGAAGGGATGCCGTAAGAAGGAGAATTGGTAGTCAGAACTGTGAGCCACATCCAAAGCATTTTTTGGATACGACTCAAACCCAATTTTTTCATAAATTTCAAAATGCTTATCTCAAATTAGTATTTCTCAAAGATTCTTTGAAATTCTTAAACCTTTTTATGTCAAGATAAATCACACATGCACTACTTGCTGCTGTAAACTACATATTGAATTCGCTAACCATTATGATGTTTATCATTCTATATGTTTAGATTTGCATATTAATGATGTTTTGCAGGATTGTGGCATAGAAGCCCCACCAAAATCTTCAAGAGAGTTCTTATCAAAAATTTTATGTCAAATAGAAGATGGCCAAATATTGTACAAGAGAACATGCTTGGATGGTTCATGCAAGTGTTGTGGTGGCTTGCAATGAATGTGAGTATGTCAACATATGGAAAGCACATATGAGGTGGGGCATAAACTAGTAGATTTTGGGAAGTATAAAATAGTGACATACGCTACAAAAGATGGGTCTGAAGCAAAAAGGTGTGATTTGGTTATTGAGAACATTTCAGTGTATCAGTTTATGTCCATGTTTCATGAGAATCTAGTGTATGAGTATGCAAGGCATACCCATAGAGCCCGATGGCTGGACACAAAATTCAAGCTATGCAAGGAAACCTTTCCAATTGGTAGCATAGTATTAGTGGCTGACTTTGCAGAGAACTACACTCTACAGCCACAATGTGAGGTGTAGTCACAGTATTACAACTCCACACATATTTGTGCACATAACATTCATTCATGCAACTGATAGTACAAAGGACCAAAGGAAGGTATTGAGGGAGTATCACTTTTATATTAGTGATGATTACACACATTCTCCAGAGCTCGTGCAAGGTTTCTTCTAGATGTTATATAGTGATTTGGCTCAGAGGGGCATAACATACGGTTGACATATAATATGGTCGGATAACTGTGCAGCACAGTTCAAGAATGCGTACATGTTCTATTGGTTGTGTAGGATGCATCTCACTATAGGTGTTCAACATATGTGGAACTTTTGTGAGGCTAGGCATGGAAAGGGGGAGCATGATGGTGCAGGAGCATGCGTGAAAAGAGCATTAGCACAAGAAGAGTTAAAGTATAAAGACAATGCAAAGTTGATAGATGCAAGTTCAATCGTCGAGTGGTGTAATGCTTCAATGGGTCTAGGTAATGAAGGTACGTCTTCAGTTCCTAGATTTTTTTGGTTGATGGATGATACTAACATTGCACCATATGAGGATTGTTTTACACTAACAGGATCAAGTGAGCTACACTCTTTCCTTAGCTCAAATGCAGGTTCATGGAGTATCGATACATGTAAGATGCAATGCTTTTGTTCTTCATGTACAATGCAAGCTTGGAATGATTGTGAGTCAGGGGAGTGGGTTGACGAATGGTTGACAAGTTATCTTACCCCACTTCACACATATCATCCTCCAATGACATTGGAACTAACACAGATGGAATCATCAGTCGACTTTGACCACGTATCAGATCTAGTTCAACCAGGTAATATATCTACTTGCTTAGTTTTTCAAATTCCATATTGTTATCTTACTTTGTACTATATTCATAATGTTGACTAATTTTGAGTGATTTTATGCACATATCAATGCAGGGCATGTTTATGTAGTTATTGCAGATGAAGAAAATGAAGAGGGAATAGACTATTACTTGTCTCATTATGTTGAGGCTAAATTTTTTTTGGAAGCCCTAGTTATAGATGGAGAAAACATCGAATACCCTATAGGCTCAGTTGTTGTTACTGGAACGTGGCTTAGAAGGTACCCACATAAGAGTGTTAAACATTGGTTGTTTGAGAACTTTGACATGCATCGTAAGATTCTTCATTACTCGAACCTTGTTGTGGCATCCAATGTTCGTTTGAGAAAATATGGGGGTAGACCTTTGAACAAGACCTTGTGGAAGGTCTATGAGTCTGACCATAAGGCAATACGTGACACAATAAAGAGTAGCGTAGATCCAGATGGTTAATTAGATTAATTTGTAATTATATGCACAATGGTTCTTATTAATTTATACTTGTATCCATGTTAATTTATTTGATGCCAATGCTATCATGTCTTATTTTACTTTGTGTATCTGTAAGTAGCCCGATAAACATTGAATGGTGTCCCCTTGCAGAAAATGTAGATTTATGAGTCATCCAAGAGAATCTCTAGCATAAAAGCAATGCAACATCCCTATTTTTATTATGAAGCCAAATCTCAATTATATGATTTTCAGCCATTACAAAAGTGTGTGTGAAGCTTGGTGAGGGAATTTCAAGTTACTCATTTGAAGTTAACCTTATCATGAGCACCTATGATGTAGACATTATTGGAGCATCTCGAATTTCAAGATATTCTATATTCATGAGAAGTGTTGTGTGCAATAGGTATCTTGGAACTCGCAGTGAAGATGTATGAGTAGGAGTGACTAAGTTGACAGACTGCCATGCCTATCTATAAGTGCCTTCCATTTAGTTTCATTTCATTTCCATTTTGGACATGAGTTGTTTCTTTTTATTCTTTTACTTTGCCTACCTGTAACTAAACTAGTAAAAATTGATTGGTCTCTCCTTGCCTAAAATGCTGATTTTGGAGCCATCAAAGAGAATCTCAACCAAAAAAGCAATGCAACATCCTTATTTTGATGATCTTGACAAATCTAAATTTTGATTTCAAGCCATTATAAAAGAGTGTGAAGCTTTGTGAGGGAATCTCAAGTTTCTCATTTGAAGTTAACCTCTAAATGAGAACCTATGATATAGACATTATAAGACAATCTCGAATGTATGAGTGACATTGTAAAATATCTATGAGAAAAAAGTACCTAAGGCATTGTAATGATATTTACTTGTAATGACATTTATTGAAATAATGAAATTTGGTGTAGGGGCACCAAGGTTATTGAGCAAATTTGGTTCACATAAATCTTTTAAGTTAGTTTTGTGTTATGAGTTTTGTCAATTGAATAAGGTCATAACACATCCACAATTGATTTATAATGTAATAAGGCATGTTAGTTACAAAAAGAACAGTTAGGCATGATTGGAAAGATGTAGAATCATTTGTAAAGGCTATTTAAAGCCTCTTGAAGGCTATTTAAGTCAATATTTGAATTTGTAGCCTTTTGAAGGAAAATGTTTGAATATGGTTGTAAATGCACTATTAGTGAGATTGAGATTGTTAACCTTCAGAGAGTAGCAGTATTTATGTTGATGAATTTTCGTTTAGATGCAAGGATTCAAAGCACATCAACCATGTGGTACAAATGATTAAATCCTAGAGACGATTTGTAGCAATGAAAGAGTATAAAAATGCAAAGAGAGCTACACTAGTGACTCAGGAGAAACTTTAGTGATGCAGAGTCAAGGTGGAGAAGACTCAAACGAATCATATTTTAGTAAATCAACAACCTTTGTTATTTCATTTGGCCATCTTGGAACAACTACCAACAAAAATGCTTCGAAACTGAACAATTTGGCTTAAATTTTAGAGAATTCCTCTCAAGGACCGTATCATCATCAATATAGCATCTACTCAAATCCCCAACACCATTCCCAAGCCAAACATACAAGGTTTCTTTGCAATTTCTTAGAGATCCTTCAAACTGCCCTATAAAAAGGCTACAAGATTAGCCCTATTTTACAAACAAACTTCTCTTTAAACTTGTTGTAACCCCACAAGTTCTTGGAAAGTCATAAAATAGGTCACAAAACTCCCAATTCCATAGGTTTTAGAAAAGCACTCAACCTCTAAGCCATAATTGATTAAAACCCTCAATTTTCTAACAAATATGTAGGGTTTTTAGCATCACACAACTCCAAGGCCTTCCAAACCTCACCAAAGCATCAAACAAGTTTTTTAGGGTCTGAAAACACATAATAAATATTCACCTAGCCTTTAGACTCAGTAGATATCAAAAAAATCACTTTGGTTCCTCCATTTCAAGCCAAAATATGACATTCTCAACCTAAAACAACATCACTAGCCCTATAAATGCCTTACCATTATTAAAAGAGTTAAGGAAACTTGAAAAAAACACATTTTAAACCTTTCCTTTGAGTCACAATTCACCATAGTAGGAGGAAGGGCTCCATCACAAAAATTAAACTAAACTCAGACCCTGCTAGTCTGTACAGGCTAAATAAAGAAAAATGGATTTTCCTTTCACTAAAACAACCAAAGGTGTATCAAAACAAATTCAAATCTAGGTTAATACCTGCCACCACAATGTTTCATGAATTTATTTTCATAAGAGGCGTGTACTAGGCTATACAAAGACAAAAGAAACTGAAAACTCAGAAAAATGTTCAAATTCCACAGTTTTAGGCGTTGTGAAGAGAACCAATATTCAAAAAAACTATTGATTGAACCCCCATTCAGGCTTGAATGATGTTTTTAATACATTTCAAATGAGAATCATCTCCCTTCAATTCCCATAACTACCTTTGAACCACCAAACCCTTATTAAGCCTACAAATACTATTATTTATTATTTAAGAATGGTTTTGGTTACTAAGCTTTATCATGCAAATTTAATATTCTAAAGCTCTAGGACCACTTAGACACCCTTATAACATGACTTGTAGAATCTTTCTCTGCACTCCCACCTACTTTTTACATAATTTTCCTTTATGGCAATATCAATAATTATTTAATTCAAGAGTGTTTTGCACATTTGTCCACCCTAACCTACTAATTCCCAAAGTACATAAAAGATTGGTCTATTACACCTTATTCAAGACAAAAATACCTCAACATACTAACATTTACCAACTGTCCTCCCAATTTACCATCAAACAATCACAAATTAAGGATAAGGTGTGGGTGCTCCTGCACCATTCAGCTTTCAAAAACAAAGTCAATTAGGCTGGCAGACATTTGGATCAAGCTAGCATTTGGTGGAAGAGGAAGAAAGTTGACTGGAACTCTAGAGGCCCACCATACTAGATTTTTTATTGAACCATGAGAGTAGAAGAGAGATCTGATATCATGTATCAAAACATTAAGCATGCATTATTCCAACCAACGGAGAAAGAGATGATTACTTTGCTTCATTTTCATTTGCATAAGCATATCAAGGCATGGGAACCAAGAAGACCAAGGATGTCCAGTTTTATGTGGAGGTAATGGATGTTGTCCAAAATTTAGGAGCGTCAAGAATTTCAATGTATGATCTTGATGAAATTGAGGAAGAACAACAACAGAGGGAAAGGAAAAATAAAATCAATACAGAGTTTCAAGGTTTTGTCAAGCGAGTAAGAGAGCTATGGGAGCAACCTCATCTAAAAGATTTTGAACTTGACTTTGATATGTACCATTTAGAGAGCTTGGCTTTCATGGAGTTCCTTTCAAAGCCTCTTCTTTTATTATTCTTATGGTAAATTGATTGGTAGAGTTGGTGGAATTACCTTTTTTAGTATTAATCGCTATTAGTGAGATTGAGATTGTTAACCTTGAGAGAGTAGGACTTGGGAAAAAGGAATTTGATATGGCTATTTCTTTCAATGACTTCAAGAGGGATGTAATCCGCATTAACACCATCCTCAATCTTCACTTGATGGCATCAAGGAATGGCTGAACTTCATGGTTATAAAGTATTATGAAAGCATAATGAACTTGTACTAGCAACCAATTTTGAAGACTATTACTAATGATTCAAAGCACATCTACCATGTGGTACAGATGATTAAATCTCAAAGATGATTTGTAGCAATGAAAGAGTTTGAAAAGGTAGAGAGAGCTACAATGGTGACTCAGGAGAAAGTTTAGCTTTCAAAAAACAAAGCCAATTAGGCTGGCAGATGTGTGGATCAGGCCAACATTTGGTGGAAGAGGAAGAAAGATGACTGGAATTCTGGAGGCCCACCATAATGGATTTTGATATTCAACCATGAGAGCATAAGAGAGAGTTGATATCATGTATCAAAACATTAAGCATGCATTCTTCTAGCCAGCGGAGAAGGAGGTGATTACTTTGCTTCATTTTCATTTGCATAACCATATCAAGGCATGGGAACCAAGAAGACAAAGGATGTTGAGTTTTATGTGGAGGTAATGGATGTGGTCCAAAATTTAAGATGGGCAAGAAGGTTAATGTATGATTGTTAACATTGAGAGAGTATTTATGTTGAGAAAATTTCCTTTAGATGCAAGGATTCAAAGCACATCAACCACGTGTGGTACAAATGATTAAATCCCAGAGACAATCTATAGCAATGAAAGAGTCTGAAAAGGAAGACAAAGCAACACTGGTGACTTGGGAGAAACTTCAACTTTCAAAAACAAAGTCAATTAGGCTGGCAACCGTGTGGATCAGGCCAACATTTGGTGGAAGAGGAAGAAAGATGACTCGAACTATGGAGGCCCACCATACTAGATTTTGGTATTCAACCATGAGAGTAGATGAGAGAGTTGATATCATGTATCAAAACATTATGCATGCATTCTTCTAGCCAGTGGAGAAGGAGATGATTACTTTGCTTCATTTTCATTTGCATACCCATATCAAGGCATGGGAACCAAGAAGACCAAGGATGTCGAGTTTTATGTGGAGGTAATGGATGTGGTCCAAACTTTAGGAGGTACAAGAAGGTCGATGTATGATTGGTGTAGGAGCACCATTCAGTAGGTTTTATTCATCAAGGAAAATAAGGAGTAGAATATCATCAATTTACTAAAACTGGCCCGAAATTGTACATTTGAAGGTTTTGAGTAAATAAAAATGGCTTTTTGACCAATTCCTCTTTTTTTAGCCTCTGTAACTAGAGGAATGGGTCTGCACTAACATTATTAAGGTGTGGGAATGATGTGTTAGTGTTGGGGAGGTCTGAAAGTTAGATGGGTGTGAAACCCATGTGTGTAAAAGTGAGTTTTCTTTAAGAAAATTTGTGGTTTTGAAGATTTAAATTGTGTTTTTGTGTAGGGAAGCATTATTTTATGATTTTTTGAGCTTGTGTATGGTGTCACAAACTTATTTGGGTAATTTATAGGTTGTGGTTAGCTTTGGAAGTATCATTTTCAATAAACCCCTAGGGTTTAGGCTAAAATAGAGGGTTTTGTGGTTTACCCATTGTACGGTGGTATAACTAAGATCTAATTGTGGATTTTGAAGTTTTGACACCTTAAAATTACTGCCTCAAGAGTTGGTAAGGTTTGGATAAGTTTAGTGTATAGACCCTTTGTTCAACTGGATTGATCCCTTAAGGGTCCAAAGGGAAAAATGGCTACAAAATTCAACATGAGGTTACTTGGACACCGTGATGATTAGAAAAATATCATCTAATCTAATGGAATCATGTTGGGACCCTCTACAATAACCTCTCTTGGTTTTCATTATCTTAGAGTGGTTTTGCCCATGGTGTCCAATTTTTAGTTGATGAAAAAAGTGTCAAATGAAAGTAGCGAAAAGTTGCAAAGTGGTGCAACTTTCATTCTACAACTCGTGTGACTAAACATACTATTCCAATGCATCCAAATAGGCATTTTTATGCTAGGAATGGTCCTATTTCACACCCAAACATGTGGAATCACTTTGAACTATGTTCAACTGGATCGATCCCTTATGGGTCCAAAGGGCAAAATGGCTGCAAACTTCAACTTGAGGTTACTCGGACACCATGACACTTAGAAACTTCTTGTCTAATCTTATGGGATCATGTTGGGCCCTTCTAAAATTATCTCTCTCAGTTTGTATTATCTCAAAGTGGTTTTCCTGTGATGTTGAAGTTTCAGTTGATGAGAAAAGTGTCAAATGGAAGCAATAGAAAGTTGCAAAGTGGTGCAACTTTTGTTCTGCAACTCATGTAACCAAATGGACTATTCCAACATGTCTGAATAGGAATGTTTATGCTAGGAATGGTCCTCTTTCACACCCAAACATGCAGAATTGCTTCGAGCTACGTTCAACTGAATCGATCCCTTAAGGGTCCAAAGGGAAAAATGGTTGCAAACTTCAGCATGAGGTTATTCAAACACCGTTCTGCTTATAAAATTCTTGTCTGATCCCATGAGATCACGTTGGGTCCCTCTATAATAACCTCTCTTGGTTTCTATTATCTCAGAGTTATTTTCCTGTGGTGTCCAGATTTCAGTTGATGGAAAAAGTGTCAAATGGAAGTAGTGAAAAGTTGCAAAGTGGTGCAACTTTCATTCTGCAACTCGTGTGACCAAGCAGACAATTCCAACGTGTCTGAATAGGCACATTTATGCTAGGAATGGTTGTATTTCATACCAAAACATGTGGAATCACTCTGAACTACGTTCAACCGGATCGATCCCTTAAGGGTCAAAAGGGAAAAATGGCTGCAAACTTCAACATGAGGTTACTCAGACACCTTGACACTTAGAAAATTCTCGTCTGATATTATTGGATCATGTTGGGCCCCTATACAATAAACTCTCTTGGTTTACATTATCTCGGAGTGGTTTTCCCATGGTGTCGAAGTTTCAGTTGATGGAAAAAGTGTCAAATGGAAGCAGTGGAAAGTTGCAAAGTGGTACAATTTTTGTTCTGCAACTCGTGTGACCAAATGAACTATTCCAACGCATCTGAATAGGCATGTTTACACTAGGCATCATCCTCTTTCGCACCCAAAAATGCGGAATTGCTCTAAGCTGTGTTCAATCGGATTGATCCCTTAAGGGTCCAAAGGGAAAAATGGCTACAAACTTTAGCATGAGGTTACTCGGACACTGTGATGCTTAGAAACTTCTCGCCTAACCCATGGGATTGTGTTGGGCCCCTCTACAATAAAATCTCTCAATTTTTATTATCTCAAAGTGGTTTTCCTATGGTGTCCAGATTTCAGTTGATGGAAAAAGTGTCAAATGGAAGCAGTGGAAAGTTGCAAAGTGGTGCAACTTTCATTCTACAACTCGTGTGACCAAACGAATTGTTCCAACACATTTGAATAGGCATGTTCATGCTAGGCATGGTCCTCTTTCTCACCCAAACACGTGGAATCACTCTGAGCTATGTTCAACCAGATCGATCCCTTAAGGGTTTGAGTGTAGTATGTTGAAATAGGCCATTCCACCTATTGTTCAGGCCGTCTCTCGGTGATATGGGCTTGATGTAAGTAGGATAGGGAGTAGGAATAAGAAAATAACATTAGTAAGGGCATTGAAAGAGATTACTAACACTGCCCCTATTGAAAATTCAAAATTGAGGGCCCTTAAAAGCAAGGCTAGAAGAGGTGAAAAGAAGAAATTGCTTGAAAAAAAGTTAGAATAGGTTGGAAATAGGGTGAGATTGTGGAGTTTATGTGTTCAGAAGGTTTGCAAGGATAGGGGAGGTCAAAAGTATGTTATGGCATGACATTGCCTAGTTGGGAAAATAGGGGTTTTGAATGAAGAAGAGAGGTTTGAGGGAGTAAATGTGGGTAATTAAGTTTGTGCAGGAAAAATGAAGAGTGTTGGAATAGGTTTTGAGGTTCAGGTTTGGGGGTTCAGTTTGCTAGTTTGGACAAATTTTTTTGGAGGAGGGTTAAGTTCGTTTTGGGTTTGTTGGTACAAAAAACATGTAAAAACAAAATATATATCTATGCAACCTAGAAGCATGAATTAGGATTAGAATATCACATATCATCATATAAACAACAAAACAACCATAAATGTGAATGTCATTTAAAACAACAAAATTGGCAAAAAAAAAAAGTGTTTATAACCTACAAAAAAATGTGAATAAAATCACATTGATTTTTGCGTGAAAAAAAACCATGAGACCATAGCTTGTTGCTTACTACTATGCTTTGATAGATTTTTTCCAAGCATCCATAGCTTGTTCGTAAGTAATTTTTTTAGGCTTTTAGCCATAGCAGCAAGGCAGTGAATTGTTTGATAAAATGCTTTGGTAGGCATGTATGAAAAATGTGGTAGCATAGACAAGGTAGTGAATTGTTTGAAAAAATGCCCCAAAGAAATGTGGTCTCATGGTGATGGAATGGTATGAAAAATTCCATGACAAGAAAATTGCTATGGATTGTCATGGAATTCCACCACCATTGAGACCACATTTCTTTGAGGCTTTTATTCAAATAGTTTGTTTCCTTGTCTATGCTATTGCTTATTATAATGCTTTGATAGATTTTTTCCAAGCATCCATAGCTTTTTTGGAAGCACCTATTTTAGGATTTTAGCCATAGTAGCAAGGAGGTGAACTGTTTGATAAAATGCTATGAAAAATGTGCTAGCATAGACAAGGCAACGAATTGTTTGAAAAAATGCCTCAAAGAAATGTGGTCTCATGGTGATGGAATGGCATGAGGAATGCCATGACAAGAAAATTGCTATGGATTGTCATGGTATTCCACCACCATTGAGACCACATTTCTTTGAGGCTTTTATTCAAACAGTTCATTACCTTGTTTATGCTATTGCTTATTATTATGCTTTGATAGATTTTTTCCAAGCATCCATAGCTTGTTTTGAAGCACCTATTTTAGGATTTTAGACATAGCAGCAAGGAGGTGAACTATTTGATAAAATGATTTGGTAAACACGTATGAAAAATGTGGTAGCATAGACAAGGAAGTGAACTGTTTGAAAAAATGCCTCAAAGAAATGTGGTCTCATGGTGCTGGAATGGCATGACGAATGCCATGACAAGAAAATTGCTATGGATTGTCATGGCATTCCACCACCATTGAGACCACATTTCTTTGAGGCTTTTATTCAAACAGTTTGCTACCTTGTCTATGTTATTGCTTATTATTATGCTTTAATATATTTTTTCCAAGCATCCATAGCTTGTTTGGAAGCACCTATTTTAGGCTTTTAGCCATAGCAGCAAGGAGGTGAACTGTTTGATAAAATGCTTTGGTAAACACGTATGAAAAATGTGGTAGCATAGACAAGGTAGTGAACTATTTGAAAAAATGACTCAAAGAAATGTGGTCTCATGGTGATGGAATGACATGACGAATGCCATGACAAGAAAATTGATATGGATTGTCATGGCATTCCAACACCATTGAGACCACATTTCTTTGAGGCTTTTATTCAAATAGGTCATTGCCTTGTCTATGCTATTGCTTATTATTATGCTTTGATAGATTTTTTCCAAGCATCCATAGCTTGTTTTGAAGCACCTATTTAAGGATTTTAGCCATAGCAGAAAGGAGGTGAACTGTTTGATAAAATGCTTTGGTAAACATGTATGAAAAATGTGGTAGCATAGACAAGGCAGCGAACTATTTGAAAAAATGCCTCAAAGAAATGTGGTCTCATGGTGATGGAATGTCGTGAAAATCCATAGCTTGTTTGAAAGCACTTGTTTTAGGATTTTAGCCATAGCAACAAGGCAATGAACTATTTGATAAAATGCTTTGATAGACATGTATGAAAAATGTGTTAGCATAGACAAGGTAGTGAACTCTTTGAAAAAATGTGTCAAAGAAATGAGGTCTCATGGTGATGGAATGCCATGACAATCAAAATCATTCCATCACCATGAGACCTCATTTCTTTGAGGTACATTTTCAAAGAGTTCACTGCCTTGTCTATGATATTGCGTACTATTATACTTTTGATAGATTTTTTCGAAGCATCCATAGCTTGTTCGAAAGCACTTGTTTTAGGTTTTCAGCCATAGCAACAAGGCAGTGAACTATTTGACAAAATTCTTTGGTAGACATGTATCAAAAATGTGGTCTTATAGACAAGGTAGTGAATTTTTTGAAAAAATGCCTCAAAGAAATGTGGTCTCATAAAAATCCATGACAAGCAAATGCAATTGGGAGCTGCTCCTAGTTATTAGTTATGCAATGTAAGGTAATTGCATAACTGCTTAGGTTGACTTTGTAAAAACTATATTGTAATTGAAATTTTGTCATCTAGCAGCATCTAGTTATTAGTTATGCAATGTGAAGCAATGCTTTGAGTTTAAAATATGTGCAATGCAATGTAATCAATGATATGAATATAAACTACAAAAATCTATTTTTTAAAATTTATTAGTTAAACTCTTTATTTTATTTGCTCTCTATATCTCTATGCTATGGAAATTCCTTTAAAAAATTTTAAATTTTTTTTATCTCTTGTTCTACTTTTTTTTACCTTTTTTTTTCAATTTTTCTAGACTTTTTCCGATTTTTCAAAAAAATTATACTTTTGGTTTTCCGATTTTTTCCCCAAAATATTTTTGCTGCTATGGTATAAACACATATCTTTTTGTAATATCAAGGATACTTTTGAAACTTCCATGCATTGCTAATCTAAAAGGAAAAGTCTTTTGCCTAATCTGTATGCAACCATGCTTTTGACATTGTCTAAAAGAGCAAATATGGACACCATCGATAAAAAATATTTGAATTAACCAAATAGCCATGTACACATATATCAATATATGTTGATATAAGTATAAAATATAGTTACAAAATAGCCATATAGACTTACACTCGAATGCCATATAGGCATACAATGTCAAATATATCTGTATACCTTGATATTTCTACTGCTCTAAATGTGCAAAACAACTAAGAAACATGAATAAAAAACTATCAAGGACACCTCAAGATTAGCCGAAAGAGAGTGGCAATGAAAAAGAATGCAAATAAGATAAAACACAAACACTTTTACCTCCCTTGTTGTTGATACCTCTTTGATTGGCCCTTGCTTGGAATTTGATTGTGTGCTCCTTAGATGATGGATTGAGTGACTATATGCAAGATTCAATATGCAAGATGATGAACAAAGATGGCTAAATGATTGAAAAGGCTTGAGGATTCAAATGGACAGCATATAGTTATCAAAATGCAAAGTGTTGAAAATGCCCTTGAGAAGGGGGGTATTTATAGGAGATTTTGAATTCTCTAGAGAATTCAAGGGTCAAGATTGATCCAACAAGGTCAAGATGAAGGGCTATGGTGGGTTGAGATCCCACAAGCCCTCACATCTTGACATGTGGAGGGTGAAGTGGATAAGAGGATATGAGGTGGAGATGAGTTGTCAAAAAAAGGTACATGAGGTGGAAAAGGACATGCACCTTGGGGGATGAAAGGATTTCCACAAAAAGGGATTTCTTGTCCCCAAGTGGGAGTGAAAAAGACATTTGAGGAATTTTGGAATTCCTCAAAAATCTACATGGGAAAAGGAAAGGTGGTTGGGGGGATAAATGTGAATTAAAAATTCACATTCCTAGGATGATATAGAGGGTAAAAGGTGGGCTCCAAAAAGGTGGGACTTGGTCACATGTGGAGATTGTGACAAGTCCAAGGTTCTAGAAGCCTTGGGAGAATAGAATGTGAATTAAAAATTCACATTTAAAAGAGAGGAATCTAGAGCAAATAAATGTGAATTAAAAATTCACATAGGAAAGGGGGGTAATATCAAAAAGGAAAAAATGGAAGAATTGACCAAAAAGTGGTGCTAAATTTAGCTAATGATTTTGGTTAAGGTTGTGCAAATATTGGATTAGGCTAATTAACAGAAGATTAGAGGCAAGTGGCAAATGTAGGAGGATGTGACAAGGAGAGAGAAAGTGAGGAATTTTAAATTGATTTTTAAATCAAAAAGAGGAAGAATGACTAAATTAAATAAATTAGTGTATTTATTTAATTTAGAGAAGAATAAGGTAAAAGACAAAGTATTAATTATTAAATTAAATACTTTATCGGTATGAGACAAAGGGTGTAAATTAATATTAATATGATAGACAAAAAGACAACAAATTTAATCATATGGAAGTGATTAAATTTAGATGTCTACAATATCCAATACAAGATATGTACAAAATTGCCATGTCTAGGCATACAACAAAGGGCTCTAGAATCAAAATTCATTTATCTCCATGCTCCGGAAATAAATTATTTCCCTTTGTTTGGTGATCTAATGGCGATAAGTTCATCACTCATTTCTGCTGTGCTCGAGGAGTGCTCTAGCTGCTCCTCCTATAGTTTAGCTCTTGGTGAAGTTTTAACTGTTACAATAAGAAGTAAATACATTAATATATAGAAATTACATTATAAGAAATGATATGTTTAACAAAATAATCACTTATGGCCATCTCATGATCACTCTCCATGATGAAAATTTTTGCATGTCGATGCTCAAGCATGCTTAAGCCTTGTATAAACCATCCAAATAGGAATTAAACTGTGAATCAATAATGGTTCAATTTTTCACTAGAACTAACATCTATAACAACAAATGTAAATTAAAATTTAGTAATTTGCCTCATACCTCCTCTATCAAAGCCATGGAGGATTGTATAGAAAATGAAACACCGATATCCATTGCCCTTGTAACATTTGGAGGTGTTTCTACAACCAACATTTGAAAATAAAACAACAAATTATTCAATCACAAAAAAGTTAAACAATAGCGAGATCCACGTCATGACTTATAATGTATGAGATCTAATGAACAAAATTTTGAGTACAAGTATTAAACTATATATTTCTGTTAGGCCTTGGCAGTTTGATAGGAAGACCAAGCATGATGGGGAGAAGAACACATACTCCATTGTGAAGGATGGGAAGACTTACAACCTTTCACCTCTCCTAGAAGAAGACAAGGAAAAGTATGAAGGGCCTAGTATTTTGATGGTGGGTGAGAAGGAGTTCATGAAGACCTTGAAGGAAGGAGGAGGAAGAGGATTCTTCCTAATTATGAAGCCAAAAAGTGAAGCAGATCTGCCCACAAAGAAGAAGGAAGATGCACCAAAGGAAGTCCAAGAGTTGTTGGAAAGGTACAAGGACATAATGGTGAATGAATTACCTAGTTCCCTACCTCCCATTAGGGATACAAGCCACCATATTGATCTTATTCCGGGGGCTACATTTCCCAATAAGGCTACATACAAGATGACACCTGCTCAAAATGAGGAGATTGCAAGACAAGTGCAAGAGTTGATGGATAAAGGGCTAGTGAGGAAGAGTTTGAGCCCATGTGTTGTTCCTACTATCCTAGCACCAAGGAAGGATGGGAATTGGATGCTTTGCACTAATTCTAGAGCCATTAATAGGATCAAAATTAGATATAGGTTCTCAATGCCAAGAATGGAGGACCTCATGGATTGTTTATCAAGAGCATCTTACTTTTCCAAGATTGATCTAAAGAGTAGGTACCATCAGATAAGGATTAGAGGGGGATGAATGGAAGAAAATTTTTAAGACTAATGAAGGGCTCTATGATTGGTTGGTGATGCCCTTTGGGTTATCAAATTCCCCTAGTACATTTGTGCGCCTTATGAATGAGGTATTGAGACCTTTCATTGGAAATTTTGTTGTAGTTTATTTAGATGACATCCTTGTGTTTGGCAGGTCTAAAGAAGAACATTTGAAGCACCTTGACATGGTAATTAGGAGGTTACAAGAGGAGAAGCTACTGATCAACATGGAAAAGTGTGAATTCATGAAGGAAGAACTAGTCTACCTTGGTTTTGCCATCTCCAAGGGAAGTTTGAAGATGGATCCTTTGAAGGTGGATCCTATTCTTACTTGGCCAACACCAAAATCCATGGGGGATGTGAGAAGCTTCCATGGAATTGCAAGCTTTTATAGAAAGTTCATCAACTTTAGCCAAATTTGTGCACCAATCTTGGACATCATCAAAGGAGGTAATAAAGGTAAGTTTTCTTGGACCAATCATGCTGATAAAGGGTTTGATGAGAGTAGCACAATAGCCTACACTTGTGTTCCTTGATTTTGATAAAATTTTTACCATTGAGTGTGATGCTAGCAATCAAGCAATAGGGGCTATTTTGAGCCAAGAAGGAAGACCAGTTGCATTCTATAGTGAGAGGCTGAATGAAGCAAAGAGGAAGTATTCTTCGTATGATTTGGAATTTTATGCTATGGTCCAAGCCCTCAAAAAGTGGAGGCACTACTTGTTACCTAAAGAATTTTTTGTTTATACTGATAATCATGCCTTGAGTTTTTTGAATGCACAGGACAAACTTAGTCATAGGCACATGAAGTGGGTAGATTCTTTGCAAGCCTATACTTTCACAATAAAGCATAAGAAGGGCCAAGCAAATAAGGTGGAAGATGCTCTTAGTAGAAGGGAACTTGTAGTGCAAGAGATCTAACTCCAAATCATGGGGGTTGAAGCATTGAAGGATATGTATCATGAAGATTCAGATTTCAAGGAGGTATACAATGTTTGTGAGCAACATTTGAATTATTTTCATGGCGAATTCTCTCAATTTTTATTGCAAAATGGTTTTCTCTTCAAAGGAAGCCAATTGTGTGTGTGTAAATGCTCAATGAGGGAGAATATCATAAAGGAGAAACATAGTGGGAGTCTTGGAGGTCACTTTGGCCTTAACAAGACCTTAGAATTAGGAGATTTTACTATTGGCCAAAGTTGCAGGTGGATGTGAGAAGGTATGTGGAAGGCTGCACAATATGTCAAAGGGAAAAGGGAACTTCATCAAATGCAGGACTCTATCAGCCACTGCCCATTCCCAATAGGCCTTGGGAGTGTGTAAGTATCGACTTTGTCTTGGAGTTTCCTAGAACCCAAAAAGGTTTTGATAGTATCTTTGTGGTAGTTGATAGATTTAGTAAGATGGCACATTTTCTTCCTTGCAAATGCACCAATGATGCATCTCATATAGCAGGTCTCTTCATTAAGGAGGTTGTTAGGATACATGGACTGCCTTTAAGCATTGTTTTTAATAGAGATTCTAAATTCATTGGTCACTTGTGGAGGACATTTTTGAAGAAAATCAAGGCAAAAATTTGTCCTTTAGTTCAGCATACCATCCATAAATGGATGGAAAAACTGAAGTGGTGAATAGATCATTGGGAAACCTCTTAAGATTCCTTACCAAGGAGCATGGACAAGCTTGGGATTTGATTTTACCTCAGGCTGAATTTACATATAATGACTCCATGAATAGGAGCATTGGTAGAAGCCCTTTTGAGGTAGTATATGGCATGCACCCTAGAGGGTCTATGAACTAAGAGATATACAAGGAGCTGCTAGGAGAAGTGCTCAAGGTGAGGACTTTTCTGTTACAATCAAGGATTTTCATCAACAAGTGAAGGAAACCCTTCAAAAGAATGTTGAGAAGTATAAGGAAAAGGCAGATTTAAAGAAGAGGAATGTCCAATTCAAGGTTGAAGACTTGGTGATGGCACACTTGAAGAAGGAGAGACTTCCAAAAGGAAAGTATACCAAACTCATGATGAAGATGATAGGACCTTACAAGGTGATCTACAAGTTTGGCCAAAATGCTTATGAAATAGAGTTGCCTCTTGGGGTGGCAATCTCTCCTATCTTTAACATTTCTGACTTGTATCCTTTCAAAGCTTCTATGATATGATTGAGTGCTTGGTTAATATCAAACTAATGATATGATTGATGTTACTAAATTTGGTTAAGGTGTATAAGATAGGTTTGGTGACTTTGATGGTTGGATGGGTGACTATTATGAAGCCTTTTGAGAAAATTGGTGATTAACCACAAGATGATAATCAAGATTCTATTGTAGTAGGAGTTTGTAACCTGTAAATAGACTGCTGCATTCAAAATATGGTGAGTACAGTGCTTGATAATGGACTGATAATAGTGAGGTATGGTTTAGTTGATTTCTTGCCTTGGTGAATAAATGAAAGAATGAATTGTTCAAGTGTCAATAATCAGGTTTATGTTGTTTTTATGGTGGTTGAGAATGATGTGAATCTAATTGATTAAGTCAATTTTTTCTTTAAAATGGTTTTTTCTTTGAATGAGTCAATTGGAATATTGATTAGTGGAATGATGAATGATGGCCTATGGAATGGCTAAGAGAATTTGAGTGGATTTTGGTTGAATGAAAAGTAGATTTTTGATGAAATTATATTTGATCTTCTCTTGATTCTATTTGGGATTGAAATCCCTTGAAGAAATGATGTTGATGGTGTTTGTTGGATGCTTTGCATCAGATGTACCCTAATGATTGAGTGTTTTGATATGTTGCTCTGCATCACTAACTGCCTTGTCTATGCTATTGCTTACTATTATGGTTTCATAGATTTTTTCCAAGCATCCATAGTTTTTCGTGGTGGTGCACCTTTGCAAGCACATGCCTCCATGTGAAGTAATTACATCGTGCTGCTTATGTTGAATTTCTAAACAACTATATTGTATAGTTGAAATTTTGTCATCTATCAACATCTAGTTATTAGTTATGGAATTTGAAGTAATGCTTTGAGTTTGAATGATGTGTAATGCAATGTAACCAACAATATGAATATAAACTACACAAATATATTAAGTAGAATTCATTAGTTAAGTTGTCTTTATTCTATTACCTTCGTGTACGTTTGAGTGAATCCACTGGCACTAGGAGGTGTTTTCTTGAAACTACCAATATTAGCCTGTTCAACATCCAAAATCACATGTATTAAAACACCATTCGTAAAATAATGCTATTAACATGTAATAAATTTATAATTGTTTACTAGTTACATACCTCACTGATAGGTGTACTGCAGAAATAAGTAGGTGGAGGACCGGTGTATCTAGTCTCAACACTGTGACCCTACAATTTTATTAAAATAATAAAAACTAAACTAGTTAATCATGCATTTTAGAATCAAAATTTAATAAATTAAATTCAATGAACATGCTAACTTTTACCCGACTATCAATGCCATATGCATGATGCAAAATGTTAGCCGTCCTCTCCATCCCCATAGCAGCATATGGATCTTGTGTAGCAGCATACGGATCCTATGTAGTAGCATACAAATCTTGCGTAGCAGCATACAGATCCTATGTAGAAGCCTCCTGAGTGCCAGTGGGGTCATATGAACAAGTCACCTCACAAGATTGACACACATGGGTTCGAAGGCCACCACCCGAAGACTCCCCTGGATGGCGCTATACAATAGGGCTAGTATGATGGATGACACTCTAGGTCAAAGTGTTGATCGCTTGCAATGTCTCTACATCAACACTCTCCTTCGCAATGATAGGCACAACAATGTGCTCATGAGGCAGCCTAGCGAGAGGTCGTCTCCCTTGTCATGCAGGATCTGGATATGCACCGGGCCTATCCTGAGCTGACCCCCCACCTCTCCCCTGGAACTCCCTCATATCAAAATAATTTGGGATTTGGTTCAATACGAACTCACTATATAGTTTCCTAAGAAAATATTGGGGGACTTCACAATTATTGCACGGTGGGTAATCAAAGACCAAGTACCACCTATCATAAAAATAGTTCCTAATCTCTTAGTGGTGGCACCAATGAATAGGAAACCTCTTTGCATTGAGGCTAATATTTTGATTTGTTCTAGGGTCAGTGAATAGAGAGCACAAATCACCTTTAGTAATTTTTAAATCTTTTAATTGTTTATATGATAGTTTATCTGCATAATATGCCCTAGTTTCCTGCCTCCTATCTTTCCATACCATTATTTGTTGGGTTATTGAATCTATATTTTTTAACATCTCTTTCATTGAATTTGCTAGTGTCATTCTTTTTGCAGTTGAAGCATTTGGATCACTCAACCTACTGACAAGATCCTCAATTTGTTTTTTGTTGTTTTCAATTTCACTCCTCAAATTTTGTTGAGTACAAGGAGGGTGTTGAGTGATTGGTGGGGGAGGTTGATTTTGTTGAGGAGGATTTGCCTATTCTTCTTGTTGAGGATTTTCAGGATTATTTGCATCTCCTACAAATTAAAAAAAAAAACAATCAAATCTAACCTAAAACAAACAAAATCAACTTGAAACTAAGAAATTCAAAACAAATAGCAAACAATACTTACCTCCTGCACCTCTTTGTTGTTGTGGCACCATCTTTGAGAATGAAAAGCAACTATTGTTGATGAATTTTGAAGAATGCCTTCTCCTAGAATGCAAACATGAAAATGATGGTTTTTGGCCATGGGCAGAGCAAAAAAACAAAAAAGAGAAAATGAATAGCTTTCACTTTTTTTTTTCTTTTAAAATGAAATAATGCGAATGCATTATAACACGCTTGTGTTATGTCATTTCCAATCTTTTTTTGAAGTTGGACACAAAAGTGTAACCCAACTTCATGCACCTGCCCATATATCATAATAATAACGAAATTGTACATGAGTCTTACAACAAGAAGAGATTTGTTGCTTATTAATTCTAACAAACCAAGGTTTACACTTTTTGAATGATCTTTGACTTATGTTAATATTCAATGGTAAGATTGAAGCATCTAAATTGTTTTTATATAATTTAGTTTGAGTCATATCTAAGAGATGCTTTGGATGAGGTTCACGAATTTTGAAACCCACCCTTAATTTTAAGACATCTCTAATGTTAGGTGATACTCTTGTATTACCATGCCAAAATTTATCGATTAATGATTTAATTTTATTAGTTAATTTCATGTATGATCTTGGGAGCCTACCACTAAAACTCCAACATTGATTATTAGGATCCTTTTCAATATTGTCTCTTCTTTTAGAAAATCTTATCAAAGTTCTAGGATTTACTTTTACATATTTACTAATCTTACTTAACATTCTTTTATTTGAAGTTGTTTTATCAACTAGAGCAGTTGTTATTGCACGATGAAACACATTCTTATCTTTTGATTGAGTTTTCTTACCAATAACATCAATAGCATTAGCAACACTAGATATGACTTGTTCTACTTAATCATCTTTCTTTTTTGATTTTACAAAAACACCTAATTTTTTAATCACTTTTCTCATTTTCAACATTCTCATCAATTGCACCATGAGTTGACATTGGAATCCTAATTTATTTCTATAAAAAAAAAATTTATATATTTTATTTCTATAATTTATAATTTGTCTCAAACTTTACCATGAAGGTTATCTAGCACATCTGTTTCAATTGTAAAAAAAAACATTTTCACCTTCATCCATAGAAGGAGTTTCATTTTCATTCACACAAGGGGTTTCATTTTTCATTTTCAAATGCAAAAGGGATTTCATTCTCATTTTCATCAATATGAGGGATTTCATTTTCATTTTCATCAATATGAGGGATTTCATTCTCATTTTCATCAATATTAGGGATTTCATTCTCATTTGCATTCTCATAAGATATAATTTCACCATTTTTTTGTTTTTGCATTGCTTCAACCCTAATATTATTGATCTCATCAATGGTGTATCCAACTTCATCTAAATAAACAATATCAGTATTATCAAAACTTGGGTTTGAATGCATACCTGGATAGATCGTTTGAATATGTGCATTTTCCATATCATTGGGAGGTGGATTTGAAGACATACTCAAATTTGTTTGCATATCATTCAAAGTTGAAGTTGAAGGCATAGTTGGGTTTGTCTTCGTAATTGCACTTTCTTCCATACTCACCATCTCCACATTTACATCATCTACACTCATTTCATCATTCATGGCTTCCTCTTGAACATTCTTGGAACTAGATGCTTCCAAATATTTCATTTGACGAATCCTTTCTCTCCTTTCCCTTTGTCTTTTCTCCTCCTTATCTTTATTTGCTTGAATTTCTTTGGGTGTCATTAAATTTCTACACCTTTTTTTTTGTCTTTTCTTATCACCCATGGTTACCAAACCCTTTTTGATGACAAAAAAAATAATTCAAAAAACCTATTTTCAAATTGCCACCTCCTTCAAATATTCAAATTAAACTATGTACAATGAAGATTATTTTTTCTATAAACTCTAAAGTACAAAAACATCATGAGGACATCAAAAATTTCTCTTTTTCCAAATATTCTTCTAAAAACTTCTTGTACTTGATTCTAGTTTAGAAAATTCAACCTGCACTTTGTCTCTTCCAACAATTTGAATAGAATATGCCCTACACAAGACAAATTTGCAATAAAAAACACAGAAAATGACACTTTCGGATCATACTGCAGAAAAAGAATGTTGTAGGAAAATCATGTTTTACCAGTATTTTTTAAATTAGGAAAAATTGACTATATTAGAAATGCATATGTGTACGCATTATGTACCAGGAATGCGTACGTGTTACCCTTACCCAACGAGTAAATAGATAACACGTATGCGTTATGAAATGCATACATGTTTCATTTAAATAACATGTACGTGTTTTTGTAATGCATACGTGTTATTTAAAAGTTGAATTCCCACACCACATCCAGCCCTGGTTTCAGGCTTGGGAAAGGCTTGGCAATTCGAGCCTTAGACTTTGACCTGCAACTAAAAAACTAAGGTAGATTGAAGAAGAATGTCTAACTTTGACAACATGGCTAATGGACTTCTTTTCTGAATCAATCTATAAAATTAGAACCCATTAGAGAACACGATGTCTACTTTCCATATATATATTTTTTTATTAATATTGGATTATGTTTGCTATTTTTTAATTAATTTATAAGCAAACTAGTACTTAAACTTGAAATATCAGGCTTTTTTATTTTTTAATAACTTTTTTTTGGTTAAGTTTTTTGTAAAAAAAATTATATGGCATCAAACTTCAGACAATTCTCTACAAAATGAAAAAAAAGAGTAAAAAAATGTTTAGTTTAGGTCCAATTATGCTGTCCGTACACAATTTTTAAAAACAACAATTAAGGCCAATAAAAATTTAATAAAAAAAAAAAATTGAACTAAAAGTTACCAAAAAAATTCCAGACCAAACTTCATGTTGTTAGCTCTCTTTTCCCAAAATGAATTAGCAAAATACTTTTATTTGGGTCAAAAAGTGTTGTTCATACATGTGCTTGGTATTGTAAAAAAAAGGGACTTTTAAAAAGTGGTTGGTATGAGGTGTTAGGCAAGGATGTAAGGTATCTATAAACATTAATATAATTTCATTTCTTGGCATGCAAGTGAAGTGATTATTTGTGAGGACATGCAACCTTATTTTCTCTGAAGTAAACAACATGCCACCTCTTCAGAAAAAATGAATTTTTCGATCTCTACTATGCTATTCATGCACGTGTAAATACAACATACTTTTGGTTGACTTTATTTTGAATTTGATCGAAGTTACAACATGCCTACTAAATAAGGCTTACAGTCCCATTTCCTTCCCTCGATAGGCATTTTGACTTGACTAGCTATCATCTATGACTTTGAGTTGCTAAGGAAGTGTGAATAGACTTGACTGTATGCCAACTTCAATCATCTACAATGTAGGGTCATAATGGGCATGCCAAAGTAGTCTAATGTGGAACAAAAGATGCATGTCGTTGTAGTACTTTGGGTGAGAGGACCCAATAGTTGAGCACCCTAACTTCATGCTTCTAATTATCCTAGGTGGAAATTTCAAATCACTCCCAATTTTTTATAACTTACTTAGCAAGTCCCCTACTTATATCTTTTGTTTCAAGGCTACATCATTAAATATGATGCCACACCAGCATGCTTTTTGTCAAGATGTAGTTGACCAAAACTTCTGCATTCACATCATGGGTTGTTGAGTGCTAATGTGGCATCGCATGATTGGTTTCTCTTTAGATCAAAGGAATACATTTTGCTTAATTATGGCTAGTCATGTCACAACTGTTGGTCAAATATTCATAAAAATATTGGGCATTATATAAACAACTACTATCACAACTATTGAAACATGCTCAAGTATTGGGTCCTCTGCCCTAGTTAACTTTTTACTACTACGATTCTTCAGCTTTGTAGTTCCATATTTTATAGTGTTAATTTATTATATTGTTATAAGGTACAATATTTATTGAAGGTTTTGCAAATGGGATAGGAAGTGGACTTAATCTTGGGAGAAACTCTATGATTAATGTAGTTCCCCTCCATTTGTGTCATCATGTGATGCTTTCTGCCTTTCTATGAATTTAAGAGTGGTTTGCTATTGATTTATTTTGTGTTTGAGGTAATACGATTATTTAAATAAAAGTTATTAATAAAATATTATTAATGGTTAAATTGAAATAAATTAGAATTTATCTAAAAGAATAAAATAAAAAATAGGTATTATCAGGTGATAGGCATTTAGTGGTTATTAATAGCAATTAATGGAGAATGGTTGCATGTGCCACCACTCAAACAAACCACTCTCCCTAATTAACACACCATGCAAACTAAATTTAGAATACAACATTCCTTCTTGTAACCGCCTCTTGTCTAGAGAATGGCGCCTCGTCCATATGGTAGTAAGGAATATCTTTAATTGTTTACTAATTGTAGCTAATGCATGTTGAATTGGATGCGAAATCAATTTTAGTTATACCTTAGCTTTGGTATGATTTAAGGCCTGGAATGAAGCACTTTTTTGGGTTCTCAACCATTTTGTTGATAAAGATAGAGGAGGCCTATCTGGGAAGGGGGGATGGTTGCATTCGATGGAATAAAGGGAGTGGTTACATGCAAAATATTTGGGGGAAGTGGTTACACAGATTAAAAAAAAAGAATAAGCAAAGGAGAGAGGACTACTAAAGCACGGCTCCTGCTAGTAGGTGAAGTGGATCGGTAGCTCACTACAGTCTTGTATATGTCATCCATGCCTTCATGAGATAGGATATCAGTTCATTCTCTACATGGATGACTTCCACATGGGATGGGTTTCCAAAGTTGCTCTGCAAACACCTCCTAAGTGCCTCATCTGGGGTATCGATAAACACAAAGTTATGGATCATTTGGCTCACTCTAGACAACGTTGGTTTGGGGGTGATGGCAAAGAAACTTTCAGTTATTCTTCGATGGTTGTGAATACCTTGCAAGAAGAGATTATAATGAGACTCGTGCACTTTGATGGAACTTCGAAGATTATTCCAATCTCATATTTCTTTGCACAGCCTGTGAGGATTCTGGATAAAGGCTACAGACTTAGCATTACCAAGTAAGTTGCATACACCTACTTCATGTCTGAAATGTTCAAACGTATATTGAAATCAACTTATATTTTCTTAATTACATTGCTTGATAGTGTTTAGATCCTTCCGTGTGTACCCTGCATTGCCTTGTATCCCATGAGATCGCATTTATTTGAGGTATCCAGACAACAGTTCTCACACCTTGTCAATGCGTCCTCATTCCTAGTAGCAATTTGTGAAATACATATTGTGTGCCTTGTATTAGATTCCTTATAATCTTGCTTGCCTCATTTTGAATCTGCAATATACCATTTTGTGTATTACTAAAAGAAGATCTGTTAGTTTTTTTTTTTTAAGTATTACCCTGTCTGGAAGTAATGGGATCATGCCTGAGACATTGAAGAATTTTGCATTCATAGTCAACTCAAGCATAGTATGCTTTTGAATGGGGCCCTATTAAATTTGTTTGGAACCCCTCACTGTATTGACCTGCACAAGCACCACACCTAGCAATTATTTCAAGAGTTTTCCATTTTCTGTTGCTAGATCACCTGGGTTGGCAACCTATCTCATTTGCTGTGATTGAAATTAGAACGTTGCAGAGGTCTAGATAATCTCTCTGATTCTATTCGCATCCTTCCACAATGGCGCATCTGAGCTTAGAAGGGTATGGATGTTTATACAAGTTTCTTGATTCCATTCGTTATTTGTTACAGCTGCAACACTTGAAAATAGAATGTTGTAGAGACTTAAATAAACTCCTTGACTCTATTAGAAACCTGTCATAGCTGTGTGCTTGAGCATGGAGGCTTGCGTAGATTTAAAAAGCTCCTAGATTTCATAGGCTACCTGTCACAATTGCTATACTCGAACATATAAGGGTGAGGACGTTTATTGAAGCTTCCTATTTCAGATCGCAACCTATCACAGCAGCAAAACTTGAACATGGTAGGGAGTATAGATTTAAATAACCTCCTTGATTCCATTGGAAAACTATCACAACTGCAACACCTGAACATAGAAGGCGGTAGAGGTTTAAAATACCCTTCTATTTCCTTTGGTAATTTGTCTCATCTATAGTATGTGAAAATAGAATGTTGTAGTTCTTTAGAAAACTATCACAGTTGTAGCTAGAATGTTGCAGATGTTTGTTTAAACTCTTGAGTCCTTTGTCAACTTGTCTGAATGTTGATAGGTGAATGTCGTAATTGGAAATCTTTCTATGTGTAATAATATCTTATCTTCCTCGTCTTTTGTATGTCATTCAATCTAACTACTTGAGTGTTGTTTTAATTTCTCTCTCTTCATCAATCTCCTTACTGTTTGAACCTCACACGTTTGATATGTTAAAATCATAGACAGTGTGTTGGGATTTATTTCCCAAGTCACTCATGTACTTGGTCAGTGCACTATTTTACATTTTTTTTTTTTTTACTTTCAAATGTATAAAATGGTGTCTTTTAATTGACTAGAGTAGTAGAATATTTTGACATTGAGAAGTGTTGGGAATCATCATTATAGCGATACTTAGTCTATGGGGGGGATGGATAAGATAGGCAGCAAGACATGGGAAATGGTAGGGGATTAAAGATGTCGTGTTGAAGATTTGTTCTCTCTCTTTTAACCTGTTTACCTTATCTTTGACCTGAACCTTGATCAAACGACCTTTCAATATTGCTGGAAATAAAGTACTCTGACAAAGATTCTAACACAATGTTGAGCAAAACCTTAGGCATAAAGGAGAGACGTAATTGTAATTAGATTAAATGAAAGATTAGCACATAGAATAAATGATTTAATCTTTCACTGTCTAATGGAGAGATGACTTAGATGTGTGAACTTTAGAGTTGTGAAAAGAGCTGGAAGGAAGGTGAATTATATATATGTATTTTACATTTTCATAGTTGTTTACGTATAGATCAGAGTGATATAAACATTTTGGAATAATTTGGAAATCAGTAGATTGGAAATGAAAGATGATTAATTCACTACTAGATAAATTGTAGGATTTAATAAAGGAAATTAGATTACTTTGCAAGATGGAATATAGCTACTTAAGGTGGCTTTGATTAATTACATGATGGTAGGCTTAAAATAATGTAGAGTATGACCCTTAAACAAGTTATTATGCTGACTTGGAAACATGTTACCTAAATGCCCTCCATTTCAGATCTCATTGATCTAATGTAATGTTTTTTTTTTGAGTTTGCAAATGTCTTCATATTTTGGTTAATGAGTTTGTTTGAACATGATAAGTCACATGGCCTTCTTTTAATGTTTGATGAGTTGTGAGTGTACCCACACTCTCATTTCATTGATAATTCCTATACTTGAGCTGCATACGATCATATTAGGGTTGTTAGCTAGAGAATGTTAATAGGACCTTGTAATTGAAGGTGTTTGTTGTAATATTGTTTTGGATAATCTTTTAAGATTTATCTCCTTGTTGTAAAGGATGACTTTGTTGGCTTTATCCCGATGTGTGCTCTCTTGAGTTACTTGAAACTTGTTCATTGAAATCGTGTGGAGTATGAGTAATGTGTTTTGTGAGTGTTTTTGGTGTCTTGATAATGAGGGCTATGTAATGTAATAATGATTGTAGTAGTCTTGAAATATGATTATCTTGATGTCTTAGTGAACTCTAGTTGATTTCAATGGTGCCTTGTTGATTGGTCTATGTCTCAGGATAAATTTGTTAATATTGGGATTCTGTGTTGGTTGGTTAATTTTGATGGGTTTGTTCAAATGTGACTTCCTCTTGAGTTAATCTTAGTTTTGAGGGGATTTTATCCTTTTAATTTGTGTTAGAACTTATTTGGAATCTCGTATTGTGTTGGCTTACCCTCATTTGTGAGTTTTTGGATAGTCATTCTTTTGGGTTCCTGAGGAAGGGAGAATGTGGTTTCATAATTGGTTCCCGTGTTGACTCTTGTGGACTATGGTCTTTATGTTTGGATTTACTTGGTGAGTATTAGCATTGCACGTGGATGTTGTGTTACTATGGATTCCTTGCATGGGATGGTACATACCTCATTTTTTGTTTTACTGAGTTGGTCTTGTTATTTTGTGCAAGTGGCTTACCCCATTGAGATAGTAGAATTTTGGTTGCGAGTAGGGAGAGTGGCTTCTAATGGGGGCTGGGACCTAGAAGAGGTCCCAGGGTAACTCATTGGAAGTTTATTAATCAAGTGAAAACGTTAATATTTAATTAGGGGTTTTGGATAGAATCACACATTAACAAGATATAAGTGAATGCCTCACTCATGGCTCAAGTGCTTGTATGGGCTTGAGATGAGTTGAGAAGGCCTGGAATGGAAAGATTGCTATCTTGTCTTTATGAAAGATAATCGATTCCGCTTTGGATTGCATGTGGGGCCGGGTTTCATAAGAGGTCACCAGGGTAACCCAAGTTGGGGGCCAGGGCCTAGGAAGATTCGCTAGGGTAACCCATGCAACATTGTGATGACACTCTTCCTTTAACTACCAAGTATGTTTTGTTTCCCTCTATGTTATTCTTGAGCCTCTGGAAGCACATGTTGGCATTTGTATGTGGATACTTTATTGGTTATTCCTTATGTTGGGTACATCTTGTGTTGGTTATATCTCGTGCTGAAGATTGTCTTATGTTATTGTGGTTCTTGTTATGAAGTCTTGTATCCTTGTTTTGTATGATGGTTATCGTTGGGGTCTTTCTTGTCATCTCTTAGCATGGAGGGTGGGCCTTCGAGTCCACGCGGTTGGGTGGAACATGCTATGCACCCCATTGGGTCCCCAGTTGTCAATCGAGAAGAGTGAAATTGTACCTTGCAATGACTCCTGAGTTGAACAAGAGTTGGATCTAGTATTGCAGCTTTGTACTCCTTCATTTCAAATGTATCATTCCATTTTATTGTATCTTCCCCATTCATGTTGGGAAGCGGCATTGTAATATTGTAACCCTTGATTAATACGATGACCATGTTCATGTTATCTTATGATTACTGGTGTATACTTACCTTTCATGTGATGTAATAATGTTGCTGTGAAAAATAATGCAGTCATGTAAACCCGAGGGATTTGTTATATGTAGTTCATGTTTAGTTTTCATTTCATGTGATATATGATTATTATGATGTATGTTAGTACTTAAAAAAAAATTGGTGCCATAAATGTTAGATGTATTGTATCCTTTGGGGTTGCTTGGCGGGGCATTACAATTAATCTTGTTTGGGTTGGAATAGTCATTAATTTTGTTTGAGTTGGAATAGTCTTGGAATAAATGACCTTCCAAGAAGGCCAATGCTTCACTCTTGCAAGCATCCCCTATATGCAATGAGTGTTAAGTGGACCATTCATTCTAATGAGATATGGTTTCATGTGAACCACTAATCATGAAACATGGGTCAATGAGATTGACCAAAACTACACAATTGAATCCTAATAGCAATGTCATAATTTATAGTTTTTATTGAGCTTTTTTTATAACTCCTTTTTTTAACATTTGGTTTCACTAATCTTAATATAATAAAAGTTGATATGAAAAGATGTGTAGTGAAGATGGATTGATTTCTAAATAGATAATGTGGTGAAGAAAATCAAAGATTATTAAAGCGAAATGAGAAAAATGAGAAAAATAATTTGAAATTGTTGAGGAAAATAAATAAATAGAATTTTTTGAAATTAAAGAAAGATATGACACCATGCACATATACAAAAATTCGCCAGATTTGTAGATAATATTCAAATGTGTATGTTATTATAATAAATTTAGTTATAAATTTATACAAATTAAACATATTAAATGAATCTAAATATTGGTAAAATATATTCATATTTAATGAGTACAATACATATATAAATGTTCATTGATACTCAATTATGTTCACAATTCTAATCAATTATTTGATTGTTTCAGTGATCGATGTATTTAGGGATAGCTATTCATTCATATAAAAAGGATAAGATTACTCTCTTGATTCTCTTTTAGCTTCGATCGTGCACATTACTAAACATACACTATAATTGTTTTAGTCAAATATTCAGATAGATTAATTAAGTGCTATAACTAATTTATGAGGCTTGATTAGTCACAATTATACATTTTATTAAAAAAATTAATAATTCTTATATTCACATTAATTGAATAATTAGAGTACTATATGTCTACTATTTCTAGTTGTGACACTAATTGAACTAGTTAATGCACTATTTATAATTGGTATAGCAAATTTGTAATGTTTGATTCACCTTAATTATGTTAATACTCTTGTAATATTCATAATTAAAATCAATTGATTCTTAATTCATATTTAATTAAATGAATTAAATTAAAAAAACTATCCCAGCTAGACCATTTTATTAGTTTAGTTAGATACCCATTAAAGTGAATTTGATCTTAAAGCTCTACTAATTTGATGTGGAAAAGAGTATAAGAAAGGAAAATATGTAACCAATAGTATATATTTGTATAATTGATTTGTCCATTTTTTTTTGAATTTTTTTTAAAAATATTTATCATTTTTAAAATATCTAAATATACATTTACAAGTTTAAAAGGTTCTATAACAACTTAATTTTTAAATTTCATGTTATTATAATTCATTTTTAAAAGAAGTGAGGATCTAGTAGCTGAGCACCTTAAATTCATTCCTCTCAAGATCATACATCATAGTTTTGAATCATTTTCAAAAAAATTTACAATAGTCTATTTGACAAGGCCCCTACTTATGATTAAGTTTTCATGTCCACATAATCAAATACAACACCACATCCACATGTTTTTTGTTGAGGTGTTCAAAAGATCCAAAGAAAATGGTAGATTGATATTTGTGCATTAAATCATGTTTTGTTTGTATGTCAGTATATAGATCTAAAGAATACATTTCATTCAATTATGAATACTAAAAAAAAATACTCTCACAACTATTATAACATGCTCAATGAGTTGATTATCTCTCCTAATTCAAATTTTTTAGCTGAAAAAAATTGTAAAATATGGAACCTCAACCAATGAACCAAAAATCTATATCACACCATATCTTTCAAAACCTAGAAGCTTAAGTAAATTGGTAATGAAAATAGTCAAGCTATTCCCATGATATGATGAATTCTAGGGCATATAAAACTATAGAGAAAAAAATATCTTAGAGCTCATGGCCCAGGCTACCAAAGCTAAAAAAAACTCAACCAGCTCTAGCGGAAAAATTATATATCAATAGAGCAGATTTTCAAAAACTCATGTTATATGTTGTTTGATAAAACTAATGGTCGCAATGAAGTGTAGGAAGAGAAGCCATATAAGCCATAGAATTATGCTTCTCTTTCGTATGATAATATCTAATTAGACTTATGGCTTCTATCTTTGGCTGGTTATTTAATAAACCTATAAAGATTTCAAAGAGTATATATAAATTTACTACAAGAAAATAGAAATGTAGAAACAATTTCTATTAGACTTTGCAAAACTCTGTTGAATCAATATTATCATCATATAATTTAGTTAAGAGTTCATAACACTATGCACATTATAAAATTAAAGACATAACAGTAATAGAATTTTTCATTCTACAGCTCCTTGTGTGTTTTTCTTAGCATAGCACAACATAGAAGAAATAATACAAAATCTTACGTTCTTGTTTGTTCATTGATCACCATAAGTATTGCACTGCTTCCTATGCCTTTCCCTCAACTCTAACTTCTACACGAATAAACAGTAGAAAGAACCCAATAACGAATTGTCAAACGTTATTTTATCTGTTATCCCCATAAACAAACCACTGTTGAAACTGCTTAAACTAAAAGGAAAGTTTGATGATCTATTTATAGATGATGTCATACAATATAAATATTTCCCATCTGTGTCAGAAAAATATGGATAAATTTCTAAGATAGATGTATATGTTGTAGCTGACGGAAGTGCTGGTGAGCAGCAATGAGTGGCGATACTTGTGTGTGTGAATCATTCTTCTTCTTCTTCGAACAACTTTGATCCAGCAAGAAACCAAAGAGAAATATTACAACTGGATTGCTAAATACATAACTTAGGCCTACCTCATCACAACTTTTTTCTGAATCCTTGGCATCTTGACTATGGGTGTTCATACCCATCTTCTATAAAAATATTTCTGATAAACAAGAATGCATAAACATTATGTTTTCAACAATTTTGCAAAATTGTGTATAACAGTATTGGCAATGGAGATGAGGTTCTATACTATTTGTAAGCTCAGATTTCTTCATCTACAAGATAAGGTAGACTGTGTATGAAGAAAATTCTAGAGCTAACGTGTTGACTTGACTGAGATTAAGGAAAATACATTTCCACTTCGCGTATTTGAATTTGTGGAAATTGTCTTTGAGTGGTTTATCAAGCATGTCAGCACTTGTATATAGTCAACCCATTAATATTTATTATAGAGGTAAGGAAATATCATTGTCCTTTTGGAAATTTTTTCTCTATCCTTCAATTTTTAAAATGGCATGAAAGTCTTGAGTAGGTAGGTGTCCCATCAAGGTGGCTTTGAAAATATCTTTCTTAACTTTTAGCTGAATACTTTAAAGACTTTATTAGCCAATAGGCTATTTGTGTCAACTTTTTCCAGAATTTTCATCAGCCTCATCGGTTTTTAGGTTCAACAACTGGGGACAAGGTGGCGGGTGGGTTATAAGTCCGATTAGAATTTTCGTCAGCCTCTTAGATTTTTTGGCTTCCGATAACCGTGAAAAAGGTGGTGGAGGTAGTTGTTGGGCTGCATGTATAGAGAAAGTTGTGCAAATTAAACGTTGGTTTGCATGAACATTAATTGTTGTATGCTTTGCATGTATTGAGGATCGTTATAATAATAGCTGCCATTTAACAACTTGGGGAACGAAACGGATGTTGGTAAATTTTCAATGAAACATTGTTTGGTGTCATTTTGTTGCTATACCTGCTATGAGAGCTGAGAGCGACGAGGGTTAGCTTCTATGAGGGTGCAAGTTGGATTAAGCTCTGTGCAGCTTCTGTGAAGGTGGGCAGATGCTCTTTTGTGTTTTTTGCAAGGGAGTGTGGTTGGAAATGCAAAAGAAATGTGTCGATCATGATAGTATTTTTCCTATTTTTGTGCAGGCAAGTTGGCGAGAAGACGATTGCTTCAAGCGAGTGGGAAGAGGTGCATGTGGAATAACCCCTCGGTGATATTGTTTGATTTGTGCTTGGCAGTTATATTGCTTTATTTGCGATAAGGTACTATTGATTGTTTCAAATACCTTGTTTGATTTATGGTTCGTGTTTCCTGTGAGTGGTTTTGCATGGACTTGATACTGCAATTTTTTGTGGGCTTGTGTTTATGGGTTTCGTTATCTACATATGTTTGGAGGCTTCAAGAAACAAGGCAGCGTGGAGAAATCTGGGGGAGAGGGGTTTTTTTGAAGTGGCCAGAAAGATGTGAATATGCAGAAAATAACGTTTCCCATGTTTCATTGGATTTTCCATAAGGTGCTATTAATTATAGTTTTGTTGCTTAAGCTATATTATTCCACTTTGGAGAAGGTGTTGTTGGAAAGTTTGTATTTTTTCAATTTTGGAGGATATTGTGTTCAGAAAGGATTGTTTTTTGTATGGGTTTGTTACTGTCAACTTTCATAGGGTTTGTGTTTAATGTTTACATTTGGTGGCTATGTTTGTAACGAAATTAAATTGTAGAGGATATGGAGTTTTTGTCGATTGTTATTGTATAGCTCAACTTATGTTGTGGCTTTCTGCATGTGGGTGGTTCTAGAAAGTGATGTTGCTTGATTTATGGCTTTCATTTTCTGTTTTGGTTGGAAGAGATAAAAAATTATTATTATTGTTGATTCTATGTTGAAAATTTCGTATTTTTTCAATTTGGAGGGAGATTGTCTTGAGAAAGGAGTGTTTGTTGTATGGGTTTGTTACTGTGAAGCTTCATAGGGTTTGTGTTTAATGCTTAGGTTTTATGGCTATGTATCCAACAAAATTAAATTGTAGAGGATATGGAGTTGTTGTGGATTGTTATTGTATAGCTCGGCCTATATTGTGGCTTTCTGCATGCAGGTGGCTATAGAAAGTAATCTTGTTTGATTTATGGCTTTTGTTTTTTGCTTATGGTTGGAACAAAATAAAATAATTAATGTTGTTGATTCTATATTTGGTTACATTAGGTATTATTAATTATTTTTTGTCTGCCTTAGGTTATACTGGGTATATTTTAGTATCAATATATATATGTAACATTAAAATTGTTAAGGTTATGGAGTTTTGGTAGATTCTTACTGTATACCTTGTTCTATATTATGGCTTTGTACATGTGGGTAGTTTTTGAAATGTTGTTTGATTTATGGCTTTAGTATTCTCGTTATGGTTGGAACAAAATAAAATAATTAATAGTGTTAGCTTGTATGTTTGGTTGCATTTAGGTATTATTGATTATTGTTGTCTTCCTTAGGGTATATTGCATATATTTTAATATCAATATATATAGGTAAGATTAAGATTGATAAGGTTATGGAGTTTTAGTCTATTCTTATTGTATAGCCCGGGCTATATTGTTGCTTTCTGGATCTGGGTGGCTGTTGAGACCAATGGTGTTTGGTTTATGGCTTTCATTTTTTGGTTATGGTTGGAAGAGAATAAAATAGTTAATGAACTATTGATTCTATTTTTGGTTACATCAGGTTGGTTGGTTTATTATTTGCAGTTTGTGGTTATGGTTGCAATGAAATAAAATAGTCAATCCACTAGGTATTGTCGATTATAGTTGTGTTGCATAAGCTATATTGTTTCATTTTGGAGGTGTTGTTGAAATGGTTGTATTTTTTCCAATTTTTGAGGAGATTGTATTGAGAAAGGAGTGTATTTTGTATTGGTGTGTTATTGTCAATTTTCGCAGATTTTGTGTTGAATGTTTGTGTTTTCTGGCTATGTTTGCAACATAATAAAATTGTAGAGGATATGAAATTTTTGTCGATTGTTATTATATAGGTATGCATATATTGTGGCTTTCTGCATGTGGGTGGCTATAAAGAGTAATGTTGTTTGATTTATGGGTTTCATTTTTTGGTTATTCTTGGAAAAGAATAAAATAATTAATGATGTTGATTCTATCTTTGGTTACATTAGGTATTATTGATTATTATTTTCTATCTTAGTCTATATCGGGTATATTTTAATATCAATATATATATGTAACATTAAAAATGTTAAGGGTATGGAGTTTGGGTTGATACTTATAAAATAATTAATGGTGTTAATTCTATGTTTGGTTGCATTAGATATTGTTAATTATTGTTTTGTTCCTTAAGATATGTTGGGTATATTTTAATATGTATATATTTGTGTATATATATAGATATATATGTATAGATATGTACATGTATTTATATATATATTAATTTTTAGTAGGTCTCTCTTTATGACTTGCAATAGAGAAAAATGTTTGACCGTATGTAGTTATCGTTGATTGAAACTATGTTGATTTTCCATAAGGTATTGTTGATTGTTTCAAATGTGTTGTCTAATTTTTGTTATCTGACGAAAAACATTAATTATTTCATTATTTTATTATGTTCCAACAATAACTAGAAAACAAAAACTGTTGTGTTTTTTGCTGAATTTCCCCATCTGGGGTACCATTCATTGATTGATTTAGGGTTCACATTCTCGTGATGTTGTTTTGCATAAGGGGTTGTTCATTATTGTTGTTTGATTTATGGCTTTCGTTATCTGGCTATGGTTGGAAGAGAATAAAATAATTAATGTTGTTCATTCTAACCCTGTCGGTATATATATATATATATGTATATATATATATATGCATATGTAGATAAATATATATGTATATATATATGCATATGTAGATATATATATATATATATATATGTATATATATGTATATATATATGTATATATGTGTATATATATATGTGTATATATATGTATATATGTATATATGTATATATATATATATCCTCTACAATTTTATTCCATTGCAAACATAGCCAGAAAATGAAAACATTCAACACAAACTCTGCGAAAATTGACAGTAACAAACCCATACAAAAAATACTTTCTCAACACAATCTCTTCAGAAATTGGAAAAAATACAACCATTTTAACATCTTCTCGAAAATGGCTAGATGCAAAAAGGCACAATATAGTTTGAGCTATACAATAAGAATCAACCAATTATTTTACTGTGTTCCAACCAAAACAGAAAATGAAAGCCACAAATAAAATAATATTACTTTCTACAGCCACCCACATGCAGAAAGCTGCATATATATGTATGTATGTATGTATATATATACATGCATATATATGTATGTATGTATATACATGCATATACATATACATATATATATACACACATGTATATATATATGTGTATGTGCATGTGTGTGTGTGTATATGTATATGTGTATTTATGATAAATATCGTAGAGAAAACCTTTTGGAACCATTGATACATGTAAAAAAATACAAGATCTCATTCAACTAGTTTCACTAAAATTGCACGGCATTCAACACACTTGCAACTTCACAAAAGCTTGCCCTCTGCACTCATAGCCACCTTCAACAACAACATAAACCTCAGAATGACACTGAACAATATGGTATCAATAACTATACAGACATTTGTTTTGTTTTCTAAGGACTTTAAAACAGATGTTACTTGCACCAAGACCACTACACATGAACCATACAACAATTAATGCTAATGACATTTCATTGGACTCCCTTACACTTCTGTCATTTCTCCAGACTCCTCAATCATCGCGGAAAATGTCTGCCACCTTTGACATAGCAACGGAGTCCCAAGTACAACCACCTTCACATAGGTTCCATAGCTAGTGAATGCACTTGCACCTTGACAAAATCTTGCCATCCTTGGTCATAGCTACCTTGAACAACAACAAAGAGTCTCAAAATGACACAAAACAATACATTATCAGTAACTTCAACAACACAACAGATTAGCTATTTTTGAGCCATTCATAGCAAACTGAAGCCATAAATGGAACAATATAGCCAGCTGCTAGTGACATGCAAAAACCCACAAAAGTATACAATCTTTCCAACAACAATCGACACAATGAAATAATATTTTTCCCAAGAATAACCCATATTAGATGCACCTCAACCCACTTCCATCAATAACATGCCTTCATGCTTGCTATCTTTTTCCTTTGTTCTTTCTTGACAACTTTCCAAAGAACACCACAAAATTGTTGCATCCCAGAGCTTTTGGAACCATCGATGCATGCAAAAAAAATAGTAGACATAACATTAACTATTTCATTGCATTAAAAACACAAGATAAAATCCATGCGCCTTCACATAGATTTCATAGCTAATGAAAGTAGTTGCAGCTTAACAAAAACCTTTCATCCTCAGTCACAACTATGTTTAATCACAACATAGACGCAAAGAATTCCAACCAATAATATGTGCTCGCTCACTACATAGATATCCATTTTTACAAACATGTGTATGTATACATAGCTTGACTAGGATGAGGAAGAACAAGGTGAGGACTGGTGTCGTAAATGGAAGCCATAAATGAAACAAAATAGCACACCATAGATGAGAACATTGAACAATGCTTGACGCAAAACAACATGAACTACATTACATTAACTATTTTATTGCATTGCAACCATTCTGTCAAAACAAAAGATGTAAATGAAACAATATTGTTATCAATAGTCACTTAGATGACTAGAGGTGGAAAATACTAAAAAACATTGCAATAAAACCATATAAAACAACTATACACAACGGGATTTTCATCATCCCTGCCGGTATATGTATATATATATATAGGGTATGTGCAGGATCAAGATGGGCCAAAAAGTGACAATATGATGGGTATGTGTAGGGTATGTGGCTAATGACTTTTTTTTACCCAAAATTGATGAAATGAAAAGGGTTTTTATAGGAGATTCTCATCTTTCCACCAATATAAATTATGCTTTACTTTGAATTTAATAAACAATTATTATTCATTTTCTATTTGAATTAGTACTAAACTCTTGATTGATAGGTTGATTGAAAAACATCTATAACTTTCAAATGGTATCACATTCTATGCTTCGCATACTATAGGATTAAAAAAAGAAAAATTGAATTTCATGAAGTTTTGACCAAGTTAAGGTGGTCACATATATGAGTTTTTATATTTTTTAAAAGTTGTAATAAAAAAATCATAATTAATTATTTACTTGAAAAAAAATACAAAAAAATATGCATCACATCGGGACATGAGTCCTCTACTTATATCTAAAATCTTATAAAAAAATATTATCACTTTATTGTGGTTAGGGTGGTTAGACAGACACCTACTTCTTATTTTTTCCCTAAAATTTAAATACTACTGTATTGAAATTTCAAATTTTCACCAAAGAGATTTATTTTTTAAATAAACCTAGTAGTTTAGAAACTACATTCAATTTTCTATAGATTCTATTCTTACATATTTTTGAAATAATATAGATAACTTATTCAAATTTTTACGTCAAGTTTCCTAACTCTGTTTCTTTTGAATTTTTTGCCACTTAAGGACTTTTTTTTCCATGATGATCCTGCACATACCCTATATACACATTTGTATACATCTATACATATACATACACATATATAGATATAGTGGTGGATAGCTTATAAGTTTGCTCAGAACATATATACATATGCCTATATACATATATATACACATTTGTATACATATATGCATATATATACAAATATATATATACACATTAAGAGATATAGTGGTAGATAGCTTATAAGTTTGCTCAGAATTTTGGTCAGCCTCCTGCTTCTTAGGCCTTCCAATCGTTGGTTCAGATCAACATTGATTAATGTATGTTTTGCATGTACTAGCGATGGTCCTAATAAGACCAATGATAAATGGAAGCCATAAATGTAACAATTAATCCTAACACAAACAACATCAAACAATTCCTTATGCAAAACAACATGGAGCACATAACATTAACTATTTTACTACATTTCAATCGCCACAAAACAAAAGTTGTGTAGAAAACAATATTGTTATCCATACTCACCCAGATGGCCAAACCTGCAAAACACTAAAAATGATAGTGTCAAATGCATAGAAAAACATATGTGCAAAAGCCGAACCATAAATAAAAAAATATCACTACCAACAAAGTATTGCTATCTAGACCTGCTCATATATCTACCTATGAAAATAGTTGTATGCATATCTCTATTTGCATATGCATATACATAAACACACATGCATATACATAAGCACACATGCATGCAATTCACATTTCCCTATCCTATACAACTTCTTGGTACATATGTGTGTAGATATTCAGTCGCCTGTTGGATATCTATGCATGTATGCATACACCATTCAAAATTTACAACTATCTGTGAGCTATTCTAAACAAAAACAAAAACACATACCTCGCATACAAAACCCACAAAACACAGAAAGCTCCTAGTAACATATCGACTCAAAACTGTCACCACAAAAAATGCCAACCCTAAATGAATCAATATTGGTTTCAACCATAAGCCAGATGGGGCGATTCACCAAAAAACACAACACATTAACTATTTTCTAGCCATTCACACAAGACCCTTATCTATCTTGAGTTTTATTTTATAGTTTACATGTACACATTGCTATCCTTCTCAGATAGCATTTACAAAAAAATTCAAATGTTTTTTAGAAAACCCACAAAAGACAAGAGATCTCATTTTCAACATTCACCAAATGTATGTGTGTAGATATATGTATGTATATGTATATATGTGTATATATATCTATATATATGTGTAAATATATGTGTATATATATATTCATATATATGTGTGTGTATATATGTGTATATTTATGTGTATATATGCATACATATGTATTAATATGTGTATATATGTATAGATATGCATATATATATATACATATGTATATGTATATATATATGTACATACAACATCCAAAACATTGACTATTTAGTTCTATTGCAACCATAGATGATAAATGGAAGCCACACATCTGGGTTATTTTCCCTTGGTGAGTTCCTGCTTGTGCGGTTATCCTATGGTTTGATATATTTTTATATGTATCTGTATATATATATATATATATATATATATATATATATGTATAGGTATATGTATATATGTGTGTGTATATGTTCTTATATGTATATGTATCTATATATTTGCATAGATATGTATTTATATGTATATATATATGAATATATATGCATATATCTTTGTATGGATATGTGTATATATGTATATGTATATATATATGTATATATAGCAACCAAAACATTGATTATTTTGTTCTGTTGCAACTATAGATGCTAAATGGAAGCCATAAATGAAACAATATAGCCTAAGGTGGACATCAACGGAATGAATTCCATAACATTAACTTGTTATCCCATTGTAACCATTGCCATACAATGCTAAAATTCATAGTTATCCCTATACAAGGGCTTTCGTGTGAAAGGTTGGTCTATATATAGATTATGTGTATACATATGTATGTACATATATATGTATATCTGGGTAGGTGCATGAAGTTGGGTAGTAATTTCATTGACACTTTCTATAAAAAAGTTTGAAAATTCTATAACGCGAGTGTGTTATAATGTGCTCGTGTTATAGCACGTTAAAAGAAAAAAAAAGTGAAAGTATTCATTTTCACTTCGACTGTTTTCTTCTTCTGCCTATGGCCAAAACCCCCAATTTTCACGCTCGCGTTCTAGAAGGAGGTATTGAGCACAAATATTCAACAAGAGTTGCTATTTCTTTGCAAGGATGGTGCTAGGACAATGAAGATATGGGAGAGGTAAGTATTGTTTGTTGTTTGTTTTGAATTTCTTAGTTTTAGGTTATATTTGATATATAAATTTTTGAATTTGTAGGAGATGCAAATGAACCCGCAAACCCACAAAATCCTCAACAAGAAGAGCAACCAAATCTTGAAGAACAAAACCCTGAACAAGAAAATCAACCTCAACAACCTCCTCCACCAATCCCTCAACACCCTCTTAGCAGTCAATAAAATTTAATGAGTGAGATTGAGGGCAATAAAAAAAATTTGAGGATTTTATTAGTAGGTTGAGTGATCCAAATAGTTCAACCAGAGAAAGAATGACCCTTTCGAATTCATTGAAAGATATGATAAAAAATGTGGATTCAATTAGCAAACAAATAATTGGATGGCAAGATAGGAGGCAGGCGGCTAGGGCATATTATGCAGATAAACTATCATATAAACAAGTAAAGGATTTAAAAATTACAAAAGGTGATTTGTGTTCATTATTCATTGACCCACACACAAATCAAAATCTTAGCCTCAATGCGAAGAGGTTTCCTATTCATTGGTGTCACCACCAAGAGATTAGGGACCATTTTTATGATAGGTGGTACATCGTCTTTGATGACCGACCATGCAACAATTGTGAAGTCCCCTGATATTTTCTTAGGAAACTATACAGTGAGTTCATATTGAAAAAAATCCCAAATTATTTTGATATGAGGGACTTCTAAGGGAGAGGTGGGGGGTCGGCTCAAGATAGGCCCAGTGCATAGCCAAATCCTACGTGGCAAAGGAGACGAGCTCTCGCTAGGTTGCCTCATGAGCACATTGTTAAGCCAGTCATTACGAAGGTGAGTGCTGATGTAGAGACATTGCAGGAAATCAACACTTTGACCTAGAGTGTCATCCATCATAATAGCCCTATTCTACAATGCCATCCAAGGGAGTCTTCAAGTGGTGGCCTTCGAACCCATGTGTGTCAATCCTGTGGGGTGACTTGTTCATATGACCCCACTGGCACTTAGGAGGATGTTGCAAAGGATCTGTATGTAGCTATGGAGATGGAGAGGATGACTAACATTTTGCATGATGCGTATGAAATTGATATTCGAGTAAAAGTTAGCATGTTCATTGAATTTAATTTATTAAATTTTGATTTTGAAATGCAAGATTAACTAATTTAGTTTTATGATTTTAATAAAATTGCAAGGTCACAGTGTTGAGAATGGATACACCAGCCCTCCACCTACTTATTTCTGTAGTACACCTATCGGCGGGGTATGTGACTAGTAGACAATTATAAATTTATTACATGTTAATAACACTATTTTACGAATGGTATTTTAATATGTGATTTTGGATGTTGAACAGGGTAATATTGGAGGTTTCGAGGGAATGCCTCCCAGTGCCAGTGGATTTACTCAAACCTTTGCAAAGGTAATAAAATAAAGAGTTTAACTAATGAATTGTACTTAATAGATTTGTGTAGTTTATATTCATATCGTTGGTTACGTTGCATTTCACATCATTCAAACTCAAAGAATTACTTCACATTCCATAACTAATAACTAGATGTTGATAGATGACAAAATTTCAACTACAATATAGTTGTTTAGAAAGTCAACATAAGTAGTGATGCAATTTCTTCACATGGAGGCATGTGCTTGGAAAGGTGCACCTACACGACAAACTATGGATGCTTGGAAAAAATCTATGAAACCATAATAGTGAGCAATAGCATAGACAAGGCAGTTAGTAGTTTCAAAAAATGCCTCGAAGAAATGTTGTCTCATGGCACGATGGAATTCCATTCCATCACCATGAGACCACATTTATTCAAGGCATTTCTTCAAAATTCTCACCACCTTTTCTATGATACCACATTTTCATACATGTGCACCAAAGCATTTTATCAAACTACTCGTGCTTCCTTGTTGCTATGGCTAAAAGCCTAAAATAGGTGCTTTCCAACAAACTATGGATGCTTGGAAAAATATCTATGAAATCATAATAGTAAGCAATAATACCATAGAGAAGGCAATGAACTTCTTGAAAAAATACCTAAAAGAAATGTGTTCTTATGGTGATGGAATGCCATGACGTGCATATGTTTGTAATGGAATTCCATCACCACGAGACCCCATTTCTTTTGAGGCATTTTTTCAAACAGTTCAAGTTGCCTTCTCTATGCCACCACAATTATCATACATGTCTATAAAAACATTTAATCAAAAGATTCAATAACTTGCTGCTATGGATAAAAGCCTAAAAACATGTCCTTTTGAACAAGATATGGATAGGGAAAATAGTAAGCATGATAATCAGAAATATATAGTTTAATAAGTACTCAAAATTTTGTTCATTATATCTCATACACTATAAGTCATGATGTGGATCGCTATTGTAACTTTTTTTTGATTAAATAATTTGTTGTTTTATTTTTAGATGTTGGTTGTGGAAACACCTCCAAATGTTACAAGAGCAATGAATATCGGTGTTTCATCCGCTATACAATCCTCAATGGCTCTC